>JBAIZL010000080.1:300000-738855 GCA_036971475.1 Prosapia bicincta | reverse complement strand
AATCACAATTAATATTAATAAAGTAACATAACCAATGTGTTAAAACATCTGTTCTACAACATGGCCTACAATTTAAATCAGCTGTTTTATGAAATTATATGTTATCATTTGTTTTAGGTCAAGTGGGGAGAAAAAACTATATTAAATACCTTGCCCCTTTTGTGAAACATTTTTCTAAAATATAAATCTAAAATATTTGAGAAACTGTATTACCATGAAGTGCTATCTACTACAAGTTTAAAAATGTTGAATAAATGAATTTACTATGGTGCTTTTAATAATTCTACTTATTTGTTTTCATATTTTGCGATTACATTTTTATAAATATTGTATATTTAATATTTTATATTTTTGTTCTCAGTTTATTAGTGTATTATAAATTGTTAAATTGGCTTTCATGTTAAATAAAGAGTCAAATACACAATATTACAAGTAATATAAACAAACATGCTTAAAAACAAATTTCCACTTTGATCAACAAAGAAATATTGTATGTTAATTAATTTTTTATTGAATAATTACAATTAATATTAATAAAGTAACATAACCATTGTGTTAAAACACCTGTTCTACAACATGGCCTACAATTTAAATCAGCTGTTTTATGAAATTATATGTTATCACTTGTTTTAGGTCAAGTGGAAAGAAAAAACTATATTAAATACCTTGCCCATTTTGTGAAACATTTTTCTAAAATATAAATCTAAAATATTCACAACATTCCGACTCTCATGACATTCCTGTTAAACATTAATCTTATATTAAAGTTAAAATAATATATACTCCAAACATGATGTAAAATCTTAACCTATTTAAAAGTAATTTCTGTGATATCAACACAGTTGATGAAGTGTTATAAGGAATTGAAAGAAAATAATGTAAAGCATATAAAAACTTAAAGAGAGTTCAAACTATTAAATGATGGTACAGTCAGATCCAGAAGATTTACTGATGAATCGAATTTGTAGTTATTACAGGGTATAAACGAAAATTTACGAAATTATTACCAACTGAAAAATATATTATGTGTTACATGTTCATATTCTTAGTGTATAAAAGAAATATTTTATATTGATTGTTGTTTATAAAGAAAATTAGTATTAAATAATTCTTATGGCCTTTTCGAACAATTTGCATGGAATAATGTTTTTTCAATTATGTGATAAAAAAGGTTTTGACAATTTAAGAGTATTTCTTAGCTAGTAGCAATTTATCAAGCAATAATTATAAACTATTAATAAAATAATACTTTGTATTTACAAAGTATTTTCATTTACATTAATTTTGTCAGTTTAAATTCTAAAGTTAACAGGTTTTCATTGAAAAATATATAGTCTACATAGGTTAAACACAATATTAGCAATTTCTAATGTTGCATATTGACATTATAAAATAAATCTGTAACAAATGTTTAAATTTATATAAAATATATTTATAAGCTGCATTAATTAGTTGCTATTTGTTGTTTCATGCTACGTCAATGGAAGGGTTGGTGATCTATACGGAGGTAACCATTCCTTAACCAAATTGACCTGATGATGTCAAAAATAGTCGTACCTTGTGTGTCCTGTCTTGAGGAAATACTCAACCCGATACGGACTTGCTACCCATTTCCTACCCTTATTCGAACCGTGGATGGCAAAGATCTTGCTCGGTTATTTACGTAGTCCTGCCTTTATAGTGCTACGACTGTCTCACAGGTAAGTTCTAATTTAGTATTTCATTTGAAAAAAATGTTTGTCTAAACTATGGCATAATATTTAAAGCTAAGTAAAACCAATTTTATTTTGTTATATACCACAAGACATGTGTTTACAAAATATTTTAAGTTTAGTTTATAACGATGACCTTGGAAGATTAAATGGTCTTTCTCTTCAATTTAGATTGTCACACAAGACGACAGTATTATATTTTCTATAATCAAATATAAATATTTTTTAGAATTATTCTTTTAGAAAGATTTTATGCCGCTTATGTTAACTTTGTGCTTAGTTTAGATCACCTATATTTTAAATCACTGCAACCTATATGTACAGTGCTTTTCAGAGATGAATCTAGACATGCTTAATGCATGTTTTGTCTAAGTAACAGTTTTGGCAAGTTGATATTTTAATCGTATAGATTATTCTCTAACAAAGGGCCCATACCTTATTTATAATCATGTTCTATTCTTCTTATGCATATAGATACGATTCTGTTCCGAAATATATAATTTGACATTTTAAAATAACATTAAATAAGTCGTACATATCATCCTGTAACAGATCTTATGGATGCCTAAACGGCTGAACAGAAGTTAAATTTAAAGAGTTTTTTTAACCTAGGATGGTTCTTGTGAGGTTTGGTATAGGTCTAGGAGCGTTCATAAACCGATGTATCTTATGAATGCCTAAGCCGATGTTAATTTGAACGGTTTACATTAACCATAAACAATGCACCAATCATTGACAAACATACTTGATAGTCACACGAATAACTATACGTTGAGATAAACTTTGTATGTTAACCACTTAATGAAATGAAACATTGTCTATCCTATTGCAGTAAATGAAATGAATTATTTAAGTGTTTGATTTTCTTATTGTTTTAGGTCAAGTGGAAAGAAAAAACTATATTAAATACCTTGCCCCTTTTGTGAAACATTTTTCTAAAATATAAATCTAAAATATTTGAGAAACTGTATTACCATGAAGTGCTATCTACTACAAGTTTAAAAATGTTGATAAATGAATTTACTATGGTGCTTTTAATAATTCTACTTATTTGTTTTCATATTTTGCGATTACATTTTTATAAATATTGTATATTTAATATTTTATATTTTTTGTTCTCAGTTTATTAGTGTATTATAAATTGTTAAATTGGCTTTCATGTTAAATAAAGAGTCAAATACACAATATTACAAGTAATATAAACAAACATGCATCTTAATAGAAAAAACTGCACTTTTATAATTTAATTCTATAAACTTCTCTAATTAAAAACAATATTATTTTCTGTGTAATTTAAGTGAATAGAAAACAATTGTATTTTTTGACTGACATGTATTTTTATTGAAATAATTAGTCTTTTAAAAATGGAAAGAAGCTAAATTACAAATAATATTGTGAATTTGATTCACGTAGTGGGTAAAATAAATATTATGTATTGTAATAATACATAAATCGTTTGTAATAGACTTTTCTAGTATTGTATTTTTAAAGTTCAAGCATTGTACTATCGCATTGTAATAGAAGGAATATTCATTTTAAAGGAAATGGAGGAATCGTTTTCAAATGCCAAGTTGGACAAAACACAGTGTAAGTATATTTTTAACAGGTACATACATGCATACTTACATACATACATAAATACATACATATATACATAAGTACTTGATTTTCTGTCTGAGTTCCGAACGATAATTGTTCATATTAGCATTTTTCATTATTATAATTTTCATTAATGTTATTTCATTGCGTTAATACCGTTTCAAAGTTAATTAACAAAAGAGTACCTATGTTCTTCATCTAAGCATTGTTCCTTCACTTCTAAGCATTGTTATCTTTATTTTTATTGATATCTAAATTTTTACTGTGTGTAAAATGACAAGTTTAATAGAATTTAAATGATAAGAGTAAAATTCTTGAGAATTCATCTATGTGTGACTAAAATTCACCAGATATCTTGAATTTTGAAACAGACAAGTCAATTGTTCCATTAACAAGTGAAAATGCTTTAAAAGAAGCTCTCACAGATATCATTCAAAATTTGTTGCACTAATCTTTAAAAACAGAGAAACATAAGTATTTAGAATAGATAGGAGTTATAAATATTTGATTTTGCTACAAAAGAAACAATTTTGTACATTTGTCTACAAAAACTTGTTGACATAAATGCAACAATGGTTGCCGTATTTAAAGACAATGCTATTTTTGCTCTGTAGATCTCATTAGGAACGATCGATTAAACGGGCATTTCTACTATCCTGAGCAACTATCTTCAATTATCTTTATACACGAATACTTCACATAGTGGGTAATAGAATTGTTTGTATCATTTCTTTAATTTATAATAAATATTATGTATTGTAATAATACATAAATCGTTTTTAATAGACTTTTCTAGTATTGTATTTTTAAAAAAATCAATCATTGTACTAATGCATTGAAATAGAAGGAATATTCTTTTTTTTTTTTTTTTTTTTTTTTTTAAATGAAATGGAGGAATCTTTTTCAAATGCCAAATTGGACAAAACACAGTGTAAGTATATTTTTAACAGGTACATACATGCATACATACATACATACATATTTAATCACTATACTAATGCATTGTAATAGAAGATATATTCTGTTTTAATGAAATGGAGGAATCGTTTTCAAATACCAAATTGGACAAAACACAGTGTAAGTATATTTTTAACAGGTACATACATGCATACATACATACATACATATATACATACATATATACATATAAGTACATAAAAATATTTTTCGATGTTTCGATTGCAGATTTAAAAGTATTCTTATCTGTGTAAGCTTTCTTGACAATAGTTAACATTAGAAATAACCTAGGCTTTCTAGGCAGTATAATATAGAAAATATTTCAACTGAAAATGTCTAATAATGAAGTACAACTGCTGTATTCCTGAATAATAGGAAAATTAAGCCTATTATTAATTTCTAAGACAACTGTTGAGGATATTATTATAAAGTATTGAGAAAAGGGTTGAGGAAGGGGTTAAGAAATGATCAATGACCCTGGATAATGTCCACCTGAGACAATTCCGAGCTCTGTACAAACTATCACGTGACATGATTTTGTCAAGAAAGAAGACTCACAATACGCCCATGATTTTGTTAAGAACGGATTTAGGGGAAAAGGGTTAAGGAAAGGTATTTAATATAACTTTTGAAAGAAGTATTTAAATCATTTTAAATATTTAGTGTTGTAAATATATGTACAAATTATTATTATTATTTTTAATTCACCTACTAATCATTAAGCGTTATCAAAGACATACTATCATTATTGCTATCAAGTTAACAAATAGTCATTGCCACAGGTAGCTTCAGTAATCCAATATTTTTGTGTATTATTACAATACATAATATTTATTTTTAATTAAAGAAATTAATACAAACAATTCTGTTACACACTACGTAAAACTAGTTTATAACAATATTATTTTTAATTAAAATTCATTACATTTTTTAAATACTATTGTTTTCAATGAAAGAAATTATATATTATTAAATTGTTTTGCTCTTCAAACTTTGTATAAGTAATATCAAAACGAAAATTACATAATTACATTTAAAAAGTACAGTTTTTTTTCAAAAGACTATGCAAATCATTTAATTAATAAATATTTTCATGTTAAAGTACCAAAGTATTTATAAACTGTATGATTTGCATATGCAATATCAAAATACTATATTTGTAAAAATACTAATAATTCAATTCTACTATAGTTGATGAATAAAAATACTCACTGTATTAGTGTTCAGAAAAAGATCATCTACGTTCTTCGAAGAAATTCAACCATTTCTCTTCACTCTTAGTTCCAATTCAACTGTTCGTTCAAAATTGTCTACTTGTTTATTAGCAATTTCTCAAAATTTCCAAAGTTGTTTTTCAAGGTTGAGATGAGTCACTTGAGTCCTTGGAAAAAAGCCTTCAGGCGGGCATTAGCTTACGTCATTAACCCATTTATTTAATCCTTTCGTTTAACTCTTTCATTTAACCCTTTCAACCCTTTCATTTAACCCTTTTCCTTAACCCTTTCACCCCTTTTCCGCTTAACCCCCCACCTAACAGTAGGTTAGGTTAGAAGCACTCTGGCTAGCTTAGGTTAGTGGGTTGAAAATAATTTTTCTAAAAACTACCCCTCTAGACGTGGTTGAACACCCAACAGTAGGTTAGGTTAGAAGCACTCTGGCTAGCTTAGGTTAGTGGGTTGAAAATAATTTTTCCTAAAAACTACCCCTCTAGACGTGGTTGAACCCTCCCCCAAGGCTACGATCAAGGTCACATCGACCGCCTGCATCATCCAAAACCACCCCTAACTTTCAAAGGTTGGTCGTATCTCCATCACGGGCATCACTGACCTGTGGTTGTAGAAGTTAGGGGTGGTTTTGGATGATGCAGGTGGTCGATGTGACCTTGATCGTAGCCTTGGGGGAGGGTTCAACCACGTCTAGAGGGGTAGTTTTTAGGAAAAATTATTTTCAACCCACTAACCTAAGCTAGCCAGAGTGCTTCTAACCTAACCTACTGTTGGGTGTTCAACCACGTCTAGAGGGGTAGTTTTTAGAAAAATTATTTTCAACCCACTAACCTAAGCTAGCCAGAGTGCTTCTAACCTAACCTACTGTTAGGTGGGGGGTTAAGCGGAAAAGGGGTGAAAGGGTTAAGGAAAAGGGTTAAATGAAAGGGTTGAAAGGGTTAAATGAAAGAGTTAAACGAAAGGATTAAATAAATGGGTTAATGACGTAAGCTAATGCCCGCCTGAAGGCTTTTTTCCAAGGACTCAAGTGACTCATCTCAACCTTGAAAAACAACTTTGGAAATTTTGAGAAATTGCTAATAAACAAGTAGACAATTTTGAACGAACAGTTGAATTGGAACTAAGAGTGAAGAGAAATGGTTGAATTTCTTCGAAGAACGTAGATGATCTTTTTCTGAACACTAATACAGTGAGTATTTTTATTCATCAACTATAGTAGAATTGAATTATTAGTATTTTTACAAATATAGTATTTTGATATTGCATATGCAAATCATACAGTTTATAAATACTTTGGTACTTTAACATGAAAATATTTATTAATTAAATGATTTGCATAGTCTTTTGAAAAAAAACTGTACTTTTTAAATGTAATTATGTAATTTTCGTTTTGATATTACTTATACAAAGTTTGAAGAGCAAAACAATTTAATAATATATAATTTCTTTCATTGAAAACAATAGTATTTAAAAAATGTAATGAATTTTAATTAAAAATAATATTGTTATAAACTAGTTTTACGTAGTGTGTAACAGAATTGTTTGTATTAATTTCTTTAATTAAAAATAAATATTATGTATTGTAATAATACACAAAAATATTGGATTACTGAAGCTACCTGTGGCAATGACTATTTGTTAACTTGATAGCAATAATGATAGTATGTCTTTGATAACGCTTAATGATTAGTAGGTGAATTAAAAATAATAATAATAATTTGTACATATATTTACAACACTAAATATTTAAAATGATTTAAATACTTCTTTCAAAAGTTATATTAAATACCTTTCCTTAACCCTTTTCCCCTAAATCCGTTCTTAACAAAATCATGGGCGTATTGTGAGTCTTCTTTCTTGACAAAATCATGTCACGTGATAGTTTGTACAGAGCTCGGAATTGTCTCAGGTGGACATTATCCAGGGTCATTGATCATTTCTTAACCCCTTCCTCAACCCTTTTCTCAATACTTTATAATAATATCCTCAACAGTTGTCTTAGAAATTAATAATAGGCTTAATTTTCCTATTATTCAGGAATACAGCAGTTGTACTTCATTATTAGACATTTTCAGTTGAAATATTTTCTATATTATACTGCCTAGAAAGCCTAGGTTATTTCTAATGTTAACTATTGTCAAGAAAGCTTACACAGATAAGAATACTTTTAAATCTGCAATCGAAACATCGAAAAATATTTTTATGTACTTATATGTATATATGTATGTATATATGTATGTATGTATGTATGCATGTATGTACCTGTTAAAAATATACTTACACTGTGTTTTGTCCAATTTGGTATTTGAAAACGATTCCTCCATTTCATTAAAACAGAATATATCTTCTATTACAATGCATTAGTATAGTGATTAAATATGTATGTATGTATGTATGCATGTATGTACCTGTTAAAAATATACTTACACTGTGTTTTGTCCAATTTGGCATTTGAAAAAGATTCCTCCATTTCATTTAAAAAAAAAAAAAAAAAAAAAAAAAAGAATATTCCTTCTATTTCAATGCATTAGTACAATGATTGATTTTTTTAAAAATACAATACTAGAAAAGTCTATTAAAAACGATTTATGTATTATTACAATACATAATATTTATTATAAATTAAAGAAATGATACAAACAATTCTATTACCCACTATGTGAAGTATTCGTGTATAAAGATAATTGAAGATAGTTGCTCAGGATAGTAGAAATGCCCGTTTAATCGATCGTTCCTAATGAGATCTACAGAGCAAAAATAGCATTGTCTTTAAATACGGCAACCATTGTTGCATTTATGTCAACAAGTTTTTGTAGACAAATGTACAAAATTGTTTCTTTTGTAGCAAAATCAAATATTTATAACTCCTATCTATTCTAAATACTTATGTTTCTCTGTTTTTAAAGATTAGTGCAACAAATTTTGAATGATATCTGTGAGAGCTTCTTTTAAAGCATTTTCACTTGTTAATGGAACAATTGACTTGTCTGTTTCAAAATTCAAGATATCTGGTGAATTTTAGTCACACATAGATGAATTCTCAAGAATTTTACTCTTATCATTTAAATTCTATTAAACTTGTCATTTTACACACAGTAAAAATTTAGATATCAATAAAAATAAAGATAACAATGCTTAGAAGTGAAGGAACAATGCTTAGATGAAGAACATAGGTACTCTTTTGTTAATTAACTTTGAAACGGTATTAACGCAATGAAATAACATTAATGAAAATTATAATAATGAAAAATGCTAATATGAACAATTATCGTTCGGAACTCAGACAGAAAATCAAGTACTTATGTATATATGTATGTATTTATGTATGTATGTAAGTATGCATGTATGTACCTGTTAAAAATATACTTACACTGTGTTTTGTCCAACTTGGCATTTGAAAACGATTCCTCCATTTCCTTTAAAATGAATATTCCTTCTATTACAATGCGATAGTACAATGCTTGAACTTTAAAAATACAATACTAGAAAAGTCTATTACAAACGATTTATGTATTATTACAATACATAATATTTATTTTACCCACTACGTGAATCAAATTCACAATATTATTTGTAATTTAGCTTCTTTCCATTTTTAAAAGACTAATTATTTCAATAAAAATACATGTCAGTCAAAAAATACAATTGTTTTCTATTCACTTAAATTACACAGAAAATAATATTGTTTTTAATTAGAGAAGTTTATAGAATTAAATTATAAAAGTGCAGTTTTTTCTATTAAGATGCATGTTTGTTTATATTACTTGTAATATTGTGTATTTGACTCTTTATTTAACATGAAAGCCAATTTAACAATTTATAATACACTAATAAACTGAGAACAAAAAATATAAAATATTAAATATACAATATTTATAAAAATGTAATCGCAAAATATGAAAACAAATAAGTAGAATTATTAAAAGCACCATAGTAAATTCATTTATCAACATTTTTAAACTTGTAGTAGATAGCACTTCATGGTAATACAGTTTCTCAAATATTTTAGATTTATATTTTAGAAAAATGTTTCACAAAAGGGGCAAGGTATTTAATATAGTTTTTTCTTTCCACTTGACCTAAAACAATAAGAAAATCAAACACTTAAATAATTCATTTCATTTACTGCAATAGGATAGACAATGTTCATTTCATTAAGTGGTTAACATACAAAGTTTATCTCAACGTATAGTTATTCGTGTGACTATCAAGTATGTTTGTCAATGATTGGTGCATTGTTTATGGTTAATGTAAACCGTTCAAATTAACATCGGCTTAGGCATTCATAAGATACATCGGTTTATGAACGCTCCTAGACCTATACCAAACCTCACAAGAACCATCCTAGGTTAAAAAAACTCTTTAAATTTAACTTCTGTTCAGCCGTTTAGGCATCCATAAGATCTGTTACAGGATGATATGTACGACTTATTTAATGTTATTTTAAAATGTCAAATTATATATTTCGGAACAGAATCGTATCTATATGCATAAGAAGAATAGAACATGATTATAAATAAGGTATGGGCCCTTTGTTAGAGAATAATCTATACGATTAAAATATCAACTTGCCAAAACTGTTACTTAGACAAAACATGCATTAAGCATGTCTAGATTCATCTCTGAAAAGCACTGTACATATAGGTTGCAGTGATTTAAAATATAGGTGATCTAAACTAAGCACAAAGTTAACATAAGCGGCATAAAATCTTTCTAAAAGAATAATTCTAAAAAATATTTATATTTGATTATAGAAAATATAATACTGTCGTCTTGTGTGACAATCTAAATTGAAGAGAAAGACCATTTAATCTTCCAAGGTCATCGTTATAAACTAAACTTAAAATATTTTGTAAACACATGTCTTGTGGTATATAACAAAATAAAATTGGTTTTACTTAGCTTTAAATATTATGCCATAGTTTAGACAAACATTTTTTTCAAATGAAATACTAAATTAGAACTTACCTGTGAGACAGTCGTAGCACTATAAAGGCAGGACTACGTAAATAACCGAGCAAGATCTTTGCCATCCACGGTTCGAATAAGGGTAGGAAATGGGTAGCAAGTCCGTATCGGGTTGAGTATTTCCTCAAGACAGGACACACAAGGTACGACTATTTTTGACATCATCAGGTCAATTTGGTTAAGGAATGGTTACCTCCGTATAGATCACCAACCCTTCCATTGACGTAGCATGAAACAACAAATAGCAACTAATTAATGCAGCTTATAAATATATTTTATATAAATTTAAACATTTGTTACAGATTTATTTTATAATGTCAATATGCAACATTAGAAATTGCTAATATTGTGTTTAACCTATGTAGACTATATATTTTTCAATGAAAACCTGTTAACTTTAGAATTTAAACTGACAAAATTAATGTAAATGAAAATACTTTGTAAATACAAAGTATTATTTTATTAATAGTTTATAATTATTGCTTGATAAATTGCTACTAGCTAAGAAATACTCTTAAATTGTCAAAACCTTTTTTATCACATAATTGAAAAAACATTATTCCATGCAAATTGTTCGAAAAGGCCATAAGAATTATTTAATACTAATTTTCTTTATAAACAACAATCAATATAAAATATTTCTTTTATACACTAAGAATATGAACATGTAACACATAATATATTTTTCAGTTGGTAATAATTTCGTAAATTTTCGTTTATACCCTGTAATAACTACAAATTCGATTCATCAGTAAATCTTCTGGATCTGACTGTACCATCATTTAATAGTTTGAACTCTCTTTAAGTTTTTATATGCTTTACATTATTTTCTTTCAATTCCTTATAACACTTCATCAACTGTGTTGATATCACAGAAATTACTTTTAAATAGGTTAAGATTTTACATCATGTTTGGAGTATATATTATTTTAACTTTAATATAAGATTAATGTTTAACAGGAATGTCATGAGAGTCGGAATGTTGTGAATATTTTAGATTTATATTTTAGAAAAATGTTTCACAAAATGGGCAAGGTATTTAATATAGTTTTTTCTTTCCACTTGACCTAAAACAAGTGATAACATATAATTTCATAAAACAGCTGATTTAAATTGTAGGCCATGTTGTAGAACAGGTGTTTTAACACAATGGTTATGTTACTTTATTAATATTAATTGTAATTATTCAATAAAAAATTAATTAACATACAATATTTCTTTGTTGATCAAAGTGGAAATTTGTTTTTAAGCATGTTTGTTTATATTACTTGTAATATTGTGTATTTGACTCTTTATTTAACATGAAAGCCAATTTAACAATTTATAATACACTAATAAACTGAGAACAAAAATATAAAATATTAAATATACAATATTTATAAAAATGTAATCGCAAAATATGAAAACAAATAAGTAGAATTATTAAAAGCACCATAGTAAATTCATTTATTCAACATTTTTAAACTTGTAGTAGATAGCACTTCATGGTAATACAGTTTCTCAAATATTTTAGATTTATATTTTAGAAAAATGTTTCACAAAAGGGGCAAGGTATTTAATATAGTTTTTTCTCCCCACTTGACCTAAAACAAATGATAACATATAATTTCATAAAACAGCTGATTTAAATTGTAGGCCATGTTGTAGAACAGATGTTTTAACACATTGGTTATGTTACTTTATTAATATTAATTGTGATTATTTAATAAAAAAAATTAATTAACATAAAATATTTCTTTGTTGACCTAAGTGGGAATTGGTTTTAAACATGTTTGTTTATATTACTTGTAATAATGTGTATTTAACTTATTAAGTATTTTATTAACGGTTGAAAATTTAAACAAGTTATATGTAACGATGGTATGAACTAATAGAAGGATTTGAAAGAGTTCAATAGGTAATCGAAAACTTTATCACTTAACTCAAAAAGCATTTGAGTGTTTGTATGGGAATAAAGTCATAGAGTAGATGCGGTAGTAATTAACGTATTAAAATTAATTGTAGTAGAAATTAATGTGTAAATACATAGTTAAGAATTACGACAAAGGGATTCTTTACATGTTTTTAAACTTACTTTGTATAGTATTTTGCATACGAAGAATAACACGAACATGTCTAGAATTAAGGTTGATATCCTCTGTTTTTGGGTTTATAATTTAAGATATTATAACATAGGCTACAGTAGCTCAAGAAGTGAATAAATAAAGTTATTTTGTGGTTATTAGTTAAAATATTGACAATAACAAAACCTTGACTTACCTCTAAGAAAGTCTAGCAAACAACTGAACCAACAATCAACTGCTATTGTGTTGAAGTAGGAAATTCCTAATTATATAGTAAAACTAGAATAAACAGTTTGAGCAATTTCAGTTTCGTTTTCTCTACTGAAACTAGAACAGTTTGAGATATTTCAATTCGTTTTCTCTGCCAAAGGCAAAAGTAACAATCACGACAAAAGTAATTTACGAAACAAGTCAGCATCTACGCATTTATTGACAAAAATAATCTAGAAACGAAGCGACAGTAAATCTGATAAACGACTTTGATTTTGTAAATGCTGTTATATAGACTAATGACAGATCACAGACAATTAACTAAAATGACTTGTAAATAAGATTATTTATTAAAAGTTCGGTATTGTTGATTTTTTTATTATGTTTTTTTTTGTAATGTTATGAATTTTAAAATTGTAAATCACGTTGTATATTGGTGATAAAAACGAGCTCTGGGAAAAGAATTTCAGAAAGAAATGTAAAACGTTTAGAGCATGAATTAATTGTCTGTGATCTGTCATTAGCCTATGTAAAACCAATAATTAATTTACAGAGTACGGATAATGATAAGACTTGAGGCATTTGGATAAGGGAGGTACAGGGTTGAGTCAATGACCAGGAAGGTATCGGACTTGAGGCGTTTGGATAAGGGAGGTACAGAATCAGTATCTCTTGAATACAGTAATAACAAGACCTGAGGCGTTTGGGAGGCAGTGACAAGACCTGAGGCGTTTGGGAGGCAGTGACAAGACCTGAGGCGTTTGGGAGGCAGTGACAAGATCTGAGGCGTTTGGGAGGTACCAGATTTTTTAAAGGGTTTCGAATACGGCGTCATCGGGTAAATTAATATAGGCTAAGGCACCACTCCACCACCCTCTGTCGGATACCTCTGGATTAGGAATTGCCACATACTTTATCAACAAAGAATCACGTATATTGTAATTGACTTTTCTTATATTCTATTTATAAAGTTTAATTTCTTTAATTAAAAAAATATAATACTATATATGCTAATTGAATGATTAAAACTTAATGACCATTTAATTTATACTTAGATGTAACATACTCCTGTACTATGTGTTTTACTTGCAAATAATGTCATTTATATTTTCGTGTTGAAATATCAGTGTTTATACACAGTGTATAACTTACTGTCTTTTAAACAAGAATATATTTCATATAACGAGCCAAACGTCTTGTTTTAGAAAAATAAAATAATAAAACTCCAATATTCTATTTATATTCATTTGATTTATAAGAATTATAAATAATAAAGAAAACAATTAAGCTTGGAAGTAAACAAGTTCATACAGTACTAGCATGTTGATTACGCCTAAAGACATTATTTCCTCAAGACGGGGCGCAGAAGGTACGAATACGACGATTTTTGACATCAGGTCAACTTGGACTTCAAACCCTTTCAACCCTTTTAACCCTTTCGTTTAACCCGTTCAACCCTTTCAGCCCTTTTAACCCTTTTAACCCTTTCAACCCTTTTAACCCTTTCAACCCTTTTAACCCTTTCAACCCTTTCAACCCTTTTAACCCTTTCAACCCCTTCAACCCTTTTAACCCTTTCAACCCTTTTAATCCCTTTTAACTCTTTCAACCCTTTTAACCCTTTTAACCCTTTTAACCATTTCAACCCTTTTAACCCTTTTAACCCTTTCAACCCTTTTAACCATTTCAACCCTTTTAACCCTTTTAACCCTTTTAACCCTTTTTAACCCTTTTAACCCTTTTAACCGTTTTAACCCTTTTTAACCCTTTTTAACCCTTTTAACCCTTTTAACCGTTTTAACCGTTTTAACCCTTTCAACCCTTTTAACCCTTTTAACCCTTTCAAGCGTTTCAACCCCTTTAACCCTTTCAACCCTTTTAACCCTTTCAATCCTTTCAACCCTTTCAACCCTTTTAACCCTTTCAACCCTTTCAACCCTTTTAACCCTTTCAACCCTTTCAACCCTTTCAACCCTTTTAACCCTTTTAACCCTTTCAACCCTTGAGAAAGGATCAATGACATCCTATCATGCAAGAAGACTAACGACAATACTGGTCATATAGCACAAATAAAAGCGTCTCTATTGTTTGGACAAGTTAGCCGAGAGGTTAGCGTTGATGGTTCTAAACACAAACATACGGGGTTCGAATACGGCTCAGGTAAAACGATTTTTTTCAGAATCGACGGCACCAGTCTTGAAAGGGTTACGGGAAAGGGTTAAAAGGGTTAATGACGTAAGACCTGAAGGCTAAAGGGTTGAAAGGGTTGAAAGGGTTAAAAGGGTTAATAGGATTAAAAGGGTTAATGACGTAAGACCGCCTGAAGGCTAAAGGGTTGAAAGGGTTGAAAGGGTTAATGACGTAAGACCGCCTGAAGGCTGGGTTTTCCCACGACTCAAGTGGCCTGACTATCCCGCCCCAATCTCTACTGTTGCCAATAGATTTCCCGTGGTTGAACACCCAAATAAAATTAAAAAATCAAAAATTCTTGTTTGAAAAAAACCTTTGACCAGGGTTTGAAATCTAGAATCCACTGGGGAGGAATCCCGAATTTTCCCAAGGTTGAGACCGGGGTCATTCGATTTCGCGTGGCTGAAAATACAAAACAAATATAGAATTCAAAATTCCATCAGCAATACAAAAGTGTCTTCGGGCCTGTGCTTGGTTCCATAAGGATAACATGGGAACTCTAGGAGTCATAGGAGGGAAATCCCAAATTTTGCCTAGGGTTGAGACCGATACCAATCGATTTTCCGTGGCCAAAAACTTCAAAAAAATAAAAAATCCTTGTGCGAAAAAACGTTTGTCAGGGAGTGGGAACTCTAGGAGCCACTGGGGCGGAATCCCGAGTTTTCACACGGTTGAGGCCGGCCCAATCAATTTCCCATGGCCGAACCTCCCTTCCTCAAACATTAAAAAATCCTTGGGCATAAAATACGTTTGTCTGGACCCATGCATCGGGATAACATGAGATCTCTAGGTGCCACTGGGGCGGAATCCCGAATTTTCACATTGATAACGATGCTAATCAATTTCCCGTGGTCAAAAACCTCAAAAAAAAGTATGTCTGGGTTCGTGCTTGTTTTATAATAAAGATATGGAAGAAAAACTTTCTCAAAAGAGTCAAGGTTTTCAATATAGTTATTTCGTCTCATTTGGCCTGACATAAGTGGCAACATATGACTCCATAAAACAACTGATTTTATGTTATATGTTGTGTAGTAGAACAGTTGTTTTAAGTCAAAGGTTATGTTTCTTTATTTATATTAATTATAATTATTTAAGAAAAAGTAACTATAGTAATTTTCTTTGGTAACCTAAGTATGAATTTACTTTAAACAATTTTTTTATATTTGTTATTCGTTTTATGACACCAACATCTATTTGTAATCCTTGGTAGATAAGTTCCTTCTTTAAAAGCAATGGAAGGAAGATAAAAGGATAAGCATTTCGGATTTGCTGCCGAGGTGTATTACACCGAATGTTTCAACCCAAGATTTTCCTGTTTATAACTAGCACTGCGATGAGACGCAAGAAAACGGTCGCTGTTTTTACCGTAACAGGTTCGTGTCACAGATAATGCACTAATCAATTAATCAGAAGTCTTAGCAATATAGATAAGAGATAATTACGTGATGAAGGCACTTAATAAGATCTCAGTGTTGCCAAACTGACAGCAGTTGTATTTCTGTTTCTATTAGATTTCACGCAATTGGAATCTATTGCTCGTACCATCTTACCTTTTCAGAGCACATAATGCCATTCCTACAGTCGCATAGATGTTTCTAGCAATACACATGATTGAAGCAGCGTTTCATTTTGCCGCGTTTTCACTCAACTAGTGAGGTGTATTTTATGTACGTACATCTTGTATTATATTTGCATATAACCTAGACTAGTACATACACCTTGGCGACAGTGTTGTGACTTCAATTGTAGGTGCCCTGAACCAAAGCTCAAAATTGGTGCCAGTTTCTCAGCCTTTTAAGTAGAGTATTGATATTAAGTTCATATTCTACTTAACATCAATGGCAGTAGCAGCCAGGCACTGGTGTAGGTGACATCATCGCCGAAACCAGTCTGGTTGTATTAATTAACTAGTGTGTTTGATTTAATAAACTAGTGTGTTTGATTTTTAAACTAGTGTGTAGTGAGATTTAGAATTAACTTTTATAATTTTTACCGTTGTACAGGGTGGGGCAGAATGGACTCCGTGATTTGACGGGTGTATTGTAAAAAAAACTATCCAATATAATTTAAAAAGGTTTTTTTATTTCTGAAAAACTACATACAATGCCATTTTATTTTCATTGGGTTTTGAAAATTATATCATTTAGATGACGACCTTGGCGAGCGATGCACATATTGAGCCTTTCGAAAGAATTTCCATAAACTTTTTTCAGCATATCTTGCGTTATTCCAGCGATGGCATCTGTAATTGCCTCCTTAAGAGCCTCTAAATTCTTAGGTAAAACTTTATAAGCCACAGTTTTGAGATATCCCCAAAGAAAAAATCGCAGAGGCTCGAATCAGAGGGTCGAGGGGCCCATGTAACATCCCCTCGTAAAGAAATCAGGCGCCCGGGAAACTGTTTTTGGAGAATGTAGCGTAAACGACGGGCAGTATGAGCCGTGGCACCATCCTGTAGAAACCAAAACGCTTGTGTGTTATGCTCCTCACTACACTCTTCCATTTTGTCTCCACTAAATGTCTCCAGTATCTCACAATAGCGTACAGAGTTCACAGTAACAGTTGAACCTTGAAATTCAAAAACGTAAGGCCCAATAATGCCTTTAGCGGATGCAGCGTACTGAACTGTCACTTTGGTACTATGACAAGGTCTATCGTGAAGTTCCGAGAGTTTTAAGTCGCCCAGTGACGGAAATTTTGCTTAATTACTGAACCGAAAAGGTGAAAATGCCCCACGGCTCATACTGCCTGTCGTTCACGCCAAATTCTTCAAGAAGTTTCCCGGCCGCCTGATTTCTTTACGAGGGAATGCTCCATGGCCCCCTCGCTATCCTCATTTGAACCCGTGCGATTGTTTTTTTGGGGGGGGATATCTCAAAGCTGAGGTTTATAACGTTTGACCTAGGACTTTGGTAGCATTGGTAGGACAAGGAGGCAAGTACAGATGTCATCGCACGTATGCTGAAAAGCGTTTATGGAAATTCTTTCGAACGGCTCAATTTTACGCATCGCTCGCCAAGCTCGTTACCTGGATGATATAGTTTTCCAAAACCAAAGAAAATAAAATAGCATTGTATGTCGTTTTCAGAAATAAAAACCCTTTTTTAATCATATTGGTTAGTTTTTTTACAACACACCCTTCAAATCAAGGAGTCCATTCTGCCCCCCCCCTGCGTAGAATATTGATGCTTTTAAGTTTTGCGGTGTGTCTGAGCGCCAGGTATAATTTTCCACTATAAATATTTCAAAAACGTTTCCTTCGTTTCACAGTCAGTTTGGTGCCCCATAATTTCGTGGTGCCTCGACTGCTCTTTCAACAATTACGGCAATGCTTAGTGAATACGACTTATCAGTAATATCTCACATCCATTTGAACATAGGTTCACTTAAAAATTGGTCTGATTAAAAATTGTTCACAATAATATTGAGTTTTGAAATTACAACGATTGTTATTCTTCTCTTAATCTTTCTTTATCATTTTAATCATTTTCTTTTTCCACCTCCTCGTCCTTTTTACATTCTTTTCCTTGTCGTTCTCTCCGTATCCTCATTCTTTTCCCCCTCCTACTACTTTTTTATTTTTTCCTTTGCCTTATTCCTCCTCCTTTTCCTCCTGCTTTTTATTTTTCTCCTTGTTTCGTCCACCTCCTGCCACTCTACCTCATTTTATTCTTCTCCTTGACTTCTTCCATTTTTTTCTGTTTCCCTTTATTCTTCTTCTTGTCCTTAAATCCCACATCCTCCTCCTTTTCCTCCCCATCTTTAATTTTTTTTCTTATCTTCTTCTCCCCCCCCCCACTTCCATCTCCTCGTTACTCTTGTTTTTTTCAACGTTGAAATGTTTTTTAAAAAAACATGAATAATTCTAGAGAAGACAATTTAATTTCTATTTATATAGTCGATACTTGAAAAAACAAGGATAGGTCAGAGATAAATCTTGTCACGAAATTAGATAAGGTTGCAGCAGCTTTGATATAGTTTGTGAAATGAGTAGACAAAATTAAGCATAGATAAAAGGTACATCCGGTGATAATGGCCAAATTTCCTTTTTGCAGTTTTTTCTAACTTTCTTTCCATTGACCAAAGCCGTCGAGATCACAGAAAGGAACTTCTAATCTCGTTGATCACAAAAACTCTCTTTTCATCGACATATTTGTTGCCTCTATCACACATATTATTCTCTATCCAATTCATTTATAAAAGGGAGCTTTTTCCTTAGCAATCCCTATTTTTCCCATCTTGTTTGCTCTTCAATCTTTCTAATTACTTACAAGTAATGTCGGCTGCAAATTCTCTACTTTCAGAAGTAAGTCACTAAACTTTTGGAAAAATATTTTGTTACTTAAAAACTCGCATTAGCGACTAGACTTTTTCTGACCATAGTATATTTGTTTCATTGAAACATATCACGTATATATGATTTTTGTACCCGTTTATTGAAAAACATTTATAAATTTATGCTTATATTTTTATCATCCTTCATGTTTATTTTTCTCTAAATAAAATTTAACTACTTTAGTCACAAAAGAGAGTCTTTTTTACTTTTACCCAATTTAGTTTGTGTTTGTGCGACTAAAATATTATAAATGGTATGTTTGTGAACTGTAAATTGTACATAGAACGTAAAATGAAATTGAAATACATACAGTAGGTGCACAATTATATACTATAATTTATATAATTATTATAATTGTTTATGTATGTATGAGTGTGTGTGTGTGTGTGTGTGTGTGTGTGTGTGTGTGTGTGTGTGTGTGTGTGTGTGTGTGTGTGTGTGTGTGTGTATGTGTGTGTGTGTGTGTGTGTGTGTGTGTGTGTGTGTGTGTGTGTGTGTGTGTGTGTGTGCGTGCTTGTGTGTGTGTGTGTGTGTGTGTGTGTGCGTGCGTGCGTGCTTGTGTGTGTGTGTGTGTGTGTGTGTGTGTGTGTGTGTGTGTGTGTGTGTGCGTGTGTGCGTGCGTGTGTGTGTGTGTGTGTGTGTGTGTGTGTGTGTGTGTGTGTGTGTGTGTGTGTGTGTGTGTGTGTGTGTGTGTGTGTGTGTGTGTGTGTGTGTGTGTGTGTGTGTGTGTGTGTGTGTGTGTGTGTGTGTGTGTGTGTGTGTGTGTGTGTGTGTGTGTGTGTGTGTGTGTGTGTGTGTGTGTGTGTGTGTGTGTGTGTGTGTGTGTGTGTGTGTGTGTGTGTGTGTGTGTGTGTGTGAAATCATAAAGGTTATTCAGCCTAAAAAACTATTGGCTTAAGGTAGTAAAGCAGTTGCGCTGTTTTTTAAATCAATTGTACAAAATAACGATCAGTAAGGGAGAGATGATTTCGCAAGGTTGGCAACAGATATTGGATTTACAAACTTCGTGTGATCAAACTTTGCAAAAAATACCGTAACTTTTCAGCGCTTCACAGACTTATTCTAACACGAGATTCTTACAACCTCCCTAAAATGAACTGTGGTCCAGAGGGGCTTTTCTATGATGGTCAACATAAGCGACCCCGAGATCCTAATGACTTTGTGAAAGACGTTAAGGGAAAACGCTATGTTGTCGTGCAAAAACCCGCCTTCTATTTATCTTTAGGAATATATCTACTATTATCCATTATACCGTCGATACAATCCCAGAACCATCAATACTATTTACGCATTATATCTCTACAAGATCATCTCTACTGTTACCTTCTTATTTCTACAAAACCTTCCTCACTATTTACCTTCTATGACTCTATATGACCATCTCTACTTCTACGCTTTATATCCTTATAAAACCATCTCTAGCAATACCCTTCTTATCTCTACAGATACGAGTTGAATAAACAGACGTACACCTACATATTGTAAGATACAGTACCACCAAGAGAAAAAACGTTTTTTTGAAGGGAGCAATTTTTCCGACCTTTTAATGCCTATAGCAAACACGTTCTCCTTGTTGTCTCGTTCTCACTAATAATCACATGACAGTGTAACAAGTGACATTCTAAGTAAATATTAAAACACAATAACGTCTTCTGCTACTCCATCCAAGTAAGCTTGCCAATACTGGTTTTATCTCATTTACAACCTTTAATAACTTTGTTCATTTTTCGATAACATATTTCGAACTACTTACATTTTTAGTTAAGGACTTAGTCTTGGTAGTCAGCGAAAATAATATTTCGATTCGTTTATTCAAGTGTCATGTTAAAAATTCTGACCTTGGTATGAATGCAGCGTTAACGCCATGCGCTTCTAGCACCAGACAACGTCAGCATCCCACATTACCCTTTTATACACTCAATGAATTCTTTGAAATCCCAATCAGAGTTGTAATTAGTAAAGGCACAACAAATACTAGTTAGTCCAATGGATAGATGCTGTATACAGAAAAGATACTACAACAATTAGACTCTGGCTCGCAGAGACCGCACATCAAAACTAGTAAATCCAATAAGCACGCAGTAAAGACGCTACCAGATTAATTTGTCTAGCGAGCACCAATAAAGATGACAAATATTAGTCTAACTCAAAAGCAGTAAAGGCTCAGCAAAAACTGGTTAGTCTATCAGGCACGAAGTAAAGATATGTCTAAGTGACACCCAGGAAACACGGATCAGAAACTGGTTAGTCTATCAGGCACAAAGTAAAGATAAGTCTAAGTGACACCCAATAAACACGGATCAAAAACTGGTTAATCTATCAGGCACAAAGTAAAGATAAGTCTAAGTGACACCCAGGAAACACGGATCAGAAACTGGTTAGTCTATCAGGCACAAAGTAAAGATAAGTCTAAGTGACACCCAATAAACACGGATCAAAAACTGGTTAATCTATCAGGCACAAAGTAAAGATAAGTCTAAGTGACACCCAGGAAACACGGATCAGAAACTGGTTAGTCTATCAGGCACGAAGTAAAGATATGTCTAAGTGACACCCAGGAAACACGGATCAGAAACTGGTTAGTCTATCAGGCACAAAGTAAAGATAAGTCTAAGTGACACCCAATAAACACGGATCAAAAACTGGTTAATCTATCAGGCACAAAGTAAAGATAAGTCTAAGTGACACCCAGTAAACACGGATCAAAAACTGGTTAATCTATCAGGCACAAAGTAAAGATAAGTCTAAGTGACACCCAGTAAACACGGATCAGAAACTGGTTAGTCTATCAGGCACGAAGTAAAGATATGTCTAAGTGACACCCAGTAAACACGGATCAAAAACTGGTTAATCTATCAGGCACAAAGTAAAGATAAGTCTAAGTGACACCCAGTAAACACGGATCAGAAACTGGTTAGTCTATCAGGCACGAAGTAAAGATAAGTCTAAGTGACACCCAGTAAACACGGATCAAAAACTGGTTAATCTATCAGGCACAAAGTAAAGATAAGTCTAAGTGACACCCAGGAAACACGGATCAGAAACTGGTTAGTCTATCAGGCACAAAGTAAAGATAAGTCTAAGTGACAATCAATAAACACGGATCAAAAACTGGTTAATCTATCAGGCACAAAGTAAAGATAAGTCTAAGTGACACCCAGGAAACACGGATCAGAAACTGGTTAGTCTATCAGGCACGAAGTAAAGATATGTCTAAGTGACACCCAGGAAACACGGATCAGAAACTGGTTAGTCTATCAGGCACAAAGTAAAGATAAGTCTAAGTGACACCCAATAAACACGGATCAAAAACTGGTTAATCTATCAGGCACAAAGTAAAGATAAGTCTAAGTGACACCCAGTAAACACGGATCAAAAACTGGTTAATCAATCAGGCACAAAGTAAAGATAAGTCTAAGTGACACCCAGTAAACACGGATCAGAAACTGGTTAGTCTATCAGGCACGAAGTAAAGATATGTCTAAGTGACACCCAGTAAACACGGATCAAAAACTGGTTAATATATCAGGCACAAAGTAAAGATAAGTCTAAGTGACACCCAGTAAACACGGATCAAAAACTGGTTAATCTATCAGGCACAAAGTAAAGATAAGTCTAAGTGACACCCAGTAAACACGGATCAGAAACTGGTTAGTCTATCAGGCACGAAGTAAAGATATGACTAAGTGACACCCAGTAAACACGGATCAAAAACTGGTTAATCTATCAGGCACAAAGTAAAGATAAGTCTAAGTGACACCCAGTAAACACGGATCAGAAACTGGTTAGTCTATCAGGCACGAAGTAAAGATAAGTCTAAGTGACACCCAGTAAACACGGATCAAAAACTGGTTAGTCTATCAGGCACAAAGTAAAGATAAGTCTAAGTGACACCCAATAAACACGGATCAAAAACTGGTTAGTCTATCAGGCACAAAGTAAAGATAAGTCTAAGTGACACCCAATAAACACGGATCAAAAACTGGTTAATCTATCAGGCACAAAGTAAAGATAAGTCTAAGTGACACCCAATAAACATGGATCAAAAACTGGTTAATCTATCAGGCACAAAGTAAAGATAAGTCTAAGTGACACCCAGTAAACACGGATCAAAAACTGGTTAATCTATCAGGCACAAAGTAAAGGTTTGTCTAACTGGCACACAATGAAAACAAAACCGGGTTAGTCTATTAGCAGCAAAGTAAAGATTTGTATAACTGGCATACAATAAAAACAAAACAAAAACGGGTTAGTCTATCAGGCACGAAGTAAAGATATGTCTAAGTGACACCCAGGAAACACGGATCAGAAACTGGTTAGTCTATCAGGCACAAAGTAAAGATAAGTCTAAGTGACACCCAATAAACACGGATCAAAAACTGGTTAATCTATCAGGCACAAAGTAAAGATAAGTCTAAGTGACACCCAGTAAACACGGATCAAAAACTGGTTAATCTATCAGGCACAAAGTAAAGATAAGTCTAAGTGACACCCAGTAAACACGGATCAGAAACTTTTTAGTCTATCAGGCACGAAGTAAAGATATGTCTAAGTGACACCCAGTAAACACGGATCAAAAACTGGTTAATCTATCAGGCACAAAGTAAAGATAAGTCTAAGTGACACCCAGTAAACACGGATCAGAAACTGGTTAGTCTATCAGGCACGAAGTAAAGATAAGTCTAAGTGACACCCAGTAAACACGGATCAAAAACTGGTTAGTCTATCAGGCACAAAGTAAAGATAAGTCTAAGTGACACCCAATAAACACGGATCAAAAACTGGTTAATCTATCAGGCACAAAGTAAAGATAAGTCTAAGTGACACCCAGTAAACACGGATCAAAAACTGGTTAATCAATCAGGCACAAAGTAAAGATAAGTCTAAGTGACACCCAATAAACACGGATCAAAAACTGGTTAATCTATCAGGCACAAAGTAAAGATAAGTCTAAGTGACACCCAGGAAACACGGATCAGAAACTGGTTAGTCTATCAGGCACAAAGTAAAGATAAGTCTAAGTGACAATCAATAAACACGGATCAAAAACTGGTTAATCTATCAGGCACAAAGTAAAGATAAGTCTAAGTGACACCCAGGAAACACGGATCAGAAACTGGTTAGTCTATCAGGCACGAAGTAAAGATATGTCTAAGTGACACCCAGGAAACACGGATCAGAAACTGGTTAGTCTATCAGGCACAAAGTAAAGATAAGTCTAAGTGACACCCAATAAACACGGATCAAAAACTGGTTAATCTATCAGGCACAAAGTAAAGATAAGTCTAAGTGACACCCAGTAAACACGGATCAAAAACTGGTTAATCAATCAGGCACAAAGTAAAGATAAGTCTAAGTGACACCCAGTAAACACGGATCAGAAACTGGTTAGTCTATCAGGCACGAAGTAAAGATATGTCTAAGTGACACCCAGTAAACACGGATCAAAAACTGGTTAATATATCAGGCACAAAGTAAAGATAAGTCTAAGTGACACCCAGTAAACACGGATCAAAAACTGGTTAATCTATCAGGCACAAAGTAAAGATAAGTCTAAGTGACACCCAGTAAACACGGATCAGAAACTGGTTAGTCTATCAGGCACGAAGTAAAGATATGACTAAGTGACACCCAGTAAACACGGATCAAAAACTGGTTAATCTATCAGGCACAAAGTAAAGATAAGTCTAAGTGACACCCAGTAAACACGGATCAGAAACTGGTTAGTCTATCAGGCACGAAGTAAAGATAAGTCTAAGTGACACCCAGTAAACACGGATCAAAAACTGGTTAGTCTATCAGGCACAAAGTAAAGATAAGTCTAAGTGACACCCAATAAACACGGATCAAAAACTGGTTAGTCTATCAGGCACAAAGTAAAGATAAGTCTAAGTGACACCCAATAAACACGGATCAAAAACTGGTTAATCTATCAGGCACAAAGTAAAGATAAGTCTAAGTGACACCCAGTAAACACGGATCAAAAACTGGTTAATCAATCAGGCACAAAGTAAGATAAGTCTAAGTGACACCCAGTAAACATGGATCAAAAACTGGTTAATCTATCAGGCACAAAGTAAAGATAAGTCTAAGTGACACCCAGTAAACACGGATCAAAAACTGGTTAATCTATCAGGCACAAAGTAAAGATAAGTCTAAGTGACACCCAGTAAACACGGATCAAAAACTGGTTAATCTATCAGGCACAAAGTAAAGGTTTGTCTAACTGGCACACAATGAAAACAAAACCGGGTTAGTCTATTAGCAGCAAAGTAAAGATTTGTATAACTGGCATACAATAAAAACAAAACAAAAACGGGTTAGTCTAATAGGCACAAATTAAAGATTTGTCTAACTGGCATACAGTAAAGACGGCACTAAAACTTGTTAGTCTCTCAGGTACACAGGAAAGATTTGTCTAACTGGCACACAATAAAAACGAGTAAGTCTATTAGACACAAAGTAAAGATTTGTCTAGCTGGCACACATTAAAGACGTCACTAAAACTTGTTAGTCTCTCAGGTACACAGGAAAGATTTGTCTAACTGGCACACAATAAAAACGAGTAAGTCTATTAGACACAAAGTAAAGATTTGTCTAGCTGGCACACATTAAAGACGTCACTAAAACTTGTTAGTCTGTCAGGTACACAGGAATGATTTGTCTAACTGGCATACAGTAAAGACGGAACGTTAGTCTCTCAGGTACACAGTAAAGATTTGTCTCACTGGCACAGAATAAAAATAAAAACTGCTTAGTCCATTAGAAACAAAGTAAAGATTTTTCTAACTGGCACACAGGAGAGACGGAACAAAAACTGGTTACTCCGTCAGACACAAAGTAAATATTTGTCTATCTAGCACACACTAAAAACAAAACAAAAACGGGTTAATCTAATAGGCACAAATTAAGATTTGTCTAACTGGCACACAGTATAGCAGGAACAAAAACTTGTTAGTCTGTCAGGTAGACAGTAAAGATTTGTCTAACTGGCATACAATAAAAACAAAAACTGCTTAGTCTATTAGGCACAAAGTAAAGATTTGTCTACCTGGCACACACTAGAGACAGAACAAAAACTGGTTACTCTGTCAGACACAAAGTAAATATTTGTCTCACACACAATAAAAACAAAACAAAAACAGGTTAGTCTATTAGGAACAAATTAAGATTTGTCTAACTGGCACACAATAAAGATAGGACAAAAACTTGTTAGTCTTTCAGGCACCAAGTAAACGGCAACTAAATCTTCAAATTTTTACGTAATCTTTTACTGAAAAGTAGGATATTTTAAGCACTCTTGACTTATTTTAGTAAAATTGAGTTTAGTTTAAAATTGAATGATATCACGATGCGAACAATAGCAGAGTCTCTGATAAGATATCTGCTATTATTAATCATATAGACGCGAATTTTATCTGTCAGAGTGCAATGCATCGTCTATACCTGACAACTACAAATTTTATATTGTATTCAGTTGCCATTTTAAAATTTGCAAAATAAAATTCCACATGTTTATATTTTGATTACGTTGCGTAACATTTTGGAAATGTCGAAAAACAAAGTGCTTTCTGTTCACACAATATACTGTCAGAATACACAAACAAGTCGGGACCAATTAGAATGAAAATATTTTGAATTAATTGTTTTTTTTCTAGAGGAAAACCTCTGTGAATCCAAAATGCTGACCTCACTCGTAAATATGAAATGACAGGAATATATTTTCCACTTTCAACATATTTTCCACATTATACGTTGTCAGACGAAACAAAATTCACTCAATGTTATTCTCGAGGAATGTATGAATAATGTGTATTTAATAAGCCCTTACCATTCACTGCCTTGAACTAGTATAGCAGATGATGGCATGCAATAGTCTAGAAACGTGTTTTTTTGTAAGTATAACATAAGCTATCTAATAACTCAGTATATGGAAGTGGGAATGATATAATAAAGCATTGTGTTGGCTGCTGTAACTTAGAACAAAGTGAAAACGTAATCATCGAGAAGGGAGGAAAACAAAGATACGCTAATCTGCCTAAAATAAGTCACAGACAGGTGACCTAACTAATTCGAGGTAAACATTTCTTGGTTGTGCAAACACAGCATTTGACACACAATATTTGGAGTAAATGTTAACAGTGAAAAAGCAGCGTTTTAAACGGTAACTTGATTAAACTAAATCACGGACGGAAATATTGACTCAACTACGTACTTTGAAGTACAGTAAACTCTCGATTATCCATGGGCGGATTAACCGGTTTGCGGATTAAACGGGGCCTGCCATTGTTTTACAAATATTCAATTTTTATTCCAATCAGATTCATGTGTTTAAATTTCCAAACGGTGAATTACGATGTAAATACATATAAAGCTTAATAGAAGTTAAGATGAAGGGAATATATATGTAAATATGTACGTACTAATTTTTACATTGAAAGGGAAGCATCCCGACGCCGGCCATCGAAATAAAAGGGGCGAGCAGACTATTGTATATAAGAGACAATGACAAAATGCTTGAACGCCCGAAATCATTGGACACCTAATGTGTATCATAAGATTGTAAACAAATGTCAGCTAAACTCGGCTATAAATAGTCTAGGACGTGACATATGCATTATCCATGTCTGTCATATACATTATCGATCTTAATGGCTTTGTGACACACGTGACACAAGTAGACAATGTGCGACAAAATGGTTCTCAAGAAACTTAGATCGCACATTATAGCTAAATCGATGCACACAAAAAACAGACGAAAGTGACAGATTTTTTTCTTAAAAAGTGAAAGTATTACGTGTAAAGGAAATTACATATGTACATACATACTTACTTTTGACATATACTTATGTACGTATTGTAAATAGTTAGACATATAAATGTACATGTTATAATCCGTCAAATACATCGACATTTTAAATTATTTTCTGTATGTATTTTGTCCTCTGAAGATTATTTGTGAATTGCATTAACCGGGGTCATTTTTTGTGTAACTTTTGATATAATAATCGATTATCGATCGTTTTGCGTATTCTTTGTTCATAGCGGATTATCCGGGGAATTCGTTATCCGGCGTTGCCGGGCCACCCTATTCCACGGATAATCGGGAGTTTATTGTACTTGTATTCTGGTTGCATAAAAACACAATAAGACCCAAATATTTTAGAGGAAAAGTATGCTGAGTGAAAACTTTAATAGTCCGTAGGTGATGCTGAATACAGTAAAATGCTTAAAGTTCGGATGGCTCATATAACCACGTCGAGGTAAATGTATCTTGGTTATGTAAAAAACAATATGGCACTAATAGATTATGGGAAATGACATACTGGCTATCAATCTCTACTGCCAATTGTTGGTGATATACACAAATTTTAATCAAAAGTATTGTCAAACTATTGTCACCAGTACTGAGAAAAAAAAACTATATTTGATGATGGGGAAGTATTAAAAACAGAAAATAATAAAACTTTGATTCTGATGACAAAGCAAAAAAATTCCCTCATCTTACAACACAATACAACTTTATAAACTAAATTATTCTTTATAAACAAGGAATACAAACAAAAAAATTTTAAAGTCAAAGAATTCCTACTTAAGTCAAAGAAACATTTCTGTAATTAGTTTCTTTTTATTTTATAATTACAATTAATATAAATATGTATATACATGTCAGAATAACAATACTGAGTGGCAAAATAGAAAGCGAATTTGTTTGCATTTTTCCATTACCCTTGAATGGTGTTAAATTATTAATTTTTATTTTTACTATTTAAACGCTTCGTTTTTTTGGACGCTTGCATTGTGTTGTAGTTTCTTTTCTCTTTCCTTTCGCATTGTCCGTTTGTAAAGCAAGCTTCGATACGGTTAATCCAATTTGTTTATTTTATTCTTTTCAATCATTTTTATTCCCAGAGCAATATTTATATTGTGTGGTAACCATGGCAACATTTTAAGGTTATACAATGGAGGCTTCGACGAGAACCAGATGAGGAGAAAAGATAAAGTCATATACTTCTTTGAGAAATAGACTTCTAGCTATGGGAAAGTTGGCTCAGTGCCAAAAGCGCTAGACTTCGAACAAGAAGATACTCAACTTGAATCCGACCTAGACCCCTTAAGTCTTAATTAATTAATTGTTGAATATATATTTCAAAAGAACTGTATTAACATCAATTGCCATCCACTATTGTTTAAAAAAGTGTATTCAACTTGATTGGATTAATAAAAACGTATTTTAATAACGATTGAGCATTTGCACAAGATATACATAAGGAGAGTGTAAACTAAGGCAGGCCACAAACTGGATAAGGCACGGCGCGACGCTAAGCAGCGTTTTGCCTTAAGCGAAGTGGTTTGCATTGGTTTAAATGGAGCTGCCCCACACTAGATCAGGTACGGCAAGGCGCTGCAAGGCAGTGCCTTAAGGCGCTTTGAACTGCCTCGTCAATTTTTGTCCGTCGGGCAAAAGGCATAAGGCATAAGAAGCTTATCGTTCTGCGCATGCGCGGGGATAGCGTGGATAAGTGTTTTGTACTCTTGGGATAGATTTTATAGTAAAATAAGCCCTTTTTGATAAAAGTGTTAGAGAACAAGCAACAGTTTGCCATAGATTGTTATTCAATTCCTTCTATTAGCTCACAGTCTCGTTAAATATATATATATATATATATATATATATATATATATATATATATATATATATATATATTTAATAAATTTAAAATATATCAAAAACAAAATATTTGCACTGCAATTTATTCGATATTTTGTCTATTGTATGGCTTTTTTGGGAGTTCGGACCGGGTGAAAAGTTATAGGTTAGGTTAAGTTACTTAGTATTAAAGGTAGAGATATCGTAATAATTTTAATGACATAAACATAAATTGCGTTATATTATGAATTTGTTTCCAAATATCTTTTTACTGGAACTGGGGATGCCTTGCTGTGTCGTGCCGTATGCTTCTACTAACCATCGGGCAAGGCGCGGCGAGACAAGGCAAAAACGTCTGCTCCATGGCGTATCCAGTGCGCCGCAGGCCTAATAGAAGGAATTAAAAAAAGAGCACCATGTTATATAATACATTACAAAGTACTCGGTTAGTATGGATTTGGTTACAAGCAATAACACAAATTAAAGTTTCCCCACATAAGCTAACCTGCATATACGTTATTGCACTGCGCCTACAAAGTGGGGGCAATCTCTCCAATAGCCCTCACTAGCTTATATTACTCAACTGTAAAAAAAGCTTCCTTAATTGGATACCTAGTAGCTATATTGTTATGTAGAATAACATAATGCTCTCTCTATAAAATAAGCTTGATTTTATAAAGTTTTTGTGTGCTGTAAAATGAAGTTGAATAAAGCGCCTGGGTGTAGCGGTTAGACGGTCCTGGCGTTAAAAAAAAGGCAGGCCTGCGCTTAAACCACAGTGGGGAAGTTGAAAGCATTTGCGCCTCTTATCGCTTTTTATTCTTAAATATTAAAAAAATCTTGTTTTAAAATTTAAAATGAATTATTAGTGACTTTGCTCTCAAAAAGCAAGAAAGCAAAATTTTGTATAGTGTTTTAAATCTGATAAAAATATTTCCAGGAAAGTTTATGGTGATTTGTAAATGTACATAATATAAGTTTTGATAATATTCTACTTTTCCGCTTGGATTTATATTACTATTTTGAGTATTATAATTATCTCCCACTCCTAGCACTGTCACATTATTCTTTGTCACGTTTTGGGGAGCCGCCATCAGCCAGAACTTCTTATATACTCTCAGGCGTTCATAAATGGTTCTGAATGATGGATGTTCTCCGAAACGCGCCAACGAATAAATTGCAATGCAAATTGCAGGAATGGCAGATAATTATGATTCTCAAAATAATTATATAATATAAAAGTTTAAATTAAATCAGACCTTTAAATTTGACAGTGTCTAATTTATTTAATATTCAAGTATTATTATCATCAAACATGTTTTAAAACCCTTTTTATCTATGTTTCATTTTGCGTTTACGTGATATAGTGTTCCAATTATAGTGGGTGGGAAGAGTGCATCATGGGTGCCAAATTAAGGAGGCCCACACAAGCTAAGGCCCGCCGAGGTTGGTGTGTATATTTCAGATTTACGTCTTGGTGCAACCGCCGGCAAATTTATTATTTCCTTATGTTACTGACGACTGTGAGTATAATTTTTAGCATATCGATGACGTATGAATAACCGATAGCTACCGAAATTGATATTTTTACTATTCTTATTTGTTTGAAATACCGTAACTATTTGTTACCAAACATTTAGCCGACTCAAAATTATGTTTTACACAAATTAATACAGAACGGAACTAAAATAATTTTAAATTGTATTTACTTTATTAGGAATTATCTAATATCACTGTCAACTAGAAATATTGTGAATAAAACATTTTTACACATATTAGAAACTACCATTTATTATTACGTTTCTACAATAAAACACCTTCACAAATAACACATCTGTAAGATGGTTACAATCAAAGCTGCCTTTTCTTTTTGCAGTTTTTTTTTTACTTTTTACAGGCAAAAGAGCTTCAGTTAGTGGTTTTATTCAAAGAAATCTCGAAAGGTTTGCGCAACACTTCGTGAACAGAACACCTTTGGTTTAAGGTGGCACTGCGTGTGTTGCCTACAGACGGGGTAGCATCTACTTTGTATTCCTTGGATATTGTTCCCGACATCCCTAATCTACTCATAAAATGCTGACATGTTCACTTTCCCAGACAACTCGAGCACAAAGTTAACTTCGTTACTTTTGAGCAAATTTTAAGAGAAAACATACTTTAGCTATATAAGCTTCAGTTTTTGTAGAAGAGTCATGCTCATTGCATTGGTTCGATTAAAGCTTCTTAAATTAATAAATCGTAAAACGTAAGTCAGAAATAAATTTACACAATACCTCTTTAAAAACTAGGACTCTATTCTATTGAATAAACAGTTTATTCAACAATCTAGTTTCGATAACAGAGTCGTCATTATCAGTGCTGAACTAATATCTCATTAACTAAACTGCAATTTGTACTTGACTGATTTGGGGGAATATTACAACGGAGTTGATGTAACCCCCTGTTTTTGATGTCCTTGCCCCCCCTTAAAGGAATTCTGGCTGCATCAGTCACTGATGAAAACAATACTCAGCTATCTAAGCTTCAGTTTTTGTAGAAGAGTCATGCTCATTGCATTGGTTCGATTAAAGCTTCTTAAATTAATAAATCGTAAAACGTAAGTCAGAAATAAATTTACACAATACCTCTTTAAAAACTAGGACTCTATTCTATTGAATAAACAGTTTATTCAACAATCTAGTTTCGATAACAGAGTCGTCATTATCAGTGCTGAACTAATATCTCATTAACTAAACTGCAATTTGTACCTGACTGATTTGGGGGAATATTACAACGGAGTTGATGTAACCCCCTGTTTTTGATGTCCTTGGCCCCCCCTTAAAGGAATTCTGGCTGCATCAGTCACTGATAAAAACAATATTCAGCCAAAAGCGTATCACAGCGATGTTTTAATTAAACGTTTTATTGTAAGACCGTTAATTTCTTATTTACCTATTTTAACTGTTGAGTACATTTTTTAGTTTAACTGGTAAACTGCTTTTATGATTCTGTTTCTTCTAAACACTTCCCCTTGGTTTCAACAGCCAAGCACTTCTATATTCTTAATAAATTACTCTGTTCAAGCGATGCTTTAATTTAGTCCTAATCCTAATCAGAGGGAATTATATTTTTCCCATAATCCCATCTTTCTTCAAGGAAGTACGTGATCAATAATTAGTATTCCCCCTACATCACCTACCAGAGGGATTTTATGTCTACCCTAATTTTATCTAGTTTAAACAGTTCTTCACCTCCGTCTTAGGTGATACTAGTCATGCTAACTAAGCGCCTTTAACCACCTAAAAGATACATAAAGGCTTTAGCTCAACTAGTATCGTTAGCTTGTGTTGAATCTGTCTCGAATGGTCACACTATAGTACGACTTCATACTTAATACCTAATTCCTCCTTACATTCCTTAATTTTTAAATTATATACATTTCCTTTTTGGAGCAAATTCGTTTAGAACAGGCCCAATAGACAACCGTGTAAACTTTTACTTTTAAACATAACAATTTCTCTCATACCACATAACTACTCCCAGCTATACCATATGAATTCGTACAACAGCTGATGTTGGCATTTAAGCTTATGTTTAAATGATTTTCAATAGCAATTTCCTATAAATTCTGAAATATCGTCAGTTCGTTTAAATTAAGTATACTTTAACTGTAGATGCGTATTTTTCTGTGGTAAGGTAATTGCACATTCTCTATTGCTTTCTTATTAATCATGTTCTTTATTTAGTATTTTATAAAATGTAAAAGTTAAATATAAATATATGAAGCTATCACGAAAGATTCAATGTAAACAAAAACATCATTAGAATGCAGTATATTAAAACTCATTTTACTTCAAAGTTATACACAATCCTGCTGTATAATTTATCCATTAATAATTTTACACGTTAATGAAAAATATTTCATGTAAAATGTAAAACACACTTTGACTTGCAAATATAATTTAGGCCTAAGCAGAAAACCCCAAAAATTCTCTCTCTCTCTCTCTCTCTCTCACTCTCTCTCTCTCTCTTTATATATATATATATATATATATATATATATATATATATATATATATATATATATATAAATTCTTAGATGATATTATTTTTCTAATTAAATATATATGGTTGAATAATATTTTCATAAACAAGAATATATCATTTTTTATTTATCTTAATACATTTTTATTAAGCTATATAACTGAAACTTTTCGCTAATTAGCATTATCGGCATTCTCAAACTTACAACACAGAGTTCCACGACTTCATCCTGACATCCTAGTTCGTATACACACACACACACACACAGACACACACACACACACACACACACACACAACACACACACACACACACACACACACACACACACACACACACACACACACACACACACACACACACACACACATACATACACACACAAACACACACACACACACCACACACACACACACACACACACACACACACACACACACACACACACACACACACACACACACACACACACACACACACACACACACACACACACACACACATATATATATATATATATATATATATATATATATATATAGAGAGAGAGAGAGAGAGAGAGAGAGAGAGGAGGAGGGAAATCTTTCAGATGTCGATACGCTACAATTGTTATGTGAGACATATATATATATATATATATATAGAGAGAGAGAGAGAGAGAGAGAGAGAGAGAGAGAGAGAGAGAGAGGAGGAGGGAAATCTTTCAGATGTCGATACGCTACAATTGTTATGTGAGACCCTAAAATAGTCACTAATTTAATATCAATTAAATGATAACTTGATTTTATAGTAGGTGTACCTATTGGTGCTGTAAACAGTTGTTTTAACACATAGGTTGTTACGTTATTTATTATAATGTGTTAAAATAATATTATTCCGTATTTGATACAAGTTAATGAATATATATTAATTTATATTTTATTTCAATAAATCTCGTTATGATAATTATTTATTTGTATTTTGAATTCGATTTTTGAAATAAAAACTCTCTTATGCATGGGTAACACTTTTTAAGAATAGATTTCAATTGAATCCGTTAAATAAAATTTTAGTTCATTCATTTATTCTCATTTAATAAGGGAAGGTTTACTATTAATTGCTTCATTTTATTACCAACTAGATTCTAATAAATTCACAAACGGATTAATCACTCTTGTTGGCCAGTCCCACTGTGTGCATCATTGTGCCTTACTTAATTGTGCCTGTTTTGAATCTCTACTTCGGTATGACTGAGAGTGTTTTGGTAACAAAATTGTTTTGTTTGAAAAAGTAAATTATACATTTTCTAAAAATCAAGACGTGCTGAAGTAAGACTTATACAGTGTTTAAAAACATGGAAACTTTAATAACATAATTGATTTATAACATAAAAGTGAATATAGAATAGAGTTATTCTACATTTTGTTTGTAAAATGTAGTTAATAGAGGTTTTATGGAATCCAGTTAATATTACACTTGTTTGTATTATCTTGGCAAAATAAACCACTACTTACTGATTTATTCAGCAGACGCGTATCGCGCTAGGTCGGCGCTTTTTCAATGCTGTGAATTACTGACAAGACTGTTGCTTAGGTGTGTTGTGTTGGTGTGAGTCTGTGGTGTATTTATGTTCATAGAGTAGTTGTTAATTATGTGCTCAAATATAGTGTTTGATTGGGAGTGTGTTTTGTCGTTTAGAATGTGTTGTGGATAGTATTTATGGTGTTTATATATCTCATAGTTTTCTACTGTGTTAAGTTTTTTTGCTTTTATTGATGTAATGTAGGATTTCTAGATTGGTGTAACTTTTTTCTTTATTAGATGTAAAAAAAAAATTACAATTGTAATTTTATTTTACGGATTTAGTAAAAATTTGTTCTTAAAAAGTATTAGGCGGACTTAAGATTGAAGTTTACATTTCAAATTAAATTTTAAAATATATATAACTCATAATCAATTCATTGAATTAATTGCAGTAAGATTTATTAAAATATAAATTATTATTTGTATTAACTGACATAAAAAATATTGAATACTATCATTTTAACATAATAAAGTACAATAAGTAAAATAACCTAATATACGTGTTAAAAAAACTGTTTTACAACATAACTTATAGGTATACCTAACATGAAAACCGGTTATCATTAAAGTTAGTGGGACTATTTTAGCGCCACACGTAACAATTTTAGCGTGTCGACATCTCAAAGATTTTCCCCATACAATATTTGTGTTCACACAATAAAAGTTGTATTAATGTCTATTATTTTTAGGCTATAGTAAACTAAACAGAAACTTTATAACTTTCTTTATTATGTTTCACCCCCCAAAAAACCCATCGCTGAGCCCCTGAAAGGAAAATAAAAAAATACTCAGCTTCAATCTGAAATAAAACTAGGCGAACTTTGTATCATTTTGAGATAAGAACGAGTTAGCGAGGAGTTATATTACGACAAAAGCTGGCGTCTTTTCGCTACGAGTAACTAGGAGTCCATGTGATTACAACATAAGCTGGCGTCTTTTCGCTACGGGTAACTAGGAGTCCATGTGATTACAACAAAAGCTGGCGTCTTTTCGCTACGGGTAATTAGGAGACAATGTGATTACAACAAAAGCTGTCGTCTTTTCGCTACGGGTAACTAGGAGTCCATGTGATTACAACATAAGCTGGCGTCTTTTCGCTACGGGTAACTAGGAGTCCATGTGATTACAACAAAAGCTGGCGTCTTTTCGCTACGGGTAACTAGGAGTCCATGTGATTACAACAAAAGCTGGCGTCTTTTCGCTACGGGTAACTAGGAGTCCATGTGATTACAACAAAAGCTGACGTCTTTTCGCTACGGGTAACTAGGAGTCCATGTGATTACAACATAAGCTGGCGTCTTTTCGCTACGGGTAACTAGGAGTCCATGTGATTACAACAAAAGCTGGCGTCTTTTCGCTACGGGTAACTAGGAGTCAATGTGATTACAACAAAAGCTGGCGTCTTTTCGCTACGGGTAACTAGGAGTCAATGTGATTACAACAAAAGCTGGCGTCTTTTCGCTACGGGTAACTAGGAGTCAATGAGTAATTGGGATGGGCATCAGAAGTCGTTGCGGTTCTTCGCTAGGTAGCACTAACAGATGTTCGTCTGCCTTAATGCTACTAATACCACATACCTTCCAGGCGGTAAAACCGTTTTTTAACTCTTCACCAATATGACGAAATAATTAGATGAAGATATGACGTCACATGTGCACATATTACGTAACTATTTATCAACACTGACTACTCCGTTTTTACAAAAACATACTGGTCCCATACAAAGATGTCAGGCTCCTGAAGCCCGGCACGTAACAAAGCACTTGTTACAATACAATGTAGATATATTGACGTCACATAACGAAAGCATGTTATTTATTGAACCGCATTTGCAAATGGCTATGCAAGTCATTTTATGTATTGAAATGGCTTCAGAATAGACGCACGACTATTCACAGATGTATCTGACCTGTGTGAACAGTAACAAACCTTGTAACAAAATTAAGCACGTGTTTATAGTGTAATGAAGATTTAATCCAGGCCCAACCTTTTTACAAGCCAATAAACTGATAAACCTTTAAGAAATAAACACTTCCGATATTTTACTGTACTTTTTAGCGTTTAACTTATGATGTTTATAAGGCTAGAAATCATGTTTTATTTATCATCTTCAGTGTGCTTACAGTTGATTCCAAACTCGTTTCTTTTTTCTCCAATTTTTACTTATTATTTTATTCAGAATTTAATGTAATATTCATCACTGTGCTCGTTTGTACCTAGTGAACTGGTTTGGAAAATATTCATTTTAGAAGTAACTATGCACTATCGGAACTAACTATGTAATATCAGGACTCACTGCTTACTATCAAAACTAACTGCGTACTATCAGAACTAACTATGTAATATCACAACACACTCTGTACTATCAGAACTCACTGTGTACAAACAGAACTAACTGTGTACTATCAGAACTCACTGTGTACTAACAGAACTATTTGTGTACTATTAGAACTAACTGGGTACTATCAGAACTAACTGTGTACTATCAGAACTCACTGTGTACTAACAGAACTATTTGTGTACTATTAGAACTAACTGGGTACTATCAGAACTAACTGTGTACTATCAGAACTAATTGTGTATAATTATAACCAACTGTGTACTATCAGAACTAACTATATAATATCAGAACTAACTATGTAATATCAGAACTCACTGTGTACTATCAGGACTCACTGTGTCGTAACAGAACTATCTGTGTACTACTAGAACTAACTGGGTACTATCAGAACTAACTGCGTACTATCAGAAGTAACTGTGTATTATTATAACCAACTGTGTAATATGAAAACTAACTGTGTACTATCAGAACTCACTGTGTACTAACAGAACTATCTGTGTACTATTAGAACTATCTGTGTATTATCAAAACTAACTGTGTTATATTACAACTAACTGTGTACTATCAGAACTATCTCTCTACTATTAGAACTAACTGCGTAGTATTAGAACTACCTGTGTACTGTCTGAACATACTGTGTTCTATCACACAACAGTGTATTATCAGAACTCACTACATATTATCAGAAGTAACTGTGTATTATCTGAACAAACTGTGTATTATTAGAACCATCTGTGTATTATTAGAACCATCTGTGTATTATTAGAACCATCTGTGTATTATTAGAACCATCTGTGTATTATTAGAACCAACTACGTACTATCACTACTAACTGCGTACTATCAGAAATGTGTAGTATCAGAACTAATTGTGTATTATCTGAACCATCTGTGTATTATTAGAACCATCTGTGTATAAGAACCAACTATGTACTATCACTACTAACTGCGTACTATCAGAACTCACTGTGTCGTAACAGAACTATCTGTGTACTACTAGAACTAACTGGGTACTATCAGAACTAACTGCGTACTATCAGAAGTAACTGTGTATTATTATAACCAACTGTGTAATATGAAAACTAACTGTGTACTATCAGAACTCACTGTGTACTAACAGAACTATCTGTGTACTATTAGAACTATCTGTGTATTATCAAAACTAACTGTGTTATATTACAACTAACTGTGTACTATCAGAACTATCTCTCTACTATTAGAACTAACTGTGTTATATTATAACTAACTGTGTACTATCAGAACTATCACTCTACTATTAGAACTAACTGCGTAGTATTAGAACTACCTGTGTACTGTCTGAACATACTGTGTTCTATCACCCAACAGTGTATTATCAGAACTCACTACATATTATCAGAAGTAACTGTGTATTATCTGAACAAACTGTGTATTATTAGAACCATCTGTGTATTATTAGAACCATCTGTGTATTATTAGAACCATCTGTGTATTATTAGAACCATCTGTGTATTATTAGAACCATCTGTGTATTATTAGAACCATCTGTGTATTATTAGAACCATCTGTGTATTATTAGAACCATCTGTGTATTATTAGAACCATCTGTGTATTATTAGAACCATCTGTGTATTATTAGAACCATCTGTGTATTATTAGAACCAACTACGTACTATCACTACTAACTGCGTACTATCAGAACTGTGTAGTATCAGAACTAATTGTGTATTATCTGAACCATCTGTGTATTATTAGAACCATCTGTGTATAAGAACCAACTATGTACTATCACTACTAACTGCGTACTATCAGAACTGTGTAGTATCAGAACTAATTGTGTATTATCTGAACCATCTGTGTATTATTAGAACCATCTGTGTATAAGAACCAACTATGTACTATCACTACTAACTGCGTACTATCAGAACTCACTGTGTCGTAACAGAACTATCTGTGTACTACTAGAACTAACTGGGTACTATCAGAACTAACTGCGTACTATCAGAAGTAACTGTGTATTATTATAACCAACTGTGTAATATGAAAACTAACTGTGTACTATCAGAACTCACTGTGTACTAACAGAACTATCTGTGTACTATTAGAACTATCTGTGTATTATCAAAACTAACTGTGTTATATTACAACTAACTGTGTACTATCAGAACTATCTCTCTACTATTAGAACTAACTGTGTTATATTATAACTAACTGTGTACTATCAGAACTATCACTCTACTATTAGAACTAACTGCGTAGTATTAGAACTACCTGTGTACTGTCTGAACATACTGTGTTCTATCACCCAACAGTGTATTATCAGAACTCACTACATATTATCAGAAGTAACTGTGTATTATCTGAACAAACTGTGTATTATTAGAACCATCTGTGTATTATTAGAACCATCTGTGTATTATTAGAACCATCTGTGTATTATTAGAACCATCTGTGTATTATTAGAACCATCTGTGTATTATTAGAACCATCTGTGTATTATTAGAACCATCTGTGTATTATTAGAACCATCTGTGTATTATTAGAACCATCTGTGTATTATTAGAACCATCTGTGTATTATTAGAACCAACTACGTACTATCACTACTAACTGCGTACTATCAGAACTGTGTAGTATCAGAACTAATTGTGTATTATCTGAACCATCTGTGTATTATTAGAACCATCTGTGTATAAGAACCAACTATGTACTATCACTACTAACTGCGTACTATCAGAACTGTGTAGTATCAGAACTAATTGTGTATTATCTGAACCATCTGTGTATTATTAGAACCATCTGTGTATTATTAGAACCAACTACGTACTATCACTACTAACTGCGTACTATCGGAACTGTGTAGTATCAGAACAAACTGTGTATTATCAGAACCATCTGTGTATTATTAGAACCAACTACGTACTATCACTACTAACTGTGTACTATCAGAATTGTGTAGTATCAGAACTAACTGTGTATTATCTGAACCATCTGTGTATTATTAGAACCAACTACGTACTATCACTACTAACTGTGTACTATCAGAACTGTGTAGTATCAGAACTAACTGTGTATTATCTGAACAAAATTTGTATTATCAGCACTATCTGTGTACTATTAGAACTAACTTCGTACTATCACTACTAACTGCGTACTATCAGAACTGTGTAGTATCAGAGCTAACTGTGTATTATCTGAACAAAATTTGTATTATCAGCACTATCTGTGTACTATTAGAACTAACTTCGTACTATCAGAACTAACTGTGAACTATCAGAACTAACTGTGTGCACTATCATACAAACAGTATATTATCAGAACTCACTACGTACTATCAGAACTAACTGTGAACTATCAGAACTAACTGTGTGTACTATCATACAAACAGTATATTTGTTACGTACTTTTCTTTAAATTAAATATTATCTAAAAAACAGTGTAAATGCTTCAGAGAGGGACTCTTTATCGGCCAACCTTTGTCCCTTACAAGGTTCGGTACGCCCCAGTTCCTTTCGAAACGTCGGTTAAACTACATCTCTCCCGTTACTCTCGACGTGACGTAGTTTCTTGTGTGTTCTGAACAAGGCTCGGTTTAGACCATTTTTCTCTCTTTGTTTCTCCCGTCGTGTGGCGAAGGTACTCTTAGCATTAATAGTGACATTTTGAATATAAGTAATTTCTTTTAAGTTCAACAGGTAAATGATAAGTGCGGGAAAGGGTGCACCCGAATAGCTGTCCGACAAGTGGTGGTACTTCGCCCAGTGAGGTATGTGCAAAAATGTCAACTTCATTCATTTTAATTATTTAAGGTCCTCCGGAAATCAATGTTGCCGTTACATAGCCAAATATTTAACAATATTATCAGAACTCACTACGTACTATCAGAACTAACTGTGTGTACTATCATACAAACAGTATATTATCAGAACTCACTACGTACTATCAGAACTGTAGGTGTATTATTAAAACTAACTGTGCGTGTATGTGTGTGTGTGTGTTCATTACGTATATTACCGGTGGACGAAATTGAAAACAATCCTGATTCACTTAATTTTATGCCATATTACACTCAACTCACAACCTTTTTAAGTTTTCCTTTTACTATTACACGATCTAATATCAAATTAAATTCGATGTAATTGCATATTTGGGGAGTTATAGCAGTACCTACTAATATAGCTGTAGAATATAGTTGTATTAGTAGGTACTGGTTATAAGCAGAAAAATAAACAATGTAAAATGAAAAATATCTTCCTTTCCACATATGTCAATGTGCTCAAGCTGTGTAAATTTATCTGTATATTTTCTCCCTATTATTTTAATTTTTTCTGATACCTCATACTTATTATTAAATTTTTTATTACGAATATGCTAAGTAGTGACTATATTAATTCAACGCCTAATTTATTTGGGGGCGGGTTTAATTTTGGGAAGAAAGGCTTCGTTCGCTTTTAATGAATTCATCCCGTTGATCGTTCACTTGCAGTAATTTTTTAACAAAGTAAAAATATATTATTTATAATAGTATTATTATTATTGTCATGATTATACATCATGACATTAAATAAAACACGATTAACTTATGAAAATATTTCATGCATCTAAATAATAAAAAAATATTAAATTGTAACAAACATAATAAAAAATTATTTTTATCAATAAAATTTGAAAGTTATTGGTGTTGGAAGATTTTCCTTACTGTAACGTATTTATTAACTCAATATGTGTTTTTTTTAATTACGTTCATCAATTAATTGTTAATATACTCGTATATATTTAAAAGCAAATATTTAGGCGCCCAAGTACTTATTAAAGCTCGCAGCTAAATAATAAATTCCCCTTATACAAAGCTTTGTTTTAATTTATGGAGCTGACCATTTTTAATAACGACTGATTTAATAGAAGGATAGCAAGAGGGGGTGGTGGTTAAACACCCCTTCCCCAAAAGGATTATAAAGTTTCTTTTTAATGATTTATCGGCTAAGAAGCTATTTTAATTAATTATCCAGTTATATACCATATTTCAAATAGCCTACTCATACAGAAATGCAAATACTACAACTTCCCAAGTGTTTGTACCATAGGAATTGACTGCTAACGAGAGCTGGTAAATATACGTAACAATAACTGGGAAAGACTTTAATGTGCAACGATACAAATTAAAGCATTTTTAATGCACATTAATTTATTAAAACAAAAGCACTGGTTTCGACGACGATGTCACCCTTATCAGTGCTTGGCTAATACTAACATTGGCCTATATCCGTGCTTGTTAGTAGTATCCAAGCACTGATGAAGGCGATATCGTCGTCGAGACTAGTCTGTTTTTTTAATAAACGAGTGTGTTTGTTTCCTAAACTAGTGTGTAGTGAGATTTAGAGGAAAGTGTTTTAATATTTACCGTTGTGAATTGTTCTCACTAGTTAGGTTCTAATTAACCTTATAACTTTAATGTGCAATACTTCGTTTCGCTTGGACTCAACTATACTATTAAGTTATATAAACATCTTCTGGTGTGTGTGTGTGTGTGTGTGTGTGTGTGTGTGTGTGTGTGTGTGTGTGTGTGTGTGTGTGTGTGTGTGTGTGTGTGTGTGTGTGTTGCTCAATCACTAAAAAACTACTGAACCCATTGAGCTGAAATTTTACATGGACATTCTTAGGCTCTCTGGTTAACACATAGGCCTATTTTTATTTAGAAATTCAATAAGGGCTCCGCCCTAATGGTCTTGAAACCCTTAACACCATGAAACTCCTTGGTCTTGAAACTCCCTGAACACTCAATTATCGATACTTAATTATAGCGTATGCTTGACTCAATCAGCTAATAGTAAATGTGTGTTGTTATTCATCCTTCAAGGTTAGTTATACTTTAAAAATGACATGTTACAGGCTGAAGCTTTTCCTTTTCTTGGGTTTTCAAGACAATAATCGGTAATTTTAAAGTTTGATATATTTATCGGGATTTAATTTCAGTAAATTAAATTCAACACAAATACAAATTAAATCAATTCAAATATACGTCAACCTCGTACGAAGGACGGTACACTGCTGGTATATTTGATAAATGTCATCTCGCAGTAATCTCATAGACTAAATATTTTTATAGTATTATAGTTTGTGAAAATGAAAATTTATAGTTTGTGAAATTGAAAATTTATAGTTTGTGAAACAAAACGTTTGCTTTCTGATATTTCTAGCAATCTTTTTACGTAAAGTTCCTCAATAAACACACCCTGTACAAATACTTATACTCAATTTTCATTGAGTAAGCTTTAAATTGAGTATTTGATAATTACAATTTTAATTCCCTCATTTTATTAAGTTTAAATATTAATTTTAAGCCTTAGAATTGCGTAAAATGAAATTTAGTGTTTTAAATTTTGTTTGCGGTACAAATTAGCTTACCGGAATCGTAGTAGCAAAACGCCTCCCAAAAATAATTTATTACTGTGATTTAATAATTATACCACCAATATATTCAATCTATCTGTACTTAAAATAAATAAAGTATTAAATACATAAACACCAATGTATTTTTTAATTATAAAACTTACCTTTAAACGAAATCCATTGACATATATCCAAAACTCAACACTGGTCGTACACTTCGCCTAAAACCTTGTAACTACCTGTTTAAGCCGAAAACATCGCGGTCCCGACAAAGTAACGGACTAAGGGTACGTGCGCACGGAACGGTGTTTACGCGGCGACTAAACAGGCGCGTTGCTTTCCTCGGCGCATCCATTGATAACAAGAGCATGCCCAGAGATAACAGAGCACATCTATTTATTTGTTTGTTTGTGGATTGTGGAAACCTACCTTGGGATCTATATTTACTTCAATGCTCCATTGTGTTTGCGAGGGATTCTCCATGCTTAATAGTATCTGAAATACAATAAATTAAGCTCATTACAGACGAGAAATTGTTAAAATATAAGATTTTAAATACAAATACGAGATTGTTTCTTAATTACAATAGAGTTTATGTGTTATTAGTCAGTGCTTTTGAATGTGTCTGTGTGAGTTTGTGTGTACACCATTTACTTCATTAAATTTTATTAAAATTAAATTAGTTATAATTATTTTTAATAATCACCATTATCATTTTTAATAATTTTTTTCAATTTTTTTTTAATTATGAAATTTAGCCTCAATAATTTATATATATATATTTACAGCCTATATATTAATCGACAATACTCAATCATTATTGACTACATCATTTCGCCAACATTATTGTCACAACGACGTACACAGACTCTTCAATACAGATCTTTTACTGTTATAACTGTCATAATCAAACGGTATAAGCCTATAACCAATATGTTTCGATTTCAATTGAAATCGATTCATAAGTTTATGGCAAGTATAACATCTACTGGGCTGTGGTAAATCTTACAACAGGTATATTGATATGTATTTAGCTTCTAAAAATATATTTTAGTTTTGTGTTGTTACTCAATTTGTTGACGTGCGCTTGATAATGCTAACAATGAAAGTTGGCAAAGGTTTTGAGCAGTGTAATGTTAGTTAATAGTTATTATAAGTAATTATTTGATAAACTAGGAACCTACTTGTTGACGCGGTTCGGAACCGTCGTTTTATTAACGAAGCCTAACTGCTACTGGCGGCGATCGCTCAAGGTTGCAAGCGTATTATTAAGTAGGGTAATAGTTTTTCACTTAGTTCGTTAAATAATTACTTACGATTTATTCACTTAAAGATGAAATAATCCTTGTTATGAAATATTTATAAAAATCAATAAGCAAAATGAAAATGTTTTCATTATTAATATTGATAAAATTTTCTTGTCATATTTTTATTGCAATAAATTCATTAGTTCAGAACAAAAATGTACAGTACTGTACTTACACAAAAGGCCTAATTCTTTTCGAGAGTTGTGTTGCTAAAGATATCAAAAACACATACTCTCTCTCTCTCTCAAATATATATGTAGGCCTAATGAAATTATAAAACTACTTTATAACCAATTGTAAAACCGCTATACAATAATATGCAAAGGGATACCTAACTAAATACGTAAATATAATTTTAACACATATAAGCATAACATTTTGACAACATTTTTAATATATAATTCTATATTTATATATGTATTAAAAATGTAGCTAAAAAGTATATATAATTAATTTAGAATATATTTGTCAAAAAAATAAAAATCAAGACCCGCTTTACGCACTGTTCTAAATCGAAAGAACGCTCTGTTCCCCAGAAACCTAAACTCAAATTCTCGGCTACTCAACCCAGCCAACTTGCGTCAGCGTGATATTAGTATATAAGAGCTCAAGGGCCTTAATGTAAGGCCTTTACTGGTCACTAGCCTCTGGAACTAAAGGACTCCAACCAGGGACTACGGTTTCGCCCGCTCTTCAGAACTGCTTAAGTAGAACCTTATGAGCGGCCAGATTTTCCCTACCGTCTAACATTTCCTTTGGGGTTTTCGTTCCAGGTTGTGTAATCAAATCTTTATCTACTCTCGGTTGGCCTTACCTAAGGAGATACCATCAACCAGTCCACTAGCCCTTGAGGCTATATTTCTCGAAGCCAGTGAGATTTGCTCATGCAATTAAAGCATTAAGGCCTTGACACTGACAGTTAGTCAGTGTACCATGATAGTAGCCTCCCGTCACAGATCTTCATAGCTTCCAATCCCTATGCAGGAGCAAGATAAAAAAGCAAAATGCTATCGCTTCATGAAATATGATGGGCTAATCTTCTAGCTTAAACCCACTCACACCCCTTATTGTGCTTTAAAATTCAATATAAAATCAACCCTGAACTAATTTTTTTTAATGTATTATTTTCATTCATTACATAAACGCTTCTTCGGCAGGGGGAGTTTATATTTCAGGGTACCGATCCTACCCAGGCCAGCGATGATTTACCTATATCTGGGATGTTGGGGAATTTATATACTTATTTAGTCTTTTTTTATTCACTTCTCTCCTTTTCTCATTAAAATACAATAAGAAATTAACACTTATTGTCCTTAAAAAAATATATTTTTTTTAAAAATAATATTACTTATTATAATTCCATAAACTGTAGGGCTATTTAACTTTGTCAACATTTACTTGTGAACCCACGCTACTCCTGGCTTCTAAATAGCTCGGTGAATTATTTTCTGTTATATGAATTAGTCCGCCATAGCTACAACATGCCAAGAGCAACTGTTTATCCTTAATTTACCTAATGGAACATGACTGTCGGAATTTTGTTACTCCTACTCTTCTTGTGGTAATGTCCATTACATGTAAGCAGCCTTGGTCGTCCAGCTTCTGCTTTGAAATCAGCTACATTTCACATTTGCTTTATAAGTTTCACTCATTTTCAACAAGATAGCTTCATGGTTTACCACTACGTGCCTCTATCCCTTAAATCTTTATCCGCAATCCCCGATGAAGCCAATGATTGGCTCCAAGCTAGCGCCAAGTCTCCCAATATCTTCCAGGCAAGGAGAGTCCATATCCCTAGTTATAAATCAACATACTTCCCGCATTCCCAGCAGACGGTAATTAGGTAATACTCACTTTTACACGCAAACAAAATTGAAACTGCACTCGGTATGTATAATTTCTATCAAGGGCGTACCCAGAATCAAAACTGGGGGGAGGGGGGCAAGTTCAGGTTAATTATATGTATATTATATAATAGGTATTATTATGGGTGTGTGTATATATATATATATATATATATATATATATATGTGTGTGTGTGTGTGTGTGTGTGTGTGTGTGTGTGTGTGTGTGTATAATTAATAAATTTAAAATATTTCAAAAACAAGAATACTTTTAATGAATATATTTATTCAAAGCTTTTCGCCGATAAAATAGTATCAGCATCTTCAGGAAAATAATTATCTAATTAAAGATTAGATAATTATTTTCCTGAAGATGCTGATACTATTTTATCGGCGAAAAGCTTTGAATAAATATATTCATTAAAAGTATTCTTGTTTTTTAAATATTTTTAATTTATTAACTATATTACAAGAAAACATATCACCATATTTAATATATATATATATATATATATATATATATATATATATATATATATATATATATATATTAAATATGGTGATATGTTTTCTTGTAATATAGTTAATAAATTAAAAATATTTAAAAAACAAGAATACTTTTAATATATATATATATATATATATATATATATATATATATATATATATATATATATATATAGGCCTATATATATATATATATATATATATATATATATATATATATATGTATAGTTATAACAGTGCTTCATCAACTATTATTACAATTTTTACTTGAAAAAAATATTTTTATTCTAGTTACATGTCTTTTACTAGTATCATTTTTCTTGGATTTGTGGAAAACTTGTTCAAAACTCTTGTTTTAATCTAATCCTGATTTTCCTTAGAAAATTTCCGATGGACGCTCATCAAACACAACCCGGTTAATATGTCCTCTCCCATTGTACTTCTCAGCCAGGTCTTTACCCTTCGAAGGGAACTGAAAGATCGTTCAACAGTAGCTGTAGTGGGTGGCAAAGCACTTAAAATGAGGAGTGTATGCCTTGATGCAGGGAAATAAATATTAGCCTCCTCCAAAAGTGTAGCCACCTCAATATCCTTTAATTTGTCTCCTGCTAAATCCTTCTTTTCCCACAGATTATACCACAAATTTATTATAGTTTTGCTTCCAGGAGGGCAGCTTTCCCCTTGCCCTTTGCTGGCTACACCCATGATTTCTATGATAAACTTATATTGTTTAAATATGTTTCATTACCATGACAGGCTCATTAAGTGTAACCACCTAATAGAAACAAAACACTTACGTGCATACATAGAAGTAGTAAAGCTAGAGAGATGGATAAAAGAAAGATAGCGAATTAGGAAGAAGGCTGTTGGCGATGAGTAACTGATTCACGCCGAAAAAACTTCTTCGATTGGTCCTTTTAAAAGAGTCTACTTAATCATACGAAACCACTACCCCTGACAAAACCTTTCCTCAATTTACTCGGAGGGCAAAAACTACATCGCAGGCCCACTACAGGTGTGGACGGTCGCAGACCTGAATAGGATCACTACAGCTTGTCAAGCCCTACATCACTTAAACATACATGCGGCAGTGTGCTGTGGAAAAGTGTAGAATAGTAACGAATATGGTGAAAAGAGAAGAATGGTGACAAGGATTTGCTGTCTCCCGACTCTACTTCCTTGTCAAAGGACACCAAGATAGAAGCTTCTAGTGGAAGTATCTCCAGTCTATCATACGAAATCTCTATTCTATGAATCCCACTTTAAAACTCGTGATTCCTGCCCGCCTGCCCATGGTGCCAAAACTCGGGGTACCTGTATGAAAGAGTATTACGACCAAGTTGTAAGGCCATAGACTGGTCACCAGCCTGCCCCCATGACGAGACGACCAACCAGCCACAGTAGTACAACAGTTTTTCCAGAACTATTCGGGACCAGTAGAACCTTCCGAACTGCCAGGTTTCTATATCTCAATACTCCGTCTGATTAGTTCGGTACAGGAAGAGCAATCGGACCTTTATCTGTAATATATTTATCTATTAAATTGTTTTTTTTATTTTATCTAATAGCATGTTCTGTCAGATGCTTCTATAATATGTATTTAAAAATTGTTTTGGGTTGGAAGTGTGTTTTGTGGCATTTAGAAAGGTTTTTTTGCTCACTTTTTGTTACCTTTGTTTTGTTTGTTAGTATGAGAGTGTTTTTCTTGTTGCTCGAACGGAAAGTTTGTTAACAATTTTTCTATAAATTATACGAAAATATCTCACAGAATGTAGAAATAATCCAGGTCCACAGATACCACATCGTACAACGATCGAGAGCAACAGATCTTTTAGTTCTCGAAGTATTTGCAACACATGAGTGAGTGGTTTTAGTCAAGTATTTTACTTACTGAAACAGACAATATTCTCTTCGTCTGGAGCAACTTACTGCCCCGAACTGTTGTCTAGCCGGCGGGAGTTGTTTGCTTATGGCCAAAGTTTGTCCCTTAATTGAATCGTTATATCAATTATCGCTCTGAGTTTAGTTATTAACTTCTAATAAAGGACGTGATTGGCTGGAATATCGTTAATGAAACCTTCGAGGCTCCAAGTGTACTACCCTTTTTCAATGTATTGAGTACCCATTCGTGTTCATCAGACATTCCGGGAGTTTTCTTCCAGTTGTGAAAGCATTCTTGCTACTAGAGCACCGCGCCCGATACTCTAATCCAGGGGTTCCCAAACTTTTTTGTACCACGCCCCCCTCTGGTTATTTGGAGACCTCCGACGCCCCCCTACACATATCAGCTTTCCATTTTGCAATACCCTATTTCCACGGTGCCGTACATACCAACTCCTACTTGTACAAGTACATGAACTCGTACAAGTATGTGCCTACTTGATACGGTGAGTAGGTAGATTTTTTTGTTCACTGTTGAATGCGATAACGCAGAATGGAAAGATTTAGTAATTGTACGTATGATGAAAATTAAAACAAGTATTACATGAAAAACGAATATAATTACTGATACAAAATTTAACATTGTAACACAGATACATTTTCAATTTAAGGAAGGTGAAATAATAGGCCTACCTACTTACAAAAACAAAACATAAAATGTAATTTAGTGAGATGGGTGCGCTTGCATGTTCTGAATAAGTTGACAGATCCTTGGTTGAATTTCAGACAAAGCACAGCGTAGGTCACTTTCGACATCAAGTTTGTTGCGGTACTTAGTTTTGATCGCCACAAGAGTTGAAAACGCTTTTTCGCACATGTATGTTGTTGAAAAAGGCAAGTACATCCGACCAGCTTTCTCTGAAACACTGGGGTAAACTTTTAAGTGCTTTAACCAAAATGTGGGCTTGTTCATTTGTTCGAAATTGTATCTTGCAGCAGAGTTATTTTTTATTTCTATTCCCTCCTCTTGCAACTCTTCTGGCAGCAACTGTATGTCCATGTGGAACGGGTCGGTTGATAGTTTGTAAAACTCCTCTGAAGTTAGGAATGTACCTGCTGAACTATTACTTGAGGTTCTTCAAATGGTCAATTATCAAGTTTTTCAAAAGCAGTCCTTCAAAAACGTCTTCAAAACATGCTTCTTCTGAGACTGATACTACTTTGCTGAAACTTGAATAGTTGCTGGGGCTCATTGACACTTTACGTATCCAAAGTTGTAGTTTCTCAACGTACATCTTGATGGCATCCTGATGTGTTACTATATTTGAGTCTGTACCTTGTAGTCTCAAGTTTAGGTTGTTTAACGTGTCAAAAAAGTCTGATAAATAGGCCAAAATCACTTGGTTACTGGGTTTTTTGAGCTCTGCACTAAGCTCGTTTTGTTTCTGCTGTGCCAAAAACGTAATAACTTCATCACGGAGCTCAAATAGCCTTCCCAACATATTGCCTTTTGATAGCCATCGTACTTCTGTATGAAATAGCAAGTTTTGTGGTCACTTCCTAAATCTTCACAAAGAACTTTAAACAGTCGAGTATTTAATGCACTATTCTTAACGTAGTTGACTACTTTAATACAGCTTTAAAACAGTAACATAACTTTAAAAGCGTTTTTGCTGCCAAGGCTTGGCGGTGAATAAAACTATAAATCCCAACCACATCAGCATTTTTCTCTTTGACCAACTGCACAAAGCCTGAATGAGAACCCAGCAATCAAGGAGCACCATCTGTGCATACACCAATAAATTTTTGCCAAGAAAGTTCGTGTTTCTTAAAAAAGGTCTGATACTGCTTCCATCACATCTACAGCTTTAGTAGTGGTCAACAGCTCAGTAGAAAACATCAGTTCATCCTTCATTCTTTCATTTTCAATGTAACGAACATATACAATCAAATAAGAACATTGTGCTATGTCTGTACTCTCGTCAAGCTGAGTTTTTAATGTCCTCGGCCATATCATCAATTCGGCGTTTTACGGTGTTGTCTGAAAGTGGTATTTGCGATAGCTTTTGCCTACTATCAGTTCCAAGGACAACATTGGTTGCTTTTAAAAGGCACGGTTTAACAAGCGATTCACCAATAGTGTAACTTTTCTTTTCCTTAGCAATAAGAAGAGATAATTCATAGGAGCTTCAAGCACTTTTAGAGATGACTGAGCAGCAGATCCAGTGCTATCTATCTTCATGCGCTTTAAATTCTGAGATTTTGCAGCAAAAAACTCTTTAGGTTTGTCCTTTAAAGAGGCATGTTTGGTTGACAAATGTCTCAGAAGACGATTAGGCCTCATCGCGTCATTGCTTAATACTTCATAGCAAATAACGCACTGAGGGTGATCAACATTATCTTTAAGCAAGGAAACAAACCCATATTGAATATAATGGTCAATATACTTGCGTTTCTTTGCTTCACACAGAACTCACACAACACAAAAACAATTACTCCAATTCAAACGTCGCAGCAATTATAGAACACCTACAATACAGCAAACACGCTGACTGATAATTCACGGAAAGTACTGTACCAGAACGGACTAGTTACAACGCAAGCACTGAACAAACTGCATTGGATTGAAGATGCGATGGGGGAACACTAGCACTCACGCCAAGGCCAAACGGAGGTATAGGTACACACACCACACAACTTATTGAAACTTTACAAAAACAATTACGGAAACTTAGAAAGACTTTATTTCAAAGGTCTGAGGACATTATTTTTGTAATTTTTTTATTTATTTCATTTGGGTGTCACGCCCCACCTGGACTTTCTCCACGCCCCCCCCCAGGGGGGCGCGCCCCCCAGTTTGGGAACCCCTGCTCTAATCGTTCCCGGTTGGTTCTAGTGCCGTAGTTTGACCCGAAGAAATGTTCCCGATTGTTGCTCCGATTTAAATCTGACCCTGAGGGAAATTGTTGTCTTCTAATAAGATCACTCGTGCCGACTGATCTTTTCCACCCCCAAGGATAACATCCTCCCCCCCATATTTTACGTTATTAATGGGTTTCAATAAATTATAAGGAAATTTTAGACTAAATACCTAATTAATTTGCACAATTTTATGGCCAGTATTATTTACACACTTAACATTCATAACATTACATACACTGATCATTCTCTTTTCGCTTAGCAAAACCTTTATATCGACTTGTCACTTCTATCAATTTCTCGTAATATCTATCCGCTTTACTTCTATAAGGTTCTAGGCTTTATGACAAAGGTCTGGTTGTTACGTCAAACTTGTCAAGCCGTGTGCATAAATCACGGATGGGGCCTTGCCGATACAGTTAAAGAAATATTTATACACTCAATTTAAATAAAACCTGTGTATATATATATATATATATATATATATATATATATATATATATATTCAAGATTAAATAATATACACTAATTACATGAATTAATTTATTGAATAATACACTCAAAGCTTTTCGTTGGCTGACATTACCAACATCCTCAGGAATTGTTTTGTCATTCTTAGTAATTCCTGAGGATGTTGGTAATGTCAGCCAACGAAAAGCTTTGAGTGTATTATTCAATAAATTAATTCCTGTAATTAGTGTATATTATTTAATCTTGAAAATAATTCTAACAGGAAAACCTATTTGATATTTTACATATATATATATATATATATATATATATATATATATATATATATATATATATATATATATATTAGGTTAATTTCTGTTATAAGTTTCATACTTTCAATATTTGAAATATATATATATATTATACTTTCAATAATAAAGGAATAAGAATGAGTATATATGAAGCATTCGAAATATATAAATACAGTAATAATAACAAATTAATAAAAGAACAAATACATTCTAAATTTGATACTATATTCAATGTGACAATGTCTATAATGTTACACCAACAAAATAAACTTGGCAATTTGTATAAATTTAGCAACAATTCTATTTCTAATTTGACAGATGTTTTAGGCCTATATCTTGCATTATTGTATTATTCATTCCTGATGATGTTGGTACTGTTTAGCAACGAAAAGCTTTGAATATAAATAAATAATATTCTTGTATTTGAATAACCTATAATGTTTTAAATTATTAAACAACATATTATATATATATATATATATATATATATATATATATATGAAGTTAATATATTACTATTGTAAGTAATTTTATCCACCATTAAGTGTAATAATTTTACCTTGCGTGATGAGGCACCTTTCGGTCACTTGGTCGACAGTGGTCAAGTGACCGAAAGGTGCCTCATCACTCAAGGTAAAATTATTGCACTTAATGGTGGATAAAATTACTTACAATAGTAATATATTAACTTCATAAAGTCAGTGCAACGGAAAAACAATGGATAACGTAAAATATCAAGAATATTTATATATATATATATATATATATATATATATATATATATATAATTTTCTTTACTTACTTCACTCGAATATCCTTACCTTGTTTTCTTCCAAGCCTTTGCAACGTACGTTTTAACTATCCCACCATTATTAACAAAGGCTGCGTTAAAACCGATCAGCCGTTAGTAAATTTAGAAAGAGATATAAATATTTTTTAAGTAGAGATATTCTTGAAATAAAGTGATAAAATTGAATTGGAAATATGAATAATACAAGATATTTTCGAGTAAAAACCGCATCATATTCCACACTTAGTGTGAAGTTACGCAACTTCACAGTATTATTATGACGTTTCACTAAAATCGCCAAAGCTTATTAACAAAACGTAAGTTTGTCTACCCTAATTTTAATCCAGCCCGTTACTGTAAGGCTCTGCTAATTAATTTTGCACATAAATTTGTATCCCTATCTTTTGAGTTGACAATCAATTTGAATAATTTATAAGCAAGCCCAGGTAGAAACTAAAAGCTTGTCAACCAGCTGATAATTTGACGTCATTAGGTTTATTAATGCAATTAAGAAGGTCCTAGGCTGTACCGCTCGATAATATCAAATATGTTACAGTAAATGTATCCCGATAAATTATTTTTAGTTAAAAATAAATGTAAGGCAATTAAATTCGCACATGGCTGTTGATATTCCACATCTCCCTTTGGTTTTAAGGAAGTAATGTGATTTATTGGAATATTTTTCTTCAAAACTTTATGATTACATAACTGCTTTCCGTTCCATTCTACCAGTTGCCCTTGAGGACCTGATCCGCTATATCATTTATATTTATAATTGCTCATGTTCCTTAAGTAGGTTCAATGAGTAGCACATATTTTAAAAATAAAAGATATAACTAGACAAAAAGCAATTTCTCAAATTAATTAGAGGTTCGATTCTAACACCAGAGTTATGTTGCTAAATGCCCCGTGACGGTTGAGTGATTACAGAGATGTAGCAGTTATTATTGTGAAAGGAGACTTCCTTAAATAAAATTTAAAAAACACTTTCCCACACATAGAGATAGTTGCATTTTAAAATAATTTGGTAATTATTAAGATCAGCGACAACCGCTTCCATCGGCAATTTTTTTCCTGATCAATTTGATTTTGCTGAACACGAATCTGAAGTTATTTTTAACGACAAACATATTAACCTAAGAAAACCAAGTCAGGTCAGGTTAAGTTAGGTTATTTTTTTTTAATGTGTAAAAAAAACTTCAGATTCGTGTCAACAAGGTCAAATTGATCAGAATAAAAATTTCGCCGATCGGAGCGGTAGTCGCTGATTTTAATAACTACCAATAATTTAGATAAAAATTAAACAAGACTTAAACAAAAACTGTAGAACCGTGTTAATACGAAACAGGACAACTTCCATTCATGTTCGTCTAAAGTTACATCGTGTTATGCGTTCTCAAGTTATTGTCAATTTCATTGTTACAGTTAGTGAAATTAGGCCTACTTTTTATCCAAATTCATCCCTACTCTACAATTATAACCTAAACAACTAAAATAAATGTTTTAATTTTTTCAGAATTTAGTCAGATTTATTGTTTGCGACTCTTAAATTCACTTGATTCTTGTTTAGAATATTTGCATAATAAATGTGAAAAAATCGGAGTTGACTAGCTTTTAAGTGGAAATGAATAATTTCTTATTATCATAAAGTTTTGTTTTTAATTTATGAGTCTCATAAATGTTTTTATATAAGTCACCATAATTTATAAATATTTGCCGTTAGCTTATACTTAGTGAAATGATTAACTTATATGAAATTATCTAAACATAACCTATAAATTAATGAGAAAACATTTGTTTGTGAAAAATACTACGTGAATTATAAAAATCAACTTATTGAGAATTTGACGCTACAGAATCTTTCACAAAATATATAAATTGAAAATTCTTACGTGTGACAAACGCAAACTTTTCTTCATCAAAAAGGCGCGGTCGTAAAACTGTTTACTTCAAATACCGAATATAAGTCAATATTCGTACGTAAGACAACATGTTGAAACTGTTGCTAGGCAACGGTCATGTACAATCTTGTCAGGGGTTTCTGGTTAATAACTCTGTAACGATTATGCAAATATAATAGTTATTCTCAACGCCTGGGACAGTTCCTGATTTGAACTTTCTCCGAGACAAAACACTTTAGACAACAATAATTCAAAAAGAAGAAATTAAAAATTAAGAATAATTCAAAATAGGTGTTTCCATTTTATTTAAACTGTAAAAAAAACTATTTATTTAAAATTAAAATTGCTTTAGGATGTTCAAGGGAAAAATTAAATTTCAATAAGATTCATTTGAAAATGTGATTTTAGTGTAAACATAAAATCCTGATCTACATAGCCTACAAATCTCAGAGCTATTAAAACACAATAAAGATTTATAAAGACATTTTTGTAAGTATTGCGTGCTATTGACAGTAATTTTAATTTTCCGCAGAAACTAAAGTTGTTATTCGTGTTCTACTCACAAAAACAAGTTTTTTAAAAAATAGGAAAGCTTGCAAAATTTAGGCTGGGATCCCCACAACTTTCAAAAAAAAAAATAGTTCCTACTAAAATGTGATACAAAATTAACTTTCCGTGTTTTCCGCGGAAAATAAAGTGGATATTCGTGTTCTACCCACAAAAACTAGTAAAAAACACACAAAATGTTTAATAAAATCGTATGTCAATATCATGCAATATTTACCAAAATTTGTTTGCAACTTTTTATTGAATGTTCTTTATTACATAATTTTTATATATTTAAATTCATCTAAATATTTTTAGAAATATCTGAAAAGCCAACTCTTATTGCCTCTTATGATTACCATTTTGATGCATGAAACAGCTTTTAAAAAATGCTCATGTCCTATTTGTAATTAAAAATAGTAATTCATGCCAAGAAAAAAGATAAAATTAGACATCTACTCATTTAAGTAGCTGACATTTTATATGTGATGTTAGCTGTAGTTGGGCACAACTCTCAGCTTGGTTAAGTGTAAATCTGCTCCAGACAAATTACCTTGTCCAGTTAAGTGATGTTTCTCCCTCACACCTCATACCAGAGGAGCAACATGTTCTTTCTTTATCTCTCTTTCTCCAAAGGAATGTAGATCTTCTAAACACATACTACTCATTGCCTCCATTCTTCTTTTTTATTATCATCTATTGTTTGTCACTTTTTTGTTACATATAGTACCACTATTCCCCATGGAATCATATTTTCTCCCTTTCACAACCTATAACTATAGGTTTAACAAACTGAAAGTGCAACTGGACATCAGGTAAGTTTACTCACTCACACAACTGCAGATTAGGACCAATCATATTCATACAAATTCTTTATTAGTCACTCAGTGGGTTTCCTTGATCAAACTGATTTAAAAAAATGTTTATTACACCTCAAAATGTTTAACATATATAAATTTTTACACATCAATATGAGAAAATCGATATCAAATGACGTATAGTTTATTGAAACTGTAAGTGAAGAATAAAAGAAATTAAAAATACGTAAACTCTACTGCAATTTTAAACTCCAGGAGCAAGCCCTACTCCATTTTAGATCCTGCACCTGATTGGACTATTCTAATCAGTACATATGAAAAGCAATACAAAATTCCAGATGATGTTGGTGTTTCATCATCTAGACCCGATATATTCTATCTATCTCAGAAAATTAAACATAACATCATGGTAGAACTAACATACCCAAAGATAACACAATAAAGATGAATAATTATTATGACTTAATAAATGAATCAACCAAAAATAACTATTCGGTTAATATATATTCAGTAGAAGTGGGACCGAGAAGTATACCAGCAAAATCTCTCTACAGAAGCAAAATCTACCTTGTAGAGAACTGCAGCAAGTTTGTTAATTATTTTTTAATTAACATTAATAAATATTTTTTTAAAATTTACATTAACTATAATTAATCTAATCTAGCACAAGATGGTAGGTTCACAGGGCATAGAGATCATAACCTAAATTGAATAATAGTAACTCACCTTTATTAAACTGTAAATTAATCAATAAAAAATCAATATTCAGGTCTATATTTTTCTTATGATAAATATAACCAACAAACTTTTTTTTTACATCAGTCACAAGAATAATAATATTGAATGCATAAGAATATCAATTGCTTTTTTCTTTTTCTTATACTTTGTTGATTGTTGTCCAACCAGCTGATATTCACTTAAATACCTGATTTTATCTTCTGTGCTCCATATTTACACATTATTATTGTTATATTAATCCTCAGATTTTATACAGTTACAATACCCCCTTTTGACATGCTGAATGTCGTTTACAAATGAAGGATGTCAAAAGTAACTGCTTGATTCATTTTATTATTACTATTTATTATTATTTTGATTAAAGTTATTTTTTTAATAATAAAATAATTAAATATTTCTATGGTAGTTTATAGTTCTTCCTCTCACTCAAATTACTTTAATTAGACAATTGTTTTGATAAGTTCATGATATCTTTTCATTAGACTAACATGAAAGGTTCCTAGCACTTCCTGATTAATAGGATTTAACACATTGTATACATTGGTTCCTAATTTTTCATGAATAATTTTTTGGTTGTTCTATCTATAGCTTAGGATATAGGATTGTCGGCAATTAATAATTTATCTCCAATATTAAACATAGTAGGTTTATGTTTATCATTGCATTTCTTAGAAATTTTTTCTTGTTTGGAAGCTGTATTTAATTGAGATTAAATGATTTTGTCTTTATGAGTCGATAGATCATTATATAAAGGTGGTAAATTTTGTCCCAAAATATCTTGTTATTTATTCCAAAATGTAATTTGTTGGGTGTAAAAGTGGTAGTGCTATTGTGTGTTTCATTTAGACAATCATCAATGTATTTTAAATAGTTGTTCCAACAATATTTTGAATATAGGTACAGAAAAAGTTACGTTGGATGTCTGATTGGAATAAAAATTGGCTCAATTTGGCGACTCCTTAATGTGTTTATACATCTCTCATTTCGGAATTGAGTACCATTGTCAGATAATATCCGTCGAGGTTTGCCTGCTAAAAGAATATAGTGCTTAATAGTTTGTCTAATATTGGCAGTATTAGACTTTTTTACAGCATATATTTTTGAAAGTTTTGAAAAATTGCTGGTAAATATCAGACAGTATTGTGCCTCTCCCACTCTTTTGGTCATTGGTCCTAGAAAATCTGTACATACAGTCTCATTTATTTGATTACAGTCGATTCCTATAGCTGTACCTGTTCAAGGATGAGTTGAATGTTTACATCTTTGGCATGTATCACAGCAAGATATAAATTTTCTTATTTTCTTAGCCATGTTGTTGAAAATGAAATGTTCCTTTAATACGTGTTGACATTTGTCTGTACCACAATGTATATAATACTCATGACAATGTTTTATAAGCGTAATTATTAATAATTCAGGTAACTTACTATCAATGGATTAATACATGTTTTTGTGAAGGTTGAGTGATTTCATGAATATGCTCATGATTCTTGAGACTACTGACGATAGGTGCCAAATTTCTGTCTTGTTTCTTATAATAGACAACTTGTTTAAGAATTTTAGTAAATTCCGGATATAAATTAAAATAAATCTAGCTATGATCAGTGCAAATTGATTACCAAGATTATTATTTAGATTACTGGATATCTACTTAATGTGTCATCTATGATATTATCTTTTCCTTGAGAATAAATGATGTTATGATGGTATTCTTGTAGTAGTAAAATCCACCGGGTGATTCAAAGTGTAGGTAATTTGCAAGTTTTAAAAAGGTTAGTGCTTGGTGATCGATAGTAATATTAACTAAATTACCTTATGTATCTTGCTCTTTGTAACCCACATATAAAGGCTAAACATTCTAGTTCAGTTGTGATGTATCTAACATCCTGTAATTTCAGTACCCTCTACATAAACATAAGGGGTTGTTAGTGACCATCATCAGATAGTTGTTATAGTTGTCCGCCAATAGCTAAAATTGATGCATCTGTTTGTAAATAGAATGGCTTTGTATAATCAGGATGATGAAGTACAATTTATATGAATAATAATGGTTGTATAGTGCTGGAAAACCTCAAGGTGAACTTATTATAAAAATTAACTAGGCCTATGAATGCTTTGAATTGCTTTCTATTTTTTGGAACAGAAAAACTTTTTATGACTTCGATTTTACTTGGATCAGGTTCCAGTCCATAAATCGTGAATATGTATCCTAAGAAAGGTACCCTTTCTCTTAAAACAAAGATTTATCCAACTTAATTGTCATGTTACTATCTTTTATCCTAGCAAATAAATATTCTAAATGTATTAAATGATCATCAAATGTTTCTGAAAATACTAGAGCATCATCAATATATAAAATTAAAAAATGGGTGTGTTCACCTGCTAAAACGAGGTCCATAGCTCTTAACAATGCAGCCTGAGATATATTTATACCAAAAGGGACTGAAAAATTGGTATACCTATCCTTAAAATTGAAACCCAGTGTGTTGTTTTGATTCTTCGGTTAATGGAATTTGCCAGTAGGCTAACATTAGATCAATGGTGGGTATGTATTTAGCTTGTCTGTCTTGACTAAGGGTAATGTTAATTCCTGGCTGGGTTTCATAATCATTTATAATTTTGGAGTTAATGTTTCTTCTATCAATACATAATCTTACTCCATTGTTTTTCTTCGGTACCACCACAAGTGGACTAATGAAACTGCTTTGACTCTAGTTCTAGATCCTGCACCTGATTGGACTATTCTAATGGATACGTATGAAAAGCACTGCAAAATCCCAGAGAATGTTGGTGTTTTGTCGTCTAGACCGGATATATTCCATTCATCTCAGAAAATTAAACGTAAACATCATGGTAGAACTAACAGTACCGTGAGAAATAAACGGTTACAAGTTCTACTTTAGAATGAGTATTTAGGTGCTGCATAGTAACCTATGAAATTTGGGTAGGTAAAGGGTTAACATGAGTAGTAAAGGTGAGTGTCGATGATCCTCACAAAGAGGCCTATTAAACTTATACCCAGAATCACAAGTCAGGGTTACTCCCTTTGCCACACGATGAACTCGGCACCTGCACGGTGAATCCATGGAATGCTAAGAAGTTCGTCTCTTAATATTAATTGATGGATTGTTTAAAATATTTTTTTGTAATTATGACAGATTATATATTTATTAACCATTTTCAGATAAATTGACAAGCTTTAAGCAAATGGAGATTGTTCGAACAGCTCACTAAGGGGCCGACGGAGCAGAAATATGCTCCATCTTAATCCTCTCTCCTTTGGGTACATATCAGAGGAGCTATATAGGAGCAAACTCACAGTTTGCTAAAATTTTAGATTGTCTTATTTAAACAGCCTAAGCTTTTCTTACCTGGTTTATCCTTAGTCTAATTTCTCTTCCATAGGTGTTAAAATAAACTTAAGATATTTTACAGTTCTTACTCCTCAATCTGCTGACGATTTTAAAAATCAATATTGCATTGGTCTGATTCTATTAGCGTCTACTGGTTTCTTCCATCTTGATGGAGCTGATTTCTCCTACTTTTCATGCCACATATGATAATTTGCCATTATTATTTGCTATCAACAATTTGTCTTCCAAAAAATGATAAGTGTATATAACAGAATCCTGTAGTTCTAGTCCCATCATTTGATATTTTATTTTCTATTCTTTAGACTTTATGCAATATAGATTATACACTATTCTTGACATTCGTTAACAACAAATTCTTTTGAAACATAATTTCTGATTTTTAATTGTTTATTATTTTTCTTAACACAACTGACAATATTTTATATGCTTGAGAAATACATTATATATATTATATATACATTAATACATTATATACATATATATGGGTATGTATCCAAAAATGTATTTCTATATATATATATATATATATATATATATATATATATATATATATATATATATATAAAATACGTTTTCTTGTTTAATAATTTAAAATAACATAGGTTATTCAAATACAAGAATATTTATTAATTTATATCCAAAGCTTAATATAAGCTTTCCATCCATTCTCCTTTCTATGTATGAAGTTGGACTGTTACTTTTATTTGTTACTATTTATACGCTTTCTTTTTTTCGCTTGCATTGTGTTGTTTCTTTTCTCATTGTCCGTTTGTAAAGCAAGGTTCGATAATGTTAATCCAGTTTGTTTGTTTATCTTATTAATTATTTTCATTCATTTTTAATCCTAGAGCATTATTTATGATATTGTGAGGTAACCATGGTAACAATTTAAATTTGTACAGTGAAGATTTTTCATATAAATCTTTGAGAAGTTCATTTCCAGCTATGGAAAGTTGATTCAGTGACAAAAAGTGCTAGACTTCGAACTTCAAAATACTGAGTTCAAATCCGAGCTACACTTTTCAAATTCTTATAATTTAAGTATTGAATAAATATTTGAAAAAATTGTATTAACATCAATTGTCAATATGTAATTTATTGAAGTGCACTCAGATATACAATATTTTTGGTTTTTCTCCCTGTTGCATACACAAATAAATTGGAAGGTTTTCCGATACTTGAGCAAGCCACATACAGCTGTTAATGTGACAGGCCTAGATTTTTAAAATTAAGTCCAATTATTTTAAATTTGTCAAGTGTTGCTTGGCAACCAAAATTTGGAATGAATTCAATGAAATGTCTTAGGATAAGATAAGATAGAAAATATTTTATGCTATTTTGGTACTTAAAAAATACATGTTGAAAAAAATTCTTATTAACGAGAAGCTGTTTTGCTAACATCATAGCATTAAGTTCCCTTGGCTTCATCCTTGAGACTTACTATGCCAGAAACCTTCCCAAGAATAAACACAACAATTTTTCAAAGTTTCATGGCGATCCGATCAGTAATTTAGTAACACATAAGGCTAATACATATATACAAACAGACATTTGTTTTTATATTTATAGATTGTTTATAAATTTTGAATTAATTAAGGAATGTTAGTATGGATACAAAATTTAAAATTAGACTTATGGAAGCCTCTGGGGCAACATCCTGTGGATGGACCTCCACCAAAATTCACACGAACCATCCTGGGAATATGTTAAACAATCCCTCCAAATTCCATTGCCTCCTGTTCAGTGGATTAGGCGTCCATAAGATACATACATACACACATCGGTTTTTGAACCATCCTAAGCCTCTGAAATGGAGTCCTATTGATGAATCTGCACCTAACTTCACACGAACCATCCTGGGAATATTTTGAACAATCCGTCCAAATTATATTAACTTCTGCTCAGCTGTTTAGGCATCCATAAAATACATACATAAATACATTGGTTCATAAACCATCCTAAGCCTCTGGGGTGGAATCCTGTGGATGGATCTGCACCAAACTTCATACGAACCATTCTGTGATTATGTTAAACAATCCGTCCAAATTATATTAACTTCTGTTCAGCAGTTTAGACATCCGTAAGATACGTACATACACACATACATCAGTTTTTGAACCAGCCCAAGCTTATGTGGCAGAGGCCAAGATATACATCAAACTTTACACGAACCATCCTGGGAATAAGTTAAACAATTCCTCCAAATTTCATTAACTTCTGTTCAGTGGTTTAGTAATGCATAAAGTGCATACATACATGCATACTAACATTCATTTTTATATATACTCAGATATCGCTTATTAAATTTCTATCTAACACGTAATACAATTTTTTTAAAGTCAAAATAAAAAAGCAATTTTCTTTCCTAAGTATGGTATAACACTATTATTTTTATTTGTTACTATTTATATGCTTTCTTTATTTCGTTGCTTTCATTGTATTGTAGTTTGTTTTTGCTTTCCATTTGCATTGTCTGTTTATAAATCAGGGTTCGATAACGTTAATCCAGTTTGTTCGTTTATTTTATTCTTTTTATTCACTTTTAATCCTACAGCATTATGTATGATATTGTGTAGTAACCATAGCAACAATTTAAGGTTATACAATGGAGGTTTTTCAAATAGATCTTGAAGGAGTTATTTCTAGCTATAAGTTAGTTCAGTGCCAAAAAGCGATAGACTTCAAACATGAAGATACTCAGTTCGAATCCAACCTATACCGCCAATTTTTTATAATTTAATTATTGAATAAATATTTGAAAAAACTGTACTAGCGTCAATTGTCATCTACTATAGGTTAAAATAAATATATTTGAACTTGATTGGATGAATAATAACGTATTTTATTAACAATTGAAAATTTCTACAGAATATATATCAGGAGAGTGTGAGCTAATAAAAAAATTTTAATGTTTGTAAAGTATAAATAATGATAAACCATATAAATTCCTAAATTTATTGAAATATGGAGAAAATTTTACAAAGACCAAATAAACTATTCCAGTTTATATTCTACACTTAATATTAGCCCAAGCCTAAAGCCACTATTATTCCTGGTTTAGATTTCTAGTGTGCAAAAACCATCCTAATTTTTTTTTCCTATAAAGACCTTTGATAATTTAAGCTGATATGTAATTTGGTTCTATGTATTGTTGTGTTCCATTTGAATAATTAGAGATGTCTGAAAAAAAACATATTAAACACGGCATGACCCACTGTATGGCATAGAGGTCATAGCTTTCAGACAAGAGCTGTCTCTGTGTGCTTTGGCTGTCTGTTAGTTTTTTTTTACCATACAATTTAATTTTAATTATATTACATGGAGTGAGGTTTAAACCTTTGGCATGTTTTTGATTTTTATAAAACATAGACTTGGTTGTTATGCAAATGCTGAGATTTATTTTTAATTATGCTTAGTTATCATTTAAATATGCTTGTTTTCATATGTTACGCAGAGTTTGTAAACATGTGTCTGACTTTCTGGCTTTATGTGATAATTTTAACATCTGGTTTGATATTAGTTTTACTCTCAAAACATTTATTTTTTTTTTTTTGTCTGAGGATGGTGGCAAGTAGCTATAAAAATAAATATGCTTAAAAAAATTATAAATTCCTTTTTAGAATTATTTCTTAGAAACACTTTCTAAGTAAAGAAGGATTCTTATTTAAAATCAACTTTTAATTGGTTTCATCTTGGTTACAAGACCTGTATACTTATTGTTCCACATTTAACACCTAACATTATTGGGAAAACAGAATAATTTCTCCATATATTTATTAAATATATACCATCATGTTTCAAAACATTATAGATTAAACACTACAACCCCACTTTATTCTAAAAGTAATTTTTACGCAAATAGATTCTGAAATTATTTTTTAAAAACACTCCTTAAACTAAAACCCTAAATATCCTACAACACAGAAAATTAAAACAAAGTACCACAAACTCACATTACAGAAATCTTGGATTCCTTCCAAACCATCACCTTTACCTCCAACTTCTATTTCCAAACAGGTAGCCTACCCAGAGTTAATCCATCAATCTGCAGTATCATCACTGAAATACTATTGCATATTGAAAACATCCAGATCCTAATACAAAATTATTTACTGGCAGAGTTATGTCAATGACATCATCACACTATATTTTTTAAGATTTATCAAACTAATATTTATAAGTTTGTTTAATTTTGTAGTTAGTTAATGAGTTTATTATTGTTTATAGGAATATGTGTTACTTCTATTCTTAATTGATTTATACCAATAGAAAAATGCAAATGCCACAGGACGCAAGTCAGTTTCTCTCGCACACATGTACAATCACCCTTACGAAATCATAGTATTAGGACAGGCCTGAGACCAGCCGTATTTCCACTCCATATGGTGGTATCTTCTAACCAAACTCCAACTTTTTAAGTCGTAATTTTTTACTAAATATAGTTAATAAATATTGACTCTACTTAAAATTACAAGAAAAATGACACCAAGCTCCCCATGGTTTACTTTAGTAGTTATTAGTCACTTAAGTACAGTGTTTTCCTTTAGTGTTTTTATTTCATGTTATCCCCTCATGAACAGTGACAATAAATTCTACATTGTCTGGTATCAATTTTCTTGTAATTAATTGTAGAATTAATTTATGCTAAACTTTCTGAGGTGTGTTATCAGAATTAGAAAATTAGAATTTGATCAAGGAAGCACCACTAGGTGACTAATAAACAGAGCGCCAGAAGGAATACGGTCAGTCTTAATCCTCTGCCTTAGTATGAGTGAGACTACCTGGCATTCAGAGGCATTTGCATTTTGCTAGTCTTCCGGATATATACATGTCATAAAATCCAGACCAGGCTATTATTGACATACTTCTAATAGAAAATAACATAAATTGGAGAAGAGCAAAATAATTTTAGTTTTACAATGCATATTTTTGTTGAAATAAGTTGTGGGGAATCAAAGCATGAACTGCTTCCAATAAAGGTGAAAAATTTCAGAATTTTATAAAATATTAATGCTGAAATGGTGAATCATAAAGGAAAGCATACATGTCCACTGTAAGACACAAAGGTGAATAGAAATAAAAACATAAGAAAATAAAACTAAGTGATAAATAAGTAAACTTTTAGGAAAATTACAAATTACACACAATGACTGAAATACAGGTAATGATGAAAGCATATCTTATTATCTCTGAACATTACACGCAATGACTGAAATACAGGTAATGATGAAAGCATCCTCTTATTATTATCTCTGAACATTACACGCAATGACTGAAATACAGGTAATGATGAAAGCATATCTTATTATTATCTCTGAACATTACCCGCAATGACTGAAATACAGGCAATGATGAAAGCATCCTCTTATTATTATCTCTGAACATTACACGCAATGACTGAAATACAGGTAATGATGAAAGCATATCTTATTATTATCTCTGAACATTACACGCAATGACTGAAATAGAGGTAATGATGAAAGCATCCTCTTATTATTATCTCTGAACATTACACACAATGACTGAAATACAGGTAATGATGAAAGCATCCTCTTATTATTATCTCTGAACATTACACACAATGACTGAAATACAGGTAATGATGAAAGCATATCTTATTATTATCTCTGAACATTACACACAATGACTGAAATACAGGTAATGATGAAAGCATCCTCTTATTATTATCTCTGAACATTACACACAATGACTGAAATACAGGTAATGATGAAAGCATATCTTATTATTATCTCTGAACATTACACGCAATGACTGAAATAGAGGTAATGATGAAAGCATCCTCTTATTATTATCTCTGAACATTACACACAATGACTGAAATACAGGTAATGATGAAAGCATATCTTATTATTATCTCTGAACATTACCCGCAATGACTGAAATACAGGCAATGATGAAAGCATCCTCTTATTATTATCTCTGAACATTACACGCAATGACTGAAATACAGGTAATGATGAAAGCATATCTTATTATTATCTCTGAACATTACACGCAATGACTGAAATAGAGGTAATGATGAAAGCATCCTCTTATTATTATCTCTGAACATTACACACAATGACTGAAATACAGGTAATGATGAAAGCATCCTCTTATTATTATCTCTGAACATTACACACAATGACTGAAATACAGGTAATGATGAAAGCATATCTTATTATTATCTCTGAACATTACACACAATGACTGAAATACAGGTAATGATGAAAGCATCCTCTTATTATTATCTCTGAACATTACACACAATGACTGAAATACAGGTAATGATGAAAGCATATCTTATTATTATCTCTGAACATTACACGCAATGACTGAAATAGAGGTAATGATGAAAGCATCCTCTTATTATTATCTCTGAACATTACACACAATGACTGAAATACAGGTAATGATGAAAGCATATCTTATTATTATCTCTGAACATTACACACAATGACTGAAATACAGGTAATGATGAAAGCATCCTCTTATTATCTCTGAACATTACACACAATGACTGAAATACAGGTAATGATGAAAGCATATCTTATTATTATCTCTGAACATTACACACAATGACTGAAATACAGGTAATGATGAAAGCATCCTCTTATTATTATCTCTGAACATTACACACAATGACTGAAATACAGGTAATGATGAAAGCATATCTTATTATTATCTCTGAACATTACACGCAATGACTGAAATAGAGGTAATGATGAAAGCATCCTCTTATTATTATCTCTGAACATTACACACAATGACTGAAATACAGGTAATGATGAAAGCATATCTTATTATTATCTCTGAACATTACACACAATGACTGAAATACAGGTAATGATGAAAGCATCCTCTTATTATCTCTGAACATTACACACAATGACTGAAATACAGGTAATGATGAAAGCATCCTCTTATTATCTCTGAACATTACACACAATGACTGAAATACAGGTAATGATGAAAGCATCCTCTTATTATCTCTGAACATTACACGCAATGACTGAAATACAGGTAATGATGAAAGCATATCTTATTATTATCTCTGAACATTACACACAATGACTGAAATAGAGGTAATGATGAAAGCATCCTCTTATTATTATCTCTGAACATTACACACAATGACTGAAATACAGGTAATGATGAAAGCATATCTTATTATTATCTCTGAACATTACACGCAATGACTGAAATAGAGGTAATGATGAAAGCATCCTCTTATTATTATCTCTGAACATTACACACAATGACTGAAATACAGGTAATGATGAAAGCATATCTTATTATTATCTCTGAACATTACACACAATGACTGAAATACAGGTAATGATGAAAGCATCCTCTTATTATCTCTGAACATTACACACAATGACTGAAATACAGGTAATGATGAAAGCATCCTCTTATTATCTCTGAACATTACACGCAATGACTGAAATACAGGTAATGATGAAAGCATCCTCTTATTATTATCTCTGAACATTACACACAATGACTGAAATACAGGTAATGATGAAAGCATCCTCTTATTATTATCTCTGAACATTACACGCAATGACTGAAATACAGGTAATGATGAAAGCATATCTTATTATTATCTCTGAACATTACACACAATGACTGAAATACAGGTAATGATAAAAGCATCCTCTTATTATTATCTCTCTTAATGTTTGAAAGATACTCTTGACTATAACGATTGCTTGCTTTTGTTTCAAAGCAAAGAGCACAAAAATAGTGTTATCACTTATAATTGTAAAAAAACAAGTAAATAATTGAATGAATAAGATATATAAAGAAAAAACACATCTGGCTTCCAAAATATAACCCAGTTACATCATATGTGGGAAGGGTTGCATTCCTGGGTCATAAATGTCTGTGTTACTGGAACTCTACGTATGGATAGGGTAAGGAAAGCTAGAGAGAACATTAGAAATATACAGAAAGGGACATGAAACTCTACTAGTACTGGAAGTAGGAATAGAATCATGAGTTTTTTGACAGGATACACCTATTGAAATAGACCTCTTTACTGGGACCAGAGTGAGGCGCCAATCCAGTGTTTTTGTCATAACCCAATATTGTGACAATTTAAAGTATAACTTCAAATTATATAAGAAATATAGCATCAATACAATAATGATGATATACCACTCTTCTCTACAAATAAAACAAAATGCCTTAGAGTTAAGTCATATATTTTATGTCTATTAGGTAACACTTTGTATACTACAGGTGAGTTTAGGTTGGGATTCTCAGAGACCTTCTAAGGTTCAGACTGTATTTAATTGTATTTATTTTTGTTTTTAGTAAAATATTCAGTTTCAGTATTTGATTATATTTTTTAGGGCAATGCCACTAATTTTTTTTTTTTAATTTTGAACGAAGGTAAAATTCTTAGCCCAATGTGAAGTTAGTCGGTCGTCCTCATTTATGAACATATTCCATGTTTTTCACAATACTTATAAGTTTATTTTAGTGTGTGTCTTTCTAATTGTTTGTATATAATGAAAGTGATTTTCAGGTGTAAACAGGAGAGAGAACTTATAAATGTTTCAATTTTTTTTTTTCTTAATTTTTGCTCCATTCCTTAATATTTATGTACAGTAGAGAGTCAGTAATCCGGATGTACAAAATCCGGAGTGCCACAAGTCCGGATTGTGATTTCAGTATACACGGCACTCGACGTGAAAAGCACTGCACTCGCTGCCACTACAATACATACTAAACTAAGTGTTATCTTTAATTATAAATGCAAAGAAGATAAACCAGTTCTGAAAAAAGAAGAAGAAGTTCTGAAAAAATGTGTCATAACTAAATTTAAAATGCAACATATAATATATTTAGCTATAATTTAAATTTGTATGTTCTACAAGCTAACAAATAAGGCATATTGTAACCAATCAGCCAAATAATAAAATGTATTATTAAACCTATTATTCTGCTAATTTGTCATATAATATGATTTTGTTAAAAAAACAATAAAATACTTTTCCACTTAATAAGTTTGTACTGGCATGTTATTTTGCTTTCTGTATTGTCTATTAGTATGTACATTATATGTTTTTTCACTAAATTGTTTTCCATTTCAAGCCCTCTGTCATCCTATTATTTAATAAGTATAAATAATAATAAATAAATTATATTAAATAAATAATAATAATAAATAAATATTTTATTAATAAATAAGGTTATTCAAACCTACACGATCTAAGCATTAAAAAAAATTATAGTTAGTTAAATATGAATAATATGCAGTAGTTAAAGATCGTTTGAAAATCCGGATAAATCAGTAGTCCGGATGGGGCTCGGTCGCAATTGATCCGGCTCTACTGTACTTTTTCTGGGCCAACTAAGGTATATAAAAGTATACACTTTATGAAATCTCCTTTTATTGCCTTATTTTATTTTAATAGTTCTAAAGATCAATTGTTCTTTATTTTTCATTCACTACACAAAAAGTACATATTTTGCTTGATATAAAGAGTAAAATTGCATATCTTGTTGAGCAATTGGTTTCCTTTTATTTTTTTTCTTTAGAAAAACCCCCCAAACTACAAAAGAATCTTACCGCAAATCCAGTACTAAGAACTAATAAATAATTATTTTCTGAAGAAAATTATTTTTAAAAAACTTAATGACAGAAAAATTAATAAAGTACTTGCATAACATACTAGGCATTGGGATATTGAAAGGAAATATACGTTTAATTCTTGAATTTTGTAGTCCATTACGTTCGGTGAATCTTATTAATCACTTTAACAATAGTTTATGACTATCTAAACTTTAAATTTTGTAAATTTGTTAAAACTTACTGAAACAAAACGATCTTCATTAGTGTCTTCTGCTTGGAGATGTCAGGTCAAGCAGTGACGGTTTTAATGGCAGGTTTTCGATAGTATCAAAGAGTATGTGTACTTTGTGTTTTTGTGTGTCTGTAAATTTCATATTGTTCTAGTGTGTTGAAATATGGTCCTTTTTTGTTGATGTGTACGATTTCTAGGTTATGGTAAACGTCTGTGTATTTGTGTCCTGTTTCTTCTATGTTATTGTAAAATATTGAGTTGGTGTTCTGTTTGTGTTCCTCAATTCTTTGTTTAAAGCTTCGACCTGTTTGTCCAATGTAAAATTTGTTAGAAAGGTAGAAACAAAATAGCCCACAAATTTCAGAAAATAGGATACAAAACTAATAAATTTACAATACAAAACACAACACAACACCAACAACAAAGATAAGATACCAGGCGTATTCAAACTGAAGTGCAACGAATGTAACAAATTCTACATTGGACAAACAGGTCTCAGTTTTAAACAAAGAATTGAGGAACACAAACAGAACACCAACTCGACATTTTACAATCACATAGAAGAAACAGAACACAAATACACAGACATTTACCATAACCTACTACACCAACAAAAAAAAACACATCTCAACACACTAGAACAATATAAAAATTTACAGACACACAAAAACACAAAGTACAAACATATTAAACGAACAAACACAGTACAAATCCCACACACTCTTTGAAACTATCGAAAACTTGCCTTTAAAACCGTAACCACTTGACCTGACATCTTCAAGCAGAAGACACTGATGAAGATCACCACACAGCGATCGAAAACGTTCTGTCTCAGCGAGTTTTAACAAATTTACAAAATTTATATATACGTTTAAGATCCTATGTAATACATATATAGCATATCTGATACAAATCTAGCATCTTCATATACTTTCATCCAAAACACTCTGCTCAAGTATCTCTATGCCAGTCACTCTATAAATTAAATCAATTTAGGTTCAAGAAAAAAAATACACAGTATAATGTAGTCTTTCTACAGTGTTAAATACTTGTATTTGAGATATTTGGTCTGTAATATAGCTGAAAAAAAATTATGATCAAGAATCAGATTTGGAGTAGTAACAATAAAGATCTGGGAGGAAAATAGATAAGCGATTTATTGCAATTATTATATCTGCTTATCATTTACAACAACTACAATAAGTTAAGTTATTTTATACAACTTAAAAACAAAACATTATAATTAAATAACAAGTCATACATTATTGAAACAGACAGTGCAAAGAAAGAGTAAAAGAAACCTATAATAATTCTAAATTGGCTAGTGTTCATAAATACTGTCTCTTCCTTTCACCATTATTCCAGTACTGATGTCTAAAAATCAATATAATCTGTAATAAAAATATATATACATAATTTTGATAAATAAACCATTAAGTATTAATCCCTTAAAAGACTGATATCAGCAGCATCAACCTATTTAAAGTACTGAAATATAAAATTCAATAATTTATTTTAAATTTTAGATACAATGACAGATCATTTAATTTTGCATTCAAATCATCAAACAATAAGTACAGAGCAACTTTTATTAGAATTACTATACAATGTCTTTATTTTACATATTCAACGACATATTTTTAAAAAGTGTTAAAGCTTAATGACTTTGCGGGTTTCTTTACCTGTACTTATGTCTGATATGTGAACTTAATTCTGTTAACCAAAATACTAAAAACTCTTGGAATCTTATAACCCTGCAATTATTATCCTAGGGTCTTCGACAGCTGCTTTAATTTTACGCAAAAACAACACTGCTTCACGTCCATCAATCAAACGGTGATCGTATGTTAGTGCTATGTACATCATTGGCCTGATGAGCACCTAAAAATTTTAAAAAAATCAAATGTTAGTTTATTTTTAACTGAACAAATAAGAAGAAAAAAATAAGATGAGTAATTAAATTGAGTTGCTAAAACTATCTCAACAATTTTGAAATTTTACTTATATTCTTATTCAATTTTACTATTGAACAAAACTCAATTATAAAACTAAAAACTTTAATATATACAACAAAAACATGACTGCAGTAGATTGATTCATACAAACAAAAGAAATAGCATTATATACTCACACAATAAAACTAGATTTTAGACTCGACAAATATTTAAGAACACCTTATTAACGCTGACAGCCCTACTCTATGTCTCCCAGACCTACAGCTAAAACTTTTGGTCTCTCCCCACTCCTCTATATATTTCAGACTCCCCAGATTTTAGATATTTAAAATAAATTATTATTTCGATTTAAACAGGCTTTCCAGTACAATTTTTGTTAAATGAGCCTTGACATTTTCTTGATTCCCCTTGTTAGTTTTGGAAGGAGCTTCTTCAGTTAACCACTTATTCAGTTCAAATATGGAAGTCAGGATTGTGTTATGGAAGGTGAAAAATATTCAAGAAACTTGCACAAGCGCAGTGAGAACGCCATCGCAGAGCATTTTTCGCCACTAAACTTCTCTCACTGCCAGATTCAAGATCTAATTCTATCTCTGAACTAATTCATGGCAATGCCTGTCCTCATAATGCTTATGAAGCAGAATAGCCCCTTGATCAATTCCAATAAAATACAGTAAAACTTCGTTTAACTGTCACTCTTTAAACGGCCAGTTTCTCTTAAACGTTATTGCTGTGAAAGCATAATAATACTGTAATAACAAAATGCTTAAGGTGGAGTGACGCATTCGCTTTGTTTGTTAAGCTACATGAACTATTTCACCTGTAAGTTTATATAACTGTACATTATTTTGTCACATAATTGTAGCTACTGTGCAGATATTTTTAATGTAATAAATAGCTTTATATGGTATTACAATCGTGTTTAATTTCTTTACATTACATTACTGTTAGAGTGATATCTGTCTATAATATAATTGATTGAGGTTATGTTTTGGAGGGATAATACAGCGTTTCAGTTATCCGTCTGTCCGCTCAACCATCAAGACCACGGTTTAAACGATGATGGTTAATTGAGTTTTTACTGTATTTTTGAACACATTTTACAGTAAAAAGCTAGCATCAAGTGATCCACCTTTTCCCAGGTATGAGGAAATGCTATTAGGACTTACAAATTAACAAGAATGGTATAACTTTTTATGAACACTATATTGGGAATCCACAGGTTGTCACAGTTGGCAAGGTGAATATGTTGAAAAGTAAATGCAAATGTATACATATATTTTATCATTAAAATAATTTTATAACATTTACTTACCTTATAATCAAAACCTGTCAGCGTTTGAAAAAGCCCACTTACATAATATTCAATGACTGCATTAAAATAAATTTTTTTTATTAAAAATTTCAACTAAATTTAAAAATATCCAAATATTTGTTTCTTGTTAACCAATTTACCATAATACATCTACTTATTGAGGTTAATTTACTAAATAAATAAAATTATGTACTTACTTGGCCTTTAATAGCAACAGGACGTTCGAATGTCGCATGCATACCCAAAATTGCAGACTGTGGAGGATTAATAATAGGGGTTCCCATAAGAGACCCAAATACACCCCCATTACTTATTGTAAAAGTACCACCATCCATATCTTCAACCGCCAATGTGCCTTTACGAGCTTTTTCTCCCAAAGCAGCAATACCTTTTTCAATGTCAGCATAATTCATGTTTTCAACATTTCGAAGAACAGGCACAAGTAAACCCTGTAAACATATTGTCATTAGTAATAACAAGGAAAAGTTATAGCCTCTTTTTATGTATCAAGACGGGTAAACTTATCAACATGTGTGAATTAAACACTACTAATTTTAGCTACAGTAAGCAATAGGTTATTCTAAATATGTAGGGACTAATATTTCTTCAACTACCTACGCATTGTTCATTTTTAAAAGAGGATAAGCTAAATAACAGATTTGTAGGATTAAAATAATTAAACTTTCAGATGTGTTTTTCTTTTTATGTAAATATAAGGAACAAAAAAAACAGAAAAAAATAGATGGGAAAAGAGAGTGATTATATAACAGTTTTTTAAATGCTCTTTTGTTTAAATAGTAAGCTAATAAGCATTATTAAGTTTATGTAACAAAAAGATTTAGTCATTAGAAAACTTCAACGTCTATAGTACATTATAAATGTGTTACGAATTCACCGACCTTAGGAGTTGCAACGGCTACTGATATGTCAATGTAATCTCTATAGACAATCTCATTTCCATCAATTACAGCATTCACGATAGGTTGGTCCTGCAAAGCATATGCTGCAGCTTTCACAAATGCAGACATAAATCCTAACTTTAGGCCATGCTTCTTCTGAAAATTTTCTTGATGCAGCTTACGGAAATCCATAATGGCACTGAAATATATCCAGTAACATTAAACAGATTATCTGCAAAAAGTAGTCATAAAAAATTTATAACATATAAAATTTTAGCAACGTCTGATCATACTGGGTTTTTTTTTAAAGGACCTTCTAATTAACTTTAATACTTGTTCATTGCTCTCTGAAAAAATCTGACCTTTGCATAGTATCAATATCCACAGGAGGCAAAAATCTTATTTCAGTTAAAGCCTATATGCCTTTAGTAACTGGCGATCATGACTAAAACTTGATTTCTTACCTGGAAAAAATTTACCTTAATATAAAAAGGATATGATTTTCATTACTTGACGTCTAACTATTGACAAACTATTATATTTAGTAGAATGACAACATACTGTGTACTACAAGAACACAGCATTATGTATAAAAATATTCTTATTGAAATGATTTTTCTTTTACCTTTCTGGTAATGAATATACTTTAGCTTTCCTCCTTAGAGTGGTAATATTTGACAGAGTCTGACTGAGTCAACTCACATTTTTTTTTGTTTTTGCATTCTTTACTTATATTTTAGGATACTTACTTTAGATTAACTCTGAACAAGGAAAAATTAATTCTAATTTGCAGTTTTTGTGTTGTACATCTTGAAGTTTTTATAGAAATTACACTTGATTGTATTATCTTGGCAAAAAAAAACCACTACTTACTGATTTATTCAGCAGACACGTTTCTGCAGACACACAAAAACTGCAAGTTTTAATATGGATTGGCGATCCAAGACTATCAACGAGTACAGCATTGAAAAAGCGCTGACCTAGCGCGAAACTCGTATGTTGAATAAATTAGTAAGTAGTAGTTTTTCGCCAAGATAATACAAACAAGTGTAATTCTAATTAACGCAAACTATAAATAGTGATTAAAACTCATAATAATAAATAACTTTTACATTAGTTTATGACTATCCGAACTTTAATAATAATAATAATTGTCATACAAACATAACCTCAGTGTCAAAACACTTTCTTTCTATGTACTTCTTCATAAATTTTCACACTATGCTATATTACATTAGTGTATTGATATATTAAAATATAACTTTAAAGAATCCAGATCAGGTTTCATTTTTTAAAACTTAAATTTCTTAGATAAACTAACAAATTACCAAATTAAACTAGCAACCTTCATACTTCTTAGTATAATATTGATATAATATAAGTATGTCTGATATATAATAAGTATAATCTCATATATGTATCATAAGAACTAAGTAACAAGCTTTGTTGGTAGACATATTATTATTTTATTATAACAAAACCTACCCTAACTGGATATACTTTCTAGCTATATTGTAATATAAAGTAGTGGTCTGTTTTATATGTAATACTGAGTTTATACTGTTTCTATTATGTCTGTAAACAATGGTTATGTTACTTAGTTCAATGCCAAAAACTAACAGTTTTTTATAACCATACTTATTATAACTGGACGTTTTGTATGTATAATGTAATGGACAGTAGTGGAAAATAGTGCTTTGTTTTATAAGAAACATTTAGTTAATAAAGTTTGATGCTTGGCATATACAGGTTTTGTTTTCAAATTATAACCTATATTTATGACTTGCACCAATTATAATAATTTTCTCCGGTTTAGTATGATTTTTTTAATCAACACATTAAAAACAATAAAAATTAAAGCTGACTCAATCTTTGCCAAGTATGATGAGAAAGATCCCTAGTAAATCTTCTTTAATTAATGAACTGAACGAGGATAACTGCTCTAGCAATCTTTACTAATTGCCATAGAGATTAACTTCCGAACATAATGCTCTAAATCTGAATGAGTCAGGATGGATACCCGGATAGTTGATATGTTCTATGAGTGGGCAAGTTTGACAGTCTCTATAGGTATTTTAACACTTTTTATCAATGTTCATTCCCCTGTGATGGACAGATTTTTATGACTGGTTTTTGTTACGAATTGATCATCACTGATGTTACTAAACTGCTTCATTAGAATTGAATTTTGTATTACTTTGAATTTACCAACAGTATTTGCGTCCAATAGGGTCTTGCTGACAAAATGATGTCATTTAGTTAATTGGTAGTAGCCAAGCACTGAGGAAGGCGACATTATTTCCGAAACTAGTCTGTGTTACAAACTAGTGTGTTTGTTTCTATTAAACTAATGTGTGGTAAGATTCAGAGTTGACTATTTTATTTTTTAACGTTGTGAATAATGACATTATTAGGACCTGTAGTCTCTTTAGCGAGTTTAGCCCACCTACTCCAGTGTCTGGCCCTAGCAGTCAACCCTGTGGACGAAGAAGAAAACTACAGGAAGATTGCTTGGCTCTACTGGTCAGCTCACCGCCAAATGGTAAACCTGCCAAGGGTGGGTATTGGCTAGTAAGTATTTTATGGTTTTCATTATTATATGGGATTACAATACTCTTCATTAGACAATTATACTCACCTCATATCAAGTTCATTAAAAGTAGTAAGCATAGCATTTACATTCTGTGCTTCCTTTAATCTCTGCGCAATACGCAGTCTCATTCTGTTCATTTTGACTCTTTGTTCTGATCTTGTGCCTCCGATTTCAGCTGTAGGATCTGCTGGCGGCAATTTGACTGTGGCAGCTTCGATCGCCTGGGCATGTCGTATAGCTGCAACTGGTATTGACGTCATTGGTGCTGCTGGTGGTGGTGGCGCTGGTTTAGGTGGTGAAGGTGGTCCTCCAGCTGTTGGTGGAGGTGGAGGTGGTGGTGGTGGTGGTGGGGCAGCTTCAGCTGGGGCTGGGCTAGGAGCTGAAGCTTTAGGAGGAGGTGCTGCAGCTGCCGCAGGCTTCGCTCCTCCTGGACCTAAAATACCAACACCACATTAATAATAAATTAATCAAATAAATCTTATTGAAATTTTTTGTCATGTTCTCATGATTCTAGAAACCCATTCTTTATTTAATAATTAGCAAAAAGTAAGATTGAAAGAGATATCTATAATTCTATAGATTACAAACAGAATCACAATATGTTTACTTAAAACCTATAGATAATAATCTATAAATATTTAGGTATTTAGGTATAATAATCTCTAATAAATTTACAAAAATAGTATATTTAAAAACTTGTTTACTTCTCTATGACTTTCAAAGATAGCATGAAATTAACTGTTCTAAATTTTGCCATATAACTTTTTGTCATCTTTTGGTAAACCAGGGAAAATTTCAAGTATTTGCATTATTTTAACTAAAATTCACCTTGTATCTTCCACTTTGCTACTCAACAAATTATTGGTACAGTTCCGATGATCAGAACAGTGTGTGTGTGTGTGTGTGTTCATTTCATGAGTGTGTAGATTGATTCTTAAAAAAATTATATTACTTATATATTTCATCCGCTTCTGTTTTACTACTTCATAGGAAATTAACATGTTGTTAATATATGCACCGTCTGGTTTTTTACAAAAGACCAGCAGTAAGAATTCGATCTTTCCCCACAAACCACATTAACATGGGCCTGACTTTCATTACAGACCAAAAGTGGAAAGTTGTTATAATAACTTATTATACTTCATACAAACCCATGGCATATGTGTGTTTGTTGTATATTTTTGTTTTTATTGTTTTTTTAGGATGGCACATATATGAGCCACACCGTCTATAGCACGATAATTTTATAATGTTACGGGCTTCCCACATATGAGGCACTACAGTGTACCCCTCAAATCCGAAACCAAATATGATTTTGATGAAAACAAATTTTTAAAAGTATGTAAAATTTAATAAATTATAAAAAGTATATAGGCTATTAAATTTTGCTACTTACAAAAACTTAGATGTGAAATATATTAGAAATACACTATATACATGTATCAACAGAAATGTCATACAAAGACTTATATCAACAAACTCAGAACTAACTTGTCTTGGCTAGATAGATTGCTTATATAGGCTACATATCTTATTGAAAAGATGCTGACATTATAAACAATATTGTATCAGAGACAAAATATGTTTAGATTTGTGTTCCATATACAGTAGGCCAACAGAATATTTACAAACACACTCATCACTTGTGACAGGTTTACATCCTGTGTGATAAATACCATTTAGAGTATGATCTTTGTGATTCTAATGGAATAGAATGGTGCACAAAGGAATAAACAATGTGTCAGGAGTATTTTGATGTCATTGACCTTGATAACTGAGAGACCAACATTAACTTTAGACATGTCTATAGTCTGACAGGAATATATCCAATCGTTAAAATAAACCATTGAATTGTCAGAGGAATAAAAGTAACATGCAAACAGTGTCGCAAATATGAGATGTCGGTTTATTTCAACTACCCAGAGCGGCGCATATGTGAGACATTGGTCTACATATTCTAAACAATTTGTTAATATGTTACAAACTACTTAAAATTATAAATTTAACTTTACCTAATTTTAACTTGAACAGCTTGTCCCCAGCTTTAACAGTGGTACCATCATCAACATAGCGCTCTTCAATAACTCCAGCACCAGGAGATGGGACAGGGATTGAAGTCTGAAAAGTAAAATTGTTGTTATATTTACTTAAACCCAATAGTACAAGCAAATAAATGGAGTAAGATTTTCCTAATGTTATATCTATTATTATCACAAAAACTTTTATTTTTAAATGCCAATGGTTATAACTTTTTAGTTTATTATTGCTTAATCCTAAGATAATTTTAGAGCTAAGACAAATCTTGTCCATTCTCCTACCTTCACAACCTGCATTGACAAAAAAAATCTTGTTTAATATTTAGGTATTTTGTCCTCTCCTATGGGCTGCATGACCTTGACGTGGTGGAGAAGCTTAAACCGCACGTGGAGGACGGGTGGGGCTGTACATATGTGGCTCCCTATAAACGAGAAGTCCAGGCAAATGTGTGAGTGTATGAAGGCGGCTCAAAAAAAAGGGGTCAGTCCTAGCACTTGAAGGGTTGTTATCTGCTCAGCTCTTGCCCCGCCCTTCCCTTGCTGGCGGCAACCAAGAAGCACCCTCCATCTAGGTTGGTGGTCTGGATGGGTACATACACACTCGATCTGAAGGTATTATGTGATCCGTGTCAATGTAGATTAGTGGCCCTCAGGGTAAGGAGGGTCTTTAACAGAGCCTCAAGGGTACCTGGCGCCACCCCTGAGTACTTAAGTCGCCTTACTGCCGTAAGTGGGGCTCTGTGGCGGCAGACCTATATTTCCCTAGCTGCTTGTGGAAATACATATGGCAGACAAAAAAAAATTAATTTAACTGGTCAGGGCTTAGAACCTACCAACAAATCTGTCCCAATGGATGTGGCTTTGGCCCCGGTAGAGACAGATGGAAAAGGCAACAGGAGGAATGAGTGGGGCACAAAGGAGGAAAGCACTCTGGCTAGCCTACCATGAGGAAGCAAACAAGGCGGAGGCGGAGGGCAGAGAACCACCGCCACCCCCTTTGAGGAAACACCGGTCCAAGCAGCGGAAAGATTTGACAGAGGCTGGGGCTAGAACCCGCCCTGTCGTCCCGGAAGCCAGTGGATCTAGTAGGACCTTAATACGACAAGAGAAAGAGAGGATAAGGAAGGAAAGGAGTACTTCTAATCCTACTCCAGAGTCGCAGGCCAAGAGGAATAGACAAGGGTCTAGGCCTGTTGTGTCGGTAGGGCCATCTTTCTCGTCAATCTCCGCCTACCTACCGAGGGTACTAATGACCTTTTAGGGATAGTCTAGGCGTGAGGATGGAGATGGCGGCGTTCGACCCCTGATAGAGAATCGCCCTCTGCAGAATTACTTAAGTTAGTTCGGTACTGCAGGGAGAGGAATATAGGAATCTTAGTGGGCTGTGATTCCAATGCTCATAATGAGTTGTGGGGCAGCACAGACACAAATGAGCGAGGTGAGGAGCTCCTCACCTACTTGATTGAAGAAAACCTTGTGGTTTTAAACACAGGTGCCGAGCCAACATTTGTCACTTCAAACAGAATGGAGGTAACTAGATATCACCTTCTGTAATAGACAGATTGTAAGGTGGGTGCATGATTGGCAGATTTCAGATGAGCCCTCCATGTCAGATCATGAGGGGAGTTGTCCCCCATGTGATGTGGCTTAGGAACCCGAGAAGGATAAACTGGGAAGGTTTTAAGTCCTCAGTGAGGAGGCGGCAATTTCACGTCAGGACTGCAATTTCCACGTCGTTTGAGGAAAATTGCCCTCTCTCGCAGATAAACACTGGGCGTGATAAACTTAAGTGGAAAAGCGAATTAGAGGCAAGACGGAAAAAGACTAGAAGGCTCTTTAATAGAGCAAGGAAGAAGAATACGGGGAAGAGCTGGCAGGTATATAAAGACAGCCAGTGTCCCTGAAAAAATCTCATAAAAGAGGTTAAACGTGCTTCTTGGGAAAAGTGGTGCTCAGAGACAAGCACACTGTTTAAGAGTAGACTGTTTAAGGTGTTAGCAGATGGAGCGGGGGAGAGCTTAAGTTTGTCAAGAAGGCTATAGTATTTTTACTGACACCCTGGAGAAAACCCTGCGTCTGCTTATGAGGAACAGTTTTTCCGATATTAGAACGGTAGGGGACAGTGCTCAAAACCTCCGTCATACTGTGCTAAGGGGGGACTGGAATATTGCTGGGCAGGTAATCTCAGGGCAAAAGGTGAGAGAGGTGATTGTGTCTTTTGAGCCTTTTAAAGTGCCTGGATTAGATAATATTACTCCAGCATTACTACAAAATTGCTTGGAGGAAGTTATAGGGCCATTGACAGGATTACTCAGGGTCTGCCTTAGGTTACACGCCCGGGCAGTGGCTCAAAACGAAAGTTATGTTTATCCCCAAACCGGGGAGGAAAGGTTACAGAGAGGTAAAGGACTTCAGACCTATCAGCCTTACATCTTTTTTGTTAAAGACACTGCAAAGGCTGGTAGACGACTATTTGAAGGAGGGACCTCTGAAGCATTATCCACTTCATCAGGACCAACATGCCTAACGAACTGGTAGGTCAGTGGAGACTGCGCTGTTGTCAGTCGAGGACTTTATTGAGGGTCAACAATAAGGGAATATGTATTGGGGCTTTTCTTGGTGTGAAAGGGGCTTTTAATATTACCTCTAGACTGGCCATTAAGAGAGCCGCTATGGATCACAAGATTTTTGATGAAATTATAAATTGTATTATGAGTTCCTTGGAAAACCGTCTAAGTACTGCATCCTGGATGGGGTATACGATAAATAGGATGGTTTCGGAGGGCTGCCCGCAGGGTGAGTGTTATCCTCTCTGGATGCCTTGGGGATATGCACTTTAGTGCCTCTGAATGTCTTGCTATGCCTTGTCCTGAACAATCTACTAAGGATGCTCAGTGGAATGGGTGTCAAGGTGGTAGGATATACAGACGACATAGCTATCCTTGTTAGGGGGCCATTTGAAGAAGTCCTGAAAGACCTGCTTCAAGAGGCACTCAAGGGAACGGAAGCATGCCGCAGGGAAAAAGCACTATGCATTCAAAGAGAAAAATCTGTGGCACTCATCTTCACTAGGCGATATAAAACAAAATAAGTTACATTCAGAGCGCTAAATATCTGGGATTTATTCTGGATAGAAAACTAATCTGGCGTGAGCACTTGGAAGATTAGTGCAAAAAAGCCACAGCTACGTTCTGGCAATGCAGAGGAGCAATAGTCATGAGATGGAGTTTGGGTCACGTCAGATGAACTGGATTTATTCCACCATTGTGATGCCGAGATTGGTCTTTGCCTCAATCGTCTGGTGGGACAGTGCACAGAAATAAACAAGTAAAAGAGTGATGGACCGCACGCAGGGCTCTTCCTTAGAGGCATAACAGCTACAAGGAGAAGCACACCATGTGCGGCCATGAGGATTATGTTGGGCTTTCCATCCTTGAGTCTTCAAATTAGGATGGAGGCAATGAAAACTGCATGCATACTGGCTAAGTCGTGCCGGGCTGTAGACTTCAAATTAGGATGGAGGCAATGAAAACTGCATGCATACTGGCTTAGTCGTGCCGGGCTGTGGAAGACAAGTACCAAACGTCATAAACAGCTATTTGGGGATTTACTGAAGGAGCTCTGGATAGAACCTCAGGATAAGATACTGTCTCTTAAAAGGGAAAAAGGAAATTACAAAATCCATATTCCTGCAAGAGAGGTATGGATGGAGTGTAGAACCAAACATGGTGAAATCTGGTTCATGGATGGGTCCAAGATGAAGGAAGGAGTGGGAGCAGGATTTAGTGAACCGAGACACCAAGACAGATTTTGTCATCGCCTGGAAGACTACAACTCTGTTTTTCAGGGGGAGGTGTTTGCAATCAAACTATGTGCTGAGGAAATATTGGGTCTGGCAAGAGGGGCAAGACCATCTGGATTTGCTAGGACAGTCAGGCAGCTCTGAAGATTTTAGGTAAGGCTAGTACCAGCTCTAGGCTTGTGGCTGATACTATAGCTTCTCTAGCAGAGCTTAGTAAGTATAATTCGCTCAACCTAACCTGGATTCCAGGACATTCTGGCTGGATAGACAGCTGACGCCTTAGCAAAACAAGGGTGTATAACTCAAGGACCGCTGAGGGCAGTGGGCATGCCGCCTCAGGAGGGGCGCAAGAGGATCACGGCACATATAGACAGGTTGTGCAGGGAAGAATGGAATGCAACCTTGGGGTGTAACAAATCCAAGGTACTGTGGAGTTACTCAGGAGACTTGTGGGGCAAAGAACTACTCTCCTTAAGTAGACCTCAACTCAGAGTTACTGTAGAGCTGGTCACAGGCCATGGGAATCTGAGGGGTTCCAATACAAAATTGGAAAATCTAGGTCCCCTGTGTGCAAGAGATGCGACGAGGACCAAGAGGAAAGCCCAATCCACATACTCTGTGAGTGCCCTGCTTTGGGAGCTGCAAGGAGAAAGTGGTTTGGCTGGCAGGTATGTACACCAGAGGATATCAGAAGATTTACCATCAGGTGGGTACTTGATTTCTGCAAAGCGGTATGTATCCATTAAGCTAGTCCTGTGGTAGGGATGGGAAGAGAGTACAAAGGCTCCAGCTAAGTGCTCTACACTGATAAGGTCGCTTCGAGTTTTAGTAATAAATAATAAAATTGGTATTTTGTTGTATAAATAGAATTTTTCAACCTAAAATAAATTGTGAATATGTTGGATAAGTTGTGCATGTTATTTAGGCCAAAAAATATTCCAATTTTATTAACCTGTGCAAGTCAAGATTTATTGTGTGAATATTTTAACACTGATCCAAGAAGATCCAAAACGTACCACTAAATTTAAAAATGTAACGCTGTTAACCAAAACATACAATTAAATTTAAATATCTAATACTGTTAATTAATAAAACATGAAATATATTACGAATAAATTTTGAGGTTTAACAATCTTTGGAATTCTTTTATTAATGTGCATGTTTAATTGTCTTTAATACACATGTACAAATACCAATATATTCAATTCTCCCATTTTTAGCCCATTGAGATATAAGTTATTTCAATCGTAGCTAAATTTCATGATATATATATAATACATTATTTTAGCATAATAAATGGTGAAAAATAATTTGTAATACTTAACAAATATAAATTAAATTATGACAATTTTGTTGCAAAACTTTTGTTCAATACTTATGATTTAGTTTAACTCCAAACTAAATAAAGACCAAATAAAGATGTCTTTTTCTTTAAAAATTATAAAATTGATACAACAAAATTTTTAACAAACTATTTTCACGAAAACAATAGAATTTTTTTAACAAAATATCAAGCATGCTTCATGAAAATATCTCTTACAATAACAAGGAAGTTAAATAAAATGTACTGATGCTTTTCCTGACCGGATGATAAATCAGTAATGTTACTGAAGTCAAAATCTTTGATATATTATTGAGATTAATAACAAAAGTTGAAACATTGTTGAAAAACATCTTAAGTTTGAAATTCAGCTTATCAAGAGGGAAAATTAATAACCTTTGCAGAAAAAAGATTTGAGATGCATCTCAACAATGACCAAAACATCCAACTCATTTATCACACCGTCATTTTTGGAAAAGAACTATATGATTATTATGATTTCAGCTCTCCTGCTATATTTTAAAACAGCAGTTCTCAACCTTATTCCAGCTGCGTAGACCATAGCAAATTATTATCATAAATTGTACCCCTGGATTAGATTCTAGTATAATCAAATTCGGAGTAACAATAAAGACCATTTGAAATAGGCCCTAATAAGAGTAGTATATTGTGTGATTATATTTTAAAGTTTCATTACAATTTCAACAGGAAATACCTTCAGAACTAAAAATTGTTTAAAATTCAACTTCTCCATTAGTTTGTTATTTATATAACAAAGTTTATGAAAAAAATGAAAACGCTTTAAACCTAGTTGTTTTTACTTGCACATTAATGGGATCTCTGTTCTTGTTTTACTACATAGTTTTTTGAAGTTCGGCTCGAAAGAAGCCAAGTACAGTCTAGTACATTGGGCTGCATCCAAATTGTTTCTGTATTTGTTTTTGATAAAATCATAGGATGAAAATGCTCTTTCCCCCCATCCTCTGATGGAGAAGGCAACAAAACCCTCAGTGCCATGTCAAACAGACGTTCATATTTACTGCTGAGATCTAACCAAAGGTTTATGGGATGTTTTGTCTTGAAACATGAGTTCAGTGTACTGTCATTAGACATTTTAATAAAACTTTCTTTTCGTCCAATATCTATATGTGTTGATTGAAAACTCTCTTCAGAAAAAGTGTCTTTAATCCAGGGAATAGCTCCATCAAGCTTAATCAGATAATTGCTGTTTGACAACCCTAAAATATTGCAACTCATTCTCTTCTAAAAGATAGTGCAAAGTCTCAAATACCCCTACCAACCCACTGAAAACCCCCAGGGGTTTGCGTAATCTGGGCTGAGAACCACTGCTTTAAAAAAAGGAAATGTAGTTGTTACATGAGACTGGCATTAACAAAATTTTTGGGTAATAAAGAGCACTGAGATTTTTCAATATTTATGGAAGAAAACCTTTCTGAAGATTCCAGAAACTCTGATATATGAATTTTATTTTGTAAATATTAATACAAGTTGAAGAACATTTAAATTTAACCTAGTGTAGGAGAATGTATTGAATAGAAATTTTTACTGAATTCTGACCAATAAACAGATTTTTAAAAAACAAAAATTAACAATTTTTCTAGTCAATGTCAGACAGAATTTGGGTAATGGTCACCTTTTTGACTCTAGCACAGATCAAGTCAAATCAACTTTGATTAAAACACCTGCCTATGTTAACAATAAATTTTCCTTGCTACCAGATGATTATATTGTCCCTCTTTAATAATCATTACCTATATTTTACCTAATCTTCTTAAACACGCTAATAGTGGGTCGATACCTCCCTACGACCCCAATAAAGAAAAAGTCTGATTTAGATATACAGGGTGACCGAAAAAAACTGATGTTTTAAAAATTAACATTATTCATTTATTATGTTGTTAATTAGAACTTACATTATATTTAAATATTTATCTAAATTTGTCATTTATGCCCCAAAGACAAAAATAACAACAGTTCAAATCTGGTGACCTCGGAGGCCACGAGATATCACAAAATGAGCCTTCATGGAAACATGTGACGCACTAAGTTCATTGCATCTCTAGAAGTAGGTGTGGTGACGCCTTTTTATTGAAAACAAACATTTTTGTTGAGTAAGCGGAACTATTAAAATGAAAATTAGTTTCATCACTCATTATTGTGATGATTATTACATTTGTTTTCCATCAACACTTGCCTATGGACAGCAAAATCCTCTTGATAGTTATAATCTCGTTCTTTTAACATCTGAGTCACGCATACCTTTTATGGATGAAATACTAAGTCTTTTTGCAACATCAATTGAACTAATTCACGAGTTAGGGTTGATTCATGAGCGTTTCTACATGCCGACCAACTTGGGCTAAGAATGAAAGCTTGCCTAACCATTATTATTTTGCGGCGTCCTAGCAGACATTTCGACCATGAGACTTCTTTTTTAAAATACTTTCTGTTGTTCTCAAGTTGTTAACCCACCTGAGAATTGTATTCCTGCTGGTAACGATATCATGGCGTACAAGTTTAAAATGAACACGAACAACCCGCTGTGTAACTGGGATAAACTCACTATTTTGCACAAACACATTGTAAGCAAACATAAGGTGTTCTACCGTCCACTGTTCCGTGACATGGCATCATGTGCAGAGGTCATCGGTTGCAGTCCCTCCAAACCACTGCCGGGTGTACTGGCCATTTCAAAAACGTCTGGTTTTTCAGTCACTCAATATAATTCTGCATAGGATCATAATCCCTTTCTACATTTTTAGTAAGGTCCCATTATAAGATGTTTTCTTAATCCGATTCATATTTATAGCACTTTACATATTATCCATATGACATAGTAATAAAATTGACTGAGCTATAATCACCAAAACTATTGAAGGAAAATAATTTTGGCTCTGAACAATTTTAAAAAATGTAACAATTTCATAACTGTTTAGAAAATTTGATATGTACTTAAAAACCTTATTCAACTTACTTTATCGGTTTCGATTTCGCAAACAACTTCATCTTCTGCTACTGTATCACCAACAGCTATAAAAACAAATTTAATGTAGGATTAAAATATAATGCACATTAAAGAGCATTCAGTTAAGTAATGTGCATCGCACATTTTTACCAATTTCCTTTTCTCTGTGATCAAAACATAAATAAGGAATGAACTACTAATTCCAACTGTCAGATATGTCTACTTTTATTTTTGTAAAAATGATTAATTTTGAAACTAAAAATGCTATTTATAAAATAATCTTTTCAATTCTTATAATGGATTAGTTCTTTTAAATATGATTAGGTAAGCTTTGTTCATACAAAACAAACTTTGCAATTAAATAACAAATATACAGACCTGGCGTTACAACTGTCTACAAATTACAGAAATACAGTGTTCTGGTAATATTACAGTAGAGTCTCCATAATTCGGGTTGAATGGTACCGAGACCCCCTCGGATAACACGGAAAAAGTTCCTGAGCTTTAGAAAAAATACTACTTCTAATGAACCCTAATACAGTAAAACCCCTAATATCCAGATCAATGTGGGAACAGCCCGAACTAGATTTATTAACAGCGGGAATAAACACAAGTCCAGCTAAGCATGAGAGTAGTCATTATTTGATTGATTTGTTTCCTTCAAGAGAGTATATTTTCTGATATGTCACGCACAGACTAAACATTTATGCAGGGATATTTGTTGATTGTCAAAACTTACAGTGTAGATACAGAAAGATATTTATGGCCCATTGACATTCTGTCATCTAAACATAACTGATACCGACAGGACATTCAAAAGCAACATATCAGCAACAGCGAGCAGGAGCAACAGCATAACAAAAGAATGGGGAGGAAGAAAAATACTGTATTGATATAAACATTTCTTGGAAGCCTGGCTCATTTCCTTTCTATGAGGTATTGATATAAATATTTCTTGAACGACCGATTCATTTTCTTTCAAATAGATAAAATAGCCCCAAATAGAAAAAGGCTCAAATTATATGGAAGCTCAAAATATCGAGAGTCTGATTTTCAAGAAAATTTAGAAATTATTTTCTCTGTATTTAGAGAAAATGAATAATTTATAATTATGAACTGCATACAACTTTATTATCTTCGATAGTTTGATCTCCTATTCAATTTGGCAGAATTCATGATACTGATAGAATCAATCTACCTGGTCTATGTTATCAGTTCTTAGGACCACCAGTGCCACAACTCTGCTAATTATAGATTCATTTACACTTTGCTGGTAAATAAATAAATAATATAATTAATAAGAAGTTCTAAAATTTTCTTGAATTACAGTTTAAACATCCTTCAGCTCAGTTCAGTTTCTTCTCTTTGAGTTATACCATCTGTTCAGACATATTATTCTGCAACACCAGCTTAAAACCCTAAGTTTTGTTCAGTAGTCCTTCCAATGTTTATTGTTCCTATACTTCTTGTTCTTCTTTATAGGAGTAATGAGACAATTTGTAATTGTTCACTTCCATTTTATATTTAAATTCAGAAACTTCATGTTGTATGAGGCAGCTTTTTCACAGTACTCGGTTATGATGGAAACTTAGTGCAAGACTTGGCAAACACTTCTTGGCTATGGTAGTGTTAATGTCTTCCTCACTTGCCGAGTTCTATAGTGTTGACCTTCCATGTCATTGAGACAACACAAATATAACAGATAGTCCATTAATATCTGTTTAAATTTCTCTATTGTCAGGTTTCGCTGAAGCTATATACAAATATACAATTATGCCTCTTTAATTTATTAGAATATCTGCTCATTTATTCTGTTAGTCTTGGCATTCAGTCAAGAATTCCTCTTATAAATTTAACAGGGGATTTAGGAGGGGGAGGGAAACTCTCCTGCCCAAAACAACAACAAAAATATATTTTGCTTTTGATTTATTAGAAACTCTTTCTTACTTGGGTAATATTAAAAGAAGTAACACAGATTTTTTTAAAGTCAATTTCTATTTAAGTCTCAAAATGTATTTAAGTTTCTTTTTATTTTATAATTACAATTGATATAATATATCTATATATACATGTCAGAATAACAATATTAAGAGGTAAAATAGAAAGCCATTTTCCTAACAATTTTCCATTTTCCTATCTATCTATGGTGTTGGACTATTATTTTTATTTGTTACTATATATATGCTTTTTTTCGTCGCTTCCATTGTGTTGCAGTTTCTTTTCGCTTTCCTATCCTATTGCCCGTTTGTGAAGCAAAGTTAAATACTGTTAATCCAGTGCGTTTGTTTACTGTATTCTTTTCATTCATTTTTAATCCTATAGCAATATTTATGATATTGTGTGGTAACCATGGCAACAGTTTAAGATTGTACAATGGAGGATTTAATGACAACCTTATGATGGCAAAAAAATTCATACACATCTTTGAAAAATTCATTTCTAGCTATAGAAAAGTTGGCTCAGTGCCAAAAAAAACTCGACTTGACACATGAAGATATTCAGTTTGAATCTGACTTGTACCCTCAAATTTTAATAATTTAATTATTGAATAAATATTTGAAAAAAAACTGTATTAATATAAATTGTCATCCACTACACAGTGGTTTTAAAAAATGTATTAAACATGAATAGTTGAATAAAAATGTATTTTATTAACGACTGAAAATGTGTACAAGATGTATATAAGGAGAGCGTGAACTAGTAGAAGGAATTGAAAAAAAATCTAATTATAAGTCTAGTAAATAGTAAGTACAATTTATCAGACTTAAGTCTGAGATTCAAATTAAAATAATAATAATGATGGCTCCTTTTTATATCATGTTACATGGTGTAGGAGAGACAGAGTAGAGCTGTTTTACTTGGGGGTCTATGGTATTCAGGGAAGGCCAGCACTATGTTCAACACAAATTAATATACAAAATTAATAACTTTTTATGAAAAAAGTAAGTTTGTTTTTAAATAAAATATAATAATTACGACATTATATTAATATTAATAAGTGCCTTATCACATAACGTAAAATTATTGCACTTAGTGGTGGAAAAAATTGTTTGCAATTAATAACAAAACTTTATAAAGTCAGTGCAACGGAAAAATAATATACAACGTGAAATATCATGATATATATAATAAATATATGTCAAATAACTAAAATATGTAATAAAAATGATAAATTCGATATATTTTGAAAGAGCCTCTCTCTAACAATCAGTTACATTTTGGAAATTTCGCAGAGGTCTCTATTCTGACAATCAGAGCAATAAGTTATAAAAACTTCCAACTAACAAAAATATATTACGGCAGGTTATTTACAGGTACAGAATTGATCCTTCAGCTGTCATACAATATTCAGAGTCAGATTTTCTTGCTGACGCTAATAGTAAAGAATAATTATTCTAATAGTTTAATAATTACCTTTTTCCCACCTTATATCACCTTCTTTGATAGATTCGGCAAAAGGTGGAGCTGTTACAATTTTGTCTTCACCTGAAATATAACCAAATATTTAAATAAAGCCACACACACACACACACACAAGATAAAAAAATTTGTAACAAAGTTTTATTAAAAATATTAATACACTGAACTTTTCTTAAATAAAGTTAATATTTTTAAAATCTCTATAAATTCATTATATAAAAATAAAAAATCCCCACATTAAAATAGAAATTCATGTTTCAATTGTATTTACTTATCTAACTTAAAACACCAAGTTATAAAATAACTTTTCTGTCTGCCTAAGACTAAATCATCTGATAAGATAAGTACACAGTTATCAAACCCAATGTTGATATTAGATAACAATTAACTTAAGTTAGCTGCTGTTTGCAAACAGAAACATTTTGAGTCCCTTACAAGGTGGCAATTTTAGCTCAAAAAAAAAATATTTTAACAACAAAATTGATAAAAAAAAACCAAACATTTTATCAGTGAATCAAATAATATTTTATTATAATTTTTAATAGATATTTAATACAAAACAATGAATTTTTTTAAAAATTCAATTCCTACTCAAGTCAACAATGAAAAATTTTATTTTAGTTTCTTTTTATTTTATAATTACAACTAATATAAATATGTATATTTAGAAAAACATATGTATATTCAGAAGAACAATATTAGGTGGCAAAATAGAAAGCGAATTTATTTGCAATTTTCCATTTTTACATGTTGGACTATTATTTTTGTTTGTTAGTATTTATACTCTTTCTTTTTTTTCACTTGCATTGTGTTGTAGTTTTTTTCGCTTGCCTTTCTCAATGTCCATTTGTGAACCGAGGTTCAACAACGTTAATCCAATTTGTTTGTTTACTTTTTTCTTTTCATTCATTTTTAATCCTAGAGCATTTTTTATAATATTGTGTGGTAACCATGGCTACAATTTAAGGTTGTACAATAAAGGATTCAATGACAACCATATAGTGGCAAAAAAATTAATACACATCTTTGGAAAATTCATTTCTAGCTATAGAAATGTTGACTCAGTTCCAAAAATGCAGGAGGCTTCAAACATGAAGATCAATCAACCATAACCTATTACTTATTTTTTAATGTGAGGCCTGGAGCGGCCACTCTACTCACTCGATCCTAAGGACGGCTCTGACTTGAATATTTATAAACAGTATACAAGGTCAGAATAACATGAATCCAGATTTAATAAGTTATTAAAATTTAGTTGGTTTTGTATGCTGTTATCATATTGTATGGATGTATATAACATGCTGTGGAATTTAGTTGTATGAAATGAATCAAATTCCATCAATGTATGTTAAATTTACCTTCTCATAAGTGAGAAGTGTAAGTAATTGTAATATAATATACGATCAGCAATTAACCATTTGTGAAGGATAGGAAAGGATTGTGATAAGAAGGATTAGGATAGTGATATAAAACTCCTTACATTCGTGGTATTAACTTGACAAAAAAACAACTACTTACTGATACGTTTCTGCAGACACGTTTCACACTAGGTCATCGTATTATTCAGTGCTGTGAGCCACAGACAAGACTGTTGCTCAGGTGTGCTGTGTTGGTGTGAGTCTAAAGTGTATTGGTGTTCTGTGGTGTGTTATTGTTCATAGGGTAGTTGTTAATTGTGTGTTCAAATATAGTATTTGATTGTGAGTGTGTTTTGTCGTTTAGAATGTGTTGTGAATAGTATTTGTGGAGTTTGTATATCTTGTAGTTTTCTGTTGTGTTAAGTTTGTTGCTTTTTTTTATGTAGTGTAAGATTTTTACATTGGTGTCTATGTTAGTGTGTTTTGTACGTGTTGGCGAATTTTGGTTTGGGTTGTCTTTTTTTGTCGTTTAGGGTTGAAAGACTTACAAGACTCACAGGCATTGAATAATCAGCTGACCTAGTATGAAATGCGTCTGCTGAAAAATATCATTAAGTAGTGATTTTTTGCCAAGTTAATACCAAAAGTGTAATATAGAAAAACCTCAAGATGTACAACACATAAACTGCAAGCTATAAAACTCCTGTCATAGAGGGGAATCATTCTCGGAATTATTCCTGTCCAATCCCGGTAATCTGAAATAAATGTAGGATCATTTTGGATAACCAGATTTTTCAGATTACCGGAATGTATGCCTACTGTGTATACCTCCCATGTAAATACGGCTACATATATCCCTATATGGTATTATAAAATAATTTTATTTTATAATCTGTATAATATTTTGATCCATTGGCTGACTGTATTTGTGCAGTACAGTTGGGTGGCATGAAAATTGTCGTGATATTATCGTCATCGGTTACTAATTTGTGTAGATGAGCAAACGCATTGTCTAGCACAACAGTGCTTTTCCAGTAAGGTTCGTAGATCTGAGATGACTTTTTACCAATGGAACCATTCATTGAATAAACCTTGATCCATCTCACCTTTTTTCTGGTCATTGTATAAAAGTGGCATGGAACAATCTTTAAGAGGTCTAAGTTTCTGTGATTTTTAGCAGGTATTCCAGCATCAAGTCGTTTTAGAATGTTGCACTTATCAGACAACGAAAGTGTTTTGTGTTCTCTTTTAAGAGAAAAAATGCCATTACCATTATAAAAATTAAAGTTTAACACACTGTAATGACAAAACGGTTCTACGGTCTGCTTGCCATAAATGTTGAAACTGAACTGCTGTAGGCTGGCTAATCAAAAGGGATCAATGCACTGAAGTCATTGCAAAGTAAACAAAACAATGTCCACTTTCTTCTTTGAATCTCGTATAACCATTTACAGTAAACTCCCGATTATCCGTGGAATAGGGTGGCCCGGCAACGCCGGATAACGAATTCCCCGGATAATCCGCTATGAACAAAGAATACGCAAAACGATTGATAATCGATTATTATACCATAAGTTACACAAATAATGACCCCGGTTAATGCAATTCACAAATAATCTTCAGAGGACAAAATAAATACAGAAAATAATTTAAAATGTCGATCTATTTGACGGATTATAACATGTACATTTATATGTCTAGCTATTTACAATACGTACATAAGTATATGTCAAAATTAAGTATGTATGTACATATGTAATTTCCTTTACACATAATACTTTCACTTTTTAACAAAAAAATCTGTCATTTTCGTCTTTTTTTTGTGAGAATTGAATAAGCTTTAATTTGCGATCTAAGTTTCTTGAGAACCATTTTGTCGCACAGTGACTACTTGTGTCACAAAGTCATAAAGATCGATAATGTATATGACAGACATGGATAATGCATATGTCACGTCCTAGACTATTTATAGCCGAGATTAGCTTACATTTGTTTACAATCTTATGATACATATTAGGTTTTCGGGCGTCCAAGCATTTTGTCATTGTCTCTTATATACAGTAGTCTTTTATTTCGCTGGCCCGCGTCGGGATGCTTCCCTTTCAATGTAATAATTAGTACGTACATATTTACATATCTATTCCCTTCATCTTAACTTCTATTAAGCCTTATATGTATTTACGTCGTAATTCACGGTTTGGAAATTTAAACACATGAATCTGATTGGAATAAAAATTGGATATTCGTAAAACAATGGAAGACCCCAGATAATCCGCAAACCGGTTAATCCTCCCACGGATAATCGGGAGTTTACTGTATTTATTTCTCGTTTTTATATTTTCAAAAATAATTTTGGATTAGTGGGAGTTTCGGACTACCAGAATTCAGATTATCGGAATTGGACTGTATATGGTTAAATAACACTTTCATAAACAAGAATTTTTTATTTTAGTCTTATTCATTTTGCTGATTGGTAGTATTAGCATTATAAAAAGATGATGACCAGATGTAGTTCTCTACAGGTAGTACGAGGTCTGTTCAATGACTGTTTAAATTTCGCGGCTCTAGTTAGTTTCAGGAGAATCCGCTTGGTGTCGCTAGGTTCGTATAAATCAGCTGATTAAAATGCGGTATTTCAGTCGCAGATATCTTCATTTGTTGATGAGTTACAAGCAGTTTAGTAAAGGGTTTTTTTTTCGTTTGTCGGATTGTAAAATGGACAGCCTGAAGGAGCAACGAATTGCTGTGAAATTTTGTGTAAAACTAGGGAAATCTGCAACAGAAACATTTGCCATGCTTAACACGGCCTACGGCGATGTTGCCATGAAGTTTATTGCATGTTTCAAGTGGTAAGGACGTTTCAAGGGTGGCTGACAGTCGATTGATGATGATGAGCGTCCTGGACGTCCTTCAACGTCAACTGATGACCCACATGTTGACAAAATCAACACCCTAGTGCGCGAAAATCGATGTCTGACCATTAGGGAGCTTTCCGAAGAGTGTGGGATATCAGTTGGATCTTGTTACGAGATTTTGACCAAAACATTGAAGATGCACCGCGTCGCTGCAACCAAAAAGCCAATCGCGTCCGGGTTTGTCGGGAACTGCTTCATCCTTCAAATGAAGATGAGAACTTTTTGTCAAGAATTATAACCGGTGATGAATCATGGGTGTATGGTTACGACATTGAAACGAAGGTCCAATCGTCTCAATGGGTGAGTCATACATCCCCAAGAGCCAAAAAAGCTCGCCAAGTTCGGTGGAATGTGAAGGTGATACTGACAGTTTTTTTTTATGCTAAGGGTGTTGTTCACTACGAGTACCTCCCTGAAGGCTCTACAGTCAACCAGATTACCTACATTGAAGTACTGAAACGTCAAAAGGCCAGAACTGTGGAGAAGTAACTGGTTTTTCCATCACGACAACTCTCCAGCTCACTCAGCACTCAGAACTCGTGAGTTTTTGGCCAAACACTCGATCACTGTTCTTTCCCACCCCCCCTACTCACCTGACCTTGCTCCTTGTGACTTTTTCCTATTCCTAAAACTCAAAAAACCAATTCGTTGCTCCTTCAGGCTGTCCATTTTACAATCCGACAAAAGAAAAAAACACTTTTACTAAACTGCGTGTAACTCATCCACAAATGAAGATATCTGCGACTGAAATACCAGCGGTTTTAATCAGCTGATTTATACGAACCTAGCGACACCAAGCGGATTCTCCTGAAACTAACTAGAGCCGCGAAATTCAAACAGTCCGCGTATTTTTTTAACAGACCTCATATTCTACGAGTCCAAATGTAGTCCCATAGAACTATAAGGTACTTAGGAAATTTTGATAATGCTGATACTGTGAAAAGTTTCATCAATCTGTGAAAAGTTTCAATGTATGAAGTAAACTAAAATAAAAAATGTTTGTTTATAAAAGTGTTATTTAAGTATGGTTTACATAAGTGTTTTATATATATATATATATATATATATATATATATATATATATATATATATATATTATAATGTTTTTACATAAAAACACAAAAGTAATAAATAACAATAATTCAGAATATAAAAGAAGTAAATTAAAAATGGATGAAAAAAAAGAAAATGTAAACAATGGAGCCATAACCTAAAAAAATAATCATAAAATATTAAAACCAAGATGGCAGCTAGTATAATTATGAAACAGCTGAAGTTTTCCAAATATAGAAATGTACAAGACCTAAAACTTATTGCATAGAGGATAAAAGTGTCCAGGTAAGGATATGAAGATCAAATAATCAGTGGGTTAAATAACAGATGTTTCAACAATTGACAAAGTTTTATTTTTTCTCTAGAAATTTCAATTAGAAAAATTCATTGTTCGAGAAGCTTGCATTGGAATTGGAAGCAAAAAACTTAGTTGGCCAAAATTTTATTTAAAGGAAGAATTCAAGCATTAAAAAAAATAGTGGTGAAAGATTTGTTTATAGAAATAAATTTAAAAGGCTAGAAATTTAGACAAAAACATTAAACGTCAGATAAGTAATTAAATTTAAGAAAAGATTGTCAATTATTATATTGTAAATGCAAAATTAATAACTTTAGGCCTAGGCGTTTCTTTTATAAAATTTATTACAACATTAATTGCATAAACCAAATTTTAAATTTGTCATAATTACCCACCAAATAACCTGAAAGAAGGAGTCTTGTGATGTTTAACTAAATTAGGAAATAGATGAAGTGTATTTAAAAAAATATTGTAACTAGAATAAGACTTTAAAAAAACTAAATTAAACAAAAATTAATCGAATTATAAGAAAGTGTTTTATTTATTACTATAAATGGTAAGTAATAAAAAATAAAAGTAATAGGAATCTAAATTTTACTGTTAGGGTTACAATTATTTTGTAAATCTAACTGGCGCCCAGCAATTTATTATTTTCTAAGTATTATTAAATTTTGTTTTATTATAAAAAAATTATAAAATAAATATATTATAAAAAATATTACAATATATATATATATATATATATATATATATATATATATATATATATATATATATATATATTGTAATAATTGGTAATTTTTGTTTTATACAAGTCTTAATAAAATTTATAATTTAAAAGAAATAACACTTCAATGCTGCTTTTTGTTACAATAAACTTTTAATATCTTAAAATGACATTCCTATTATCTTTTACAAAGTCACTTACTAATTAAAAATTCTTATTTCCTCTACAAAGAATTACAACAATTAAGCTTTATTAGCCTAAGTCTAAATTTTGTTATGGCAGCAAGAAGTTTAGTTATAAAATTTAATATGAATTGAAATTGATTTAATTATTTCAATTTGAGCTTGAGCTCTCTTTATCTCGGGTTAAATAGGTGGGTTTTCTAAATTTTGACTAATAAATTTTGAGTTGGCACTTTCAAAAAAATATCTAATTTACAATTTTTACAAGTTAAAATTTTTACAAGTTATTTTAGTTCTTAATTAAATATATTTCCTGAATAATGTCTTCTTAATTGATCAGTTCAATTATTTGGCTTATTGTTACTCTGTAATTACGATTTAAATATGATACTGCACTTTCCGCACTAGTTAAAAAAATAAAATTTTTACAGCCAATTCTGAATACGTCTTCCTCGTTCCGATGCTTGGTTCCAACTGCGTACTGACGCTATCTTTGTTAGAAAAAATGGCCAAATCGTGAATTTCCGCTATTTTTTCGTTTATTCCTTGTAGGTACAGCTTTACGGATGTCATGTTCTTCTTCTTTACGGATACACTTCTTCTTCTTAACAACTGTACTTAAATTTCTTTGCATTTAAATCCAAAACTGTTTTATATTATATTTCCATGAGAAATATTTAAAACGAACATCTGTTGCCGGTCAATGCGCACGCAACTCCACAAATCCGTTATGCAACGTGTTTACTCCAGCACATTTCACTAGCTTGCCGTGTGAAAGTCTTAAGTGTATTTTTACATAGTTCTATTTAAATTGTTACCTATCAATTATTTCTAATACATATTCTTATAAATAGTGATTTGTGTGTTTTTTTTTTCTTTTATATAAAATTTTGTGATTAGATCAAAAATGTGGCCATGTGCATTTTCTACACAAGTGAAATTAGGTTATGTTTACAATTCGTTCCTGGTATATTTTAGTAATTTTTACATACTGAATTTATTTATATATATTTATCTTAATTTGGTAAGTGCCTTTTATATAGATATTACTTCAAAATGTTACATAGTCCCCAAATTTAGATAAAAAAAAAAATTTGATTCCGAAATTCCTTTTTTTTATCTCAATTTTCACATTTTGGGAGTAAACTCTTACTCTATCCTTCTTGCTTGTCTGCTGCCATCTAATTACATATGATATACTTAACTACTAACAATACAATAAATTAACAATTAACATTTAACCAACAATACTCTTACTCTTAACATCTCGTACATTAATCATTTTCTGATTCTTAGAGTCTATTTTATAAACTTTTTCTTTTTCTTTCTTTATTTTAAATTTAATAGAATGGAATCTTTCCAATCATAAGTCTTTTTATTTATCTATATAATCTATCTTCTGACACAGTGTTCCTTTTTTTTTTTTTTTTAAATTTTAGCCTAACCGAGTCATAGCATGTCTAGGTTGTTTGTAGGTTAGGTCCTTGTTCTTATTCATTCATCCCTTCCTATTTTATTTTTATTTACATATTTTTTTATTTCTTTATATTTTTTTTTCAATTCCTAAATTATAATTTCTCTCCTCATCTTCTTGTTCTAAAAATTTTCTACTGATTAATACATTATTTATAGTTAACTTAATTTTATCGTAGGAGCTTTTATCAAATTTTATCACTGGCAACCTCATTTGTTCTGTTTGATGCTCCTTTTCCTGATCCAAGGCGACGATACCAGTGTTCTCTAGTTTTCCGTTTGACTATGTGCACCATCCTCCTTCCTTGTCCCCACACATCTCCTTGTCTCTATCTGATTTATTTCCTTCTGGCTCCTGTCATTTGTTCTGTAATTCCTGTCTCCTCTATTTTCTCGATTATTTTCCTGCCCTGGTCTTGGTTCACTATTCCCCCTCATATGATTATCTATTCTTCTGTTAAAAAACTGGACATATGGCCGTCCTTCACTTCTATATTCATTCCTTCTATACAATTCTCCTGGTCCTGGAAATCTTCTATTTCCCTGCTGTCTCATCCCTTCCTCACCCCTTCTGGGTGGAAATCTATTTCCATTCTGTTCCTCTCTAGGGGTAGGCCTATTCCATGGTCCCCTGTTTCTCTGTCTTATTTCCTTATTTCTCTCCTCTATATCCTCCTCATTGAGCATCCTTTCCATCTCTCGGATCGTTTTTATATTTTGTACTCTTCTTGACAACTGTATCCTTTCATTAAAATGCCGGCTTAATCTCCGGACTATCTCTTCCTCATTTTGCGGTGGTGTCATGTTCTTTAAAACTATGACTCTTTCTATGAAATAATCTGCTCTGGCTCTTCCATTTCCCTCTATATACCTTTCATTTTCTATTCTCTCTTTGATGCCTTCCTGTATTTCTTTGGCCCAGTATCTTTCTATAAACCTGTCTTGTAAATCCGCGAAATTTTCCACCTCCTCTCTAATTGATTCCCACCATCTTGCCGCTCCTACTTCCAAGGCTCTATCTATGATTCCTCTCCATTCATTTTCAAATCCTTCCCCTGTCCTACATCCAAATTTTCTTTCCACATACCTATCCAGTCTTTTTAGGAACTCCATAGGGTTCCCATTCCTACCATTAAATTTTGGCATCTCCTCCTGATTCCCGCATGACACCTGTATTATCCTTAGGCCTTCTCCTCCTTTATTTTCTTCCACCTTCTTTTCTACCTTTTCCATTCTCTGGGTCAATTCCCCTTGTTTCTCATTATTCCTCCTTCCTTCTGTTTCCAATCGGTCAATTCTATCATTATTATTGTTTTTCTCAATAGCTATCTCCCTATTTAAAACTCTTAACTCTTCCCTGTTCTGTATTGTCATTTTTTCTACCTTCTCTATCTCTTTCTTATTAATCTCTGTCACATCAGCTATTATTTCTTTTGTTTCCTCTAAATTCTCCTTAATCTTCTCCTCTAAGTCTCTTCTCATAGCTCCTACTACATCATTATTCTCTGTTCTCAACTGTTCCCTCATATCCTCTATCATTCTCCTATTTTCTTCCTTTAGGCTTTCGAATTTCTTATCCAACCTACTCATTTCCAACCTACTTGAGGCAAATCCTCTGTTCATCTCTTCTCTCATCTCCTTATTTTCCTCCTTTATCTCTCCTTTTACTTCGTTTATATTCTCCTTTAATTCCTTTTTTAATTCGTCCATCTTATCTAATTGTCTATTCATATTCTCACTCATTTCTTTCATCTCCTCTTTTCCTTTTCGGCTCATTTCCATGAGAGATCTCATCATCTCCCTCAATTCTTCATTCTCATTATTTCCCTTTTTCTGTTGGGTTTGCATCAGTGGTAATCCCCTAGCCTCATCTACTTGGGTTTCCACCTCACTCTCTTCTATAGGCATATCTGTGCCTTCCGTTTCTGTCTCTTGTATTTCTAGGCTTGTCCCTTCTTCCAATTCTATTAGGCCTATTGTAGCTTCTTCCTCTCTTTCATCTATTTTTTCTTTTAATGTCACATATTTTCCTTTTGCAGCTTCCTCACTTGCTGTACCCTTCCTAGACCTACTATGTTTGTTATATTCCTCTAATTTTTCTGTTTTTTTCGCTTTCTCCCTCCTTAAATTATATGTACCTGTTTCAGATTCCATTTTTTTTTTATTTCTTTATCTAAAATTTCAAAATTCCCCTTTATTCTATTTAAATTTTGAAAATTAAAAAAATTATTGACTTATGGTTGCAAAGTCCTGAAAAGTAAACAATATTAATACAAATATTTAATTAATAATCTTATCTAAAGTGCCTTAAGGTTAATTCTTAAATTTTTTTTTTATAATCGAGCCCCACGTTTGTGTGCCAAATGTAATAATTGGTAATTTTTGTTTTATACAAGTCTTAATAAAATTTATAATTTAAAAGAAATAACACTTCAATGCTGCTTTTTGTTACAATAAACTTTTAATATCTTAAAATGACATTCCTATTATCTTTTACAAAGTCACTTACTAATTAAAAATTCTTATTTCCTCTACAAAGAATTACAACAATTAAGCTTTATTAGCCTAAGTCTAAATTTTGTTATGGCAGCAAGAAGTTTAGTTATAAAATTTAATATGAATTGAAATTGATTTAATTATTTCAATTTGAGCTTGAGCTCTCTTTATCTCGGGTTAAATAGGTGGGTTTTCTAAATTTTGACTAATAAATTTTGAGTTGGCACTTTCAAAAAAATATCTAATTTACAATTTTTACAAGTTAAAATTTTTACAAGTTATTTTAGTTCTTAATTAAATATATTTCCTGAATAATGTCTTCTTAATTGATCAGTTCAATTATTTGGCTTATTGTTACTCTGTAATTACGATTTAAATATGATACTGCACTTTCCGCACTAGTTAAAAAAATAAAATTTTTACAGCCAATTCTGAATACGTCTTCCTCGTTCCGATGCTTGGTTCCAACTGCGTACTGACGCTATCTTTGTTAGAAAAAATGGCCAAATCGTGAATTTCCGCTATTTTTTCGTTTATTCCTTGTAGGTACAGCTTTACGGATGTCATGTTCTTCTTCTTTACGGATACACTTCTTCTTCTTAACAACTGTACTTAAATTTCTTTGCATTTAAATCCAAAACTGTTTTATATTATATTTCCATGAGAAATATTTAAAACGAACATCTGTTGCCGGTCAATGCGCACGCAACTCCACAAATCCGTTATGCAACGTGTTTACTCCAGCACATTTCACTAGCTTGCCGTGTGAAAGTCTTAAGTGTATTTTTACATAGTTCTATTTAAATTGTTACCTATCAATTATTTCTAATACATATTCTTATAAATAGTGATTTGTGTGTTTTTTTTTCTTTTATATAAAATTTTGTGATTAGATCAAAAATGTGGCCATGTGCATTTTCTACACAAGTGAAATTAGGTTATGTTTACAATTCGTTCCTGGTATATTTTAGTAATTTTTACATACTGAATTTATTTATATATATTTATCTTAATTTGGTAAGTGCCTTTTATATAGATATTACTTCAAAATGTTACAATATATATATATATATATATATATATATATATATCACTTACACTATAATGTACTTTAACAAGAATCTTACTTTTTATATATTCGAGTCCACTTTCAAGGACTAATTACGTGTTTAAGTACGTTACAGTGTAAGTGATAAATGAATACAAGAAAACAGTGTTGAAAAGTTAAAAATATATATTGTTCATAGGTAAGCAAATAATGCTATACAATTTATTAAAATTAGTGTTTGAATTTTATGTCTTTTTCAGGTACATTGTACTGTTTGTAAGCTAAAATTAAGGCATGTCAAGTTTTAAAAAATCCATTCAAAATCAGACAATCTCATTTTGATCTGTGTAACAATTAATAATGATCTTTCCAACTTAGTACTTCTGCACAAGAAAGTACACTCTCATAGAATTGAGCAAAGAAATGAATTCAAAGAAATGCGAATTGATCATGAAAAAAAAATTAACGCGAGGGATGCGTTCATCAAAGAGTGAATTAATTTTTAAGATAATAGATGATTTTAGATTTAAAAATAAAATCCACTGTTAAAAATTGAAAAACAATTCGTTAACTAGAAACCAGATAATGGCATTCTGATGTGTGTAGTAAGAATACAATTAACAATGGTCATACACAAGAATGAGATACACTTTTACTTACAAAATTTAGCTAAGAAATGCTTAAAATGAGGGATGAGTTCATTAAACACAACAATTTCTAAAATATTAAGTGATTTTTTATTTGAAAGTGAAAATCAAACAGATGACAGTTATTAAAACAGAATTCAGATGGTTTTATTGTGGTAATATATACAATTGCCAGTTCAATTTAATGTATTTTTATGCTGTAGTATTAAAAAGCATACATTTATTAACTTTGATGTATGTTTTATTATCCTTGGTAAAGTTGTGTGTGTACTGTTACATAGTAAATAATTAATCACTTTTATATTAGTTTACGACTATCCCAACTTTAATTTATTTTGTAAATTTATAATAAATAATTACTTGCAGTTTTTGTGTTGAACATCTTGAGGTTTTTTTATAGTTACACTTTTGGTATTAACTTTGCAAAAAAACTACTACTTACTGATATTTTTCAGTAGACCTGTTTTGCACTAGGTCAACACATTATTCAATGCTGTGAGTCACGGACAAGACTGTTGCTCAGCTGTATTGTGTTGGTGTGAGTCTGTGATGTACTGCTGTTCTGTGTTGTGTTATTGTTCACAGAGTAGTTGTTAATTATGTGTTCAAATATAGTATTTGATTCTGAGTGTGTTTTGTAGTTTAGAATGTGTTGTGGTTAGTATTTGTAGTATTTACGAGATTTTCAAACACCACAAATATTATCCACAACACATTCTGAATGACAAAACACACTCACAATTAAATACTATATTTGAACACATAATTACCAACTACTATATGAACAATAACACCATGGACTCACACCAACACAACACACCTGAGCAACAGTCTTGTTCATGACAGCATTGAATAATCCACTGACTAGTGTGAAACGTGTATGGTGAAAAATATCAGTAAGTAGTGGTTTTTTTGCCATTAATACCAAAACTGTAAACGTAATTACTATTTATGATTTTTCTACTGGTATACAGTATTTAATTTTTACATTATTAATATTCTCAAAATGGATGATTTATTAAGGTACAGAATTACCGTGTAAAGGAAGATTCACTAGAAATTGACATCTTGTGTGAACATTTGCTGGTTTCTTGAGTCACATTATAATTCAGTTCCACTGTATAATTCTATAAAACGTGTCCCTGGGAGAAACGGAGAAATTATCAGGCCTTTTCTTCAAGTGAAGCTAATGAAAAATGTTTATATAAATAGAAATCTACAAATGTTTCATTACTAAGTTACAGCAGACGAAAGATTTCGCCTTGATACCAGTTTCCTCATTACAATGACACCATACTAAAATTTGTAAGGCGTACTGTGGTGTGAAATTTATGAATCATATGTAACGTGAACTGAAAAATTTAATAAAACATGTCCCCGAAATGTAGCACCAGTAATTTTTAATATATCAGACGAAATATGTATCTCAGTCTTTAAAAATATGTTACATTTAGGTTCAAAATAATTTTATTATTATGTTAGATAATTTTAAAATATGTATAAATTATAAACACAATTTGTAGGCATTGAATTCTGGAGAGAATGATGTAAAAGCCCATTACAGGAGATAAAATTTTACTAAACATACTTTTTAATATTGCAAAAAATGTGTTAATTGCTAAAAATATTTTAAAGCTAATTATTAATTTAATAAAAAAATATTTTACCTCTGTCTAATAAATTTAGAATAGAAAGAAAAAAGAATACAGTAAAATCTAAATTTAATAGTAATCCCTATTAATATAACTTTTATTTATAGCAAGTTGGAAACTAACAGCTGATCAATAATACAATTATGCTCTTTCTTTGAATTCTTTAAACTGAATGGTCTACAGATAAAGGAAGTGTAAATTTATTGATATCAGACATTAAAAGCTTTTTCAACTTTCGAATGAGCAACTTGCCGATATAATACTTTGTAATGAATAATAATGGACACGCAGAAGCTGTTTGAGGTGAATATTAGAAAAGATTTCCTAAAAGGTAGATTCTAAATGCTAAGACCTTTGGTGACTGTAAATGAATGGATTATTTCCAACATGTTCATTTTCTGTTGAAATGAACCAAATTATCGTATTGATAAAGGACAAGTACCCTGGCAAATTCAAAGTACCCCAGGCTCTACAATGAAGCGTTCTATTCTAGTTTATCACGACACAAAGTGCAGCACATTCATTTTAAAAATTAACTTACGACTGCCTATTTTACATAATTATCTTAAAATTAATTTTTCTATATTTCTTTTTATATTTTTCTTTTCTATATTCTTTTTTCAATATTTTCAAAAATAAATATTTTGTTAATTAATTTTTTTTATAGTAAAACAACTTACATATGATAACAAATGGGAGAAAAGTCTTTTCAGAAAATAAACACTGTTCTGTATATTATTTAATTTATTTTAACACAAAATTTAGAAGGTATAACAAAAAATGAGCGGGGTGAAAAATTGCAACATTATGTATTAGCTGTAAATAAAATTATTTATCACTTTTATTTTATTATTTACTATACATGAACTATCATAAATTGAAATTATATAATATTATTATTTGGTAAATATCATTATATCTGTGGACAAAGTAAGCACTAGAAGTTAGGACAAATGGGATACAGTTTGAAACAACCAGGCGCACACATTGGGATTTCACAGTCTAGGGACCACAAAGATGTTTCACTACTTTCCATTTCACCTGTAGAAGCTTTTACCTTTTTAGAACATGCTTCACACGTATGTGTTGGCTGCAATTTATTTTGCAGAATATCGACCCACTAGCCTGTTTGCCTTAGTGGTTGCTGGTGTTTTTGCTTCAAACAAAACTCCGCCCTAACTTGCCAGGACCTTCCCTACTGTGACTATTAATTTGTCCATGTGACAGTACTTCCTTAATCTTGGAGGCATAGTTCCAAAATACAAAAAAAACGCATTCTTAAGCAACATCATGAACAAGTGGAAAACAAATTTTTTCCACCACTTGTATTGCTTGCGTTTGAAGGAATAATCTGAAATTATCTGGTCATTCATGTCAACACCAGTATTATAATTATTATTGTCAAGAATCAGGTCAGGTGTAGTTTAGGGTTTCATACCTTCTTTGTAAAGGATCAATACATCTGTATCCGTCATTTTGTGAACAGTAGATAAGGCCAACACACCTCTTGTACCTCTCCACTTCATGCAAAGCAAGTACATGTAACTGTACTCTATTAGCCATACAAGTGCCAACAGCTTTGGAGCCCTTTTCCCATGAAAAGTCATAAAGCATAAGAGAACTATAAAATCTGTTCATGTACACAGCATGGTTTTAATTAAAATAGTCAGACAGTAACCTTTTAAAAAAAAAATACAGTATTGCCAGCATTTGCCTTTCCTGTATAACATTCAAACTTTAGAACAAAACCAGTTGAAGTATTGCACACAACATACAGTTTTCTCCCAACTTATCTGGTTTGTTTTTATTATACACTCTAAATGTTACTCTACCTCAAAATCTACATGTAACCCTTGTCAACAGTAACACTTTCGGAAGGAGCCAAACAATGGAGAATGTAGTTAAAAATGGTCTGTGTAAGGGCTTAGTTTGTACATTAGGTTATGGCTCATTACACTGCATGTAGGCTGCATTGTCACTTATGTGGAAATTTGCTAAAATTTTTAAAAAAAATCTGTTTCTAGCCATAACTGAGAATTCAAAGGTTAATTTCATAAACTCATCAGTAGACTAAACTTAATAAACTCATATCAGTACAAAATCAATATACTCATAGTTAGGCTCAGGTACAATTTCATTAGGTCTAGAAGTATGATATAATCCTACATTCCTTATCTGTCCCTGACATATCAACCAAGTCACTTGCCTTTTTATATAATTTTTGTTTTTTATTGTGTTCATTTTTAGGTTTATTTACATCTTTACTAGTTGAGAGTTTATTATAATAAAATTCCTGATCACTCACCTTGTCCTCATTAGGCCTAACTTCAAAATCTGGGTCTGGGTAATATAAATCTTTATTAAGATCGATAATTAACTCTCCTTTAGAACCAGACTCATAAATTGCTTCAAGAAGTCTTTCATACTAACTTACTGATGAGTTTGTTGAGTATATTTAAGCCAATATTGTCAGAAACACAACTATTCGCTTTTTCCAAAATGTCACACAGTTGGAATCACCCAACATATTACTGATCATTTGTACTGTTTCTCATCTAAATGATCACTTATAGTTATTCATTTGCACAAAAACACTTTCAAGAAAAGAAGCTATACTACTATGTGAACTATAAAATGTAAACTAATAAGGTAAACACAAACTCACACAAAATACTGAACAATGACTAAACAAACACAGTGAACACACCAGATGAAACACAAAGCAAATCTCTGACAACTACTTTTCGCTGTAACTCACAACTGTGCAGTGGCTGAAATTAAATTATTTTCAGCTGTTCAAATAACTGTATGCTAGAAAATGACGTAAGTATTGAATCCAAAGAGCATAGCCACAAAAATGATCCAACAGTGAAACTGGATTTTAGACACAGAATTAACAACCTATACTGGGGTTTGGACAAAGCAGTATGTGTGTCCGAGTACACATTGGGCTTCGGATTCAATGTGTTAATGTACTTGAAATTTAAACATGACATGTTTTCCATAACCAGGGCTTGAATATTTCATCAGATATATTAAACATTACTGTAGTTACAGGCCTGAGACCTGTTATATTCAATTTGTCAGTAGATTTTATATCAAATCCGCTAAATATAATTAATAGAATTAATACCCTATACCTTAATTATTACAAACAAATTTTAGTATGGTTTCATTAAAATGGGTAAACTAAAATCCAGGTGAAATCTTTTGCCAACTATATCTCGTTATTGAAGGGTTGATAGACCTATGTTTATATGATCTTTTCCCATTTCTTCAGAGGAATAAGCCTTCAAAGTTTCTCCATTTCTCCTTTTGAGACACTGTACCAACCATGCATATTTTATAATAGCATATTTCAACACAAGAACTACCTAATGAATATAGCAGAAAATATCAACCTGCCCTGTCAAATGTTTGTTCTGTGTGCACTATGACTTTGCCACATTATAACACAATCTCAGCATCCATTAGACAAAAAATGCTGACACAAAAAAGTCCTTAAAAGGAATTCAAATTTTGAAGAACTCAAGTGAATTTCACCGCAATATTCTTTAAAGAACTAAGTATTCAAACGGTTTTAGTAGAATTTTAAACAGTTTAAAATCAGTAACAATTTATTCAGTAACTGTAAGTCAAAACTCGGTTATTAGCTGCAAAAGCTCATCCACCATTTTTTATTCTTTCAAAGGAATTTTGTGCATGAGCTTACTTCACAAAACTTCTGCTATGGATGCTAGAAATGAACAACTTTTCAATGATATAAGACTTACATATCATTTTTAAAAAAAACACATATTTCTAATTCAAGACTTTTTCCTACTTCACAACACTTGGTCCCTTACAGCTATTAAACAACAAAAGCCATACAAACATTTTTACTGGATTATACTGAAAAACAAACCCTGGTGTTCAGGTATTTAGCCTCGAGTTAGTATTTGATCAGATTATCACTAATACAAATAAAAAACAATTGTGTCACAACCCCTTTAATTTTATAATGTGGTAGAAAATAAACTTCCAACATACGAAATATGTTTCCAAAGCAAAAATAATTATGTAAAATATTACTGTCTTTAAAGATTTTTCAATGAAGTTTAATTTTTTTATTACTATTATAGAATTTACAACAATTTTAATCTGCCATTTCTTAAGAAACTATTTTAGTGTCTCCAGAGGGAACATTACTCCGGCAAACAGGCTTATTAGGCCTTTATAAGACACAAATGTTTGGATAATATTAAAAAGTTACTTTAATTATCTTATTTTGATAACGAACATATGGTTATCTTAAATAAAATAATAATTTTACTGATGAAATAAATTAGAAATACTTTTACTACCAGTTGGAATTTCATAGTTGGAATTTTTGAACTTTGTAAAAACCTTGTTTATCTTCACCTTGAACTCAAGCTAGAGGTCTTTACCCACTAGAATGTACCCTGCCACGACTGTCATAGAACTGTGTCAGGCACGAAAAAGAAACACTTCAGCCACTACTATGGCCAGTGTAACGGATCATCAACAGCCCATATATACCCATATATACAGGGTGCGGCAGCAAAACTTCCTTTTTTTAAATGCTCGCCATTCAGTTAGTTGATGTCATAGCGGAGCGCTAGTGGTCTCGTTCAAGAGGGGGTACAGTAAAGTTTTGTCCCGACACGTTTCAGTCGCCATCATGCGTTGGAATAGTGAGGAGCGTGCCTTTGCCGTTGAGGCCTACTTTTCAAGCGGATGTTCGGTTATTGCAACACAGCGCGCATTTTGGAATCGCTTTAATTTAGCCCCGTTGGCTCCCGTCCCAGACCGCAAATCAATTGTTACACGGGTCACTACATTCAGATAAACTGCAAGTGCGACAAAACGAAGAACTGGAGTCCCTCGGCCCGTTAGATCACCTGAGAACATTGAAGCAGTGAGAGCGTCAATGTTGCGATCACCACGGCGTTCTGCGCGCAAACACGCATCTGCCCTTGGACTATCCGATCGTTCTGTGAGAAGAATTCTTCGTGATGATCTTCATTTTCATTTCTATAAGATGGTGATAGTGCAGGAACTTTCAGAACGTGACTTCAATTCTCGGATGAACGCGTGTGAGCTTCTTCTTGATGTCGTTTCCGAGGGTGCTATTGTTTTTTTTAGCGATGAAGCCCATTTTCATTTGTGTGGGTCGGTTAACAAACAAAACATGCGATACTGGGCTGACAACAACCCTCGAGAATTGCATCAAAGGCCTTTGCATTCACCCAAAGTCACAGTGTGGTGTGCAATTTCCTCAGCTGGAATTATTGGTCCCTGGTTTTTTGAGGAAAATGAGGTTACAGTGACAGTGAATTCGGACCGGTATGTAAACATGCTACAGAATTTTTTTTTCTTACGGCTAGAAGAGTTGGATTTGGGGGACACTTGGTTCCAACAAGACGGTGCAACAGCACACACTTCAAGAGCATCGATGGCTGTTTTAAGGGAACACTTTCCAGAGCGCCTTATCTCAATTAGAGGCGATTTGGAATGGCCGGCATGCTCTCTCGATCTGTCCCCTTGTGATTTTTTTGTATGGGGTTTTTTGAAATCCCGTGTTTATGTGAACCGTCCAAGAACCCTACAAGATTTGAAGACCAACAACCAAGAAGAAATTGCCAACATAACACCTGCTACACTAACAAGAGTCATGACAAACGCCAGAAATCGGTTTACGCAATGTATGGAGAATGAGGGACGTCACCTAACAGATTTGATCTTCAAAACAATGTAAATAAAAACTTTAGACATGTACCTACATCATAAAAAATAAATAAATATTTTCAGATGCATACAATAGTTTTCATTGAGTTTTCAAAAAATGAAATTATGCTGCCGCACCCTGTAGAACACGTATACAACACGTATGATGCCCGTTCGGTAGCCCTTGAGTCCAGCATCTGTGCTGCACATTTCTTGCGTCAGGAGACTACTGTAGTAGTACAGTGTCTACTGTTTAATGTTATTTATTTTTATAAATTGAATTATTATTTATCTTTTATTTTACCGTTTTGTGAATTGTGAACTAACTTATGTTAGTTCTTTCATGTGAAATCATAAAATATGGCTATTAGGCAATTGTCATTGACAGAGTTGTCAATGTTTGCCATTATTTTGAACGAGGAAGGCATACATTATTTTTTACCAGTATTTTCATATAACGTCATTCCAGTTAAATAAATTATTTAGAAAATTCATTATGAAATTCATTAAGAAATTGTGTTTCCTAATTGCACACGATTTTTTTAAAAGTAAGCAAAGATCAACTAAGTTTTCTGTATCGGTTGCAACGAGGTTTTATGGCATCACCTACATACATGGAGCGGTCGTCATCGACAAACTTTGCTGGCAGGTAACGGTACGGTCTAATGGGGAAGGGTAAAGAAAGCAAAAAATCATTTCACAGACATTATAATATGAGGTATATTATTTATATTACAATAATGCAGATTTGACAAGGCCGAATGGCCGCTATAAATATTATTTTATTTGATTTCTCTTACTAACCAGATCATTTACATAAATTTTTTGAACAAATTTACTTATATCAGTTTTCTAACAACCACAACGTCTGTAATTTCAGATGGCCTTTGATGCAATGCTTTTGAATAGGGCTAGATTTTTGTTTTTTATTGATCGATCGCAAGCTAGCTTATGAGTGAACATCTATACTAATAGGTTATAAATCCCTTGGTTAACTAAGATATTCCTGACCTCTTTATTTTTATTGACAGAACAGGCTTGAGAGAACTATAAGTGCAAGTTCTATAATTTTATAAGTAATTATATTGATTAGCATTTGCAAATTATAGTGTAAATTGGGTTTGTGTATGTTGTGTAATTTGAAATGTTTCTATTTTTCATATCGTTCAGTTATATGACCTCTGTTATTCTTATTTATTTCATACAAAATGTATAGGTTTGTTGATATGTTTGTGTGATTATGGTTTGTGGAAATGGGGTGTTAAGTGAAGTTTAAGTGTTAAGGTTAGTGAGTGTTTTGTAATACATTTGATAAGCGTTATTGGTATTGTGTGTGAAACAACCTTTTTAATTGGCACATTTACAATAAATTATCTTGGCTTCATTAAATAAGTTAGTTTATACTTCCCAAAGAAGATGTATAAAGCTCCGTTTGTGTTAAGGTTGTAACTTTTCATTATGTGGAGGTTTTCGTTACAAGTTTTGTGGAGCGAGATATTATATAATTTTATTTACAAATGATATCAGTTAGTTCATGTGTTTGGTATTACAGTAATACCCCGTACTTACACGATATGTGGGACCGAGCAAAAGCAGTGTAAGTCGAATTCGCGTAAGTCGGGGTATAATTTTACATACAATCACATAGGAATCATGTTTAATTAGGAACAAAGACTAAATAAATTAATAATTTAGAAGAAAAATGTGTATGCATAAAAATCTTAAATACATAATACAACAAATAATTATAGTCTAATATAATATATTATAAATATATAATAAAAATATATAATTATATATATACATATTGCAAAAAAAAGTAAGTAAAAAGAAACTATTTTGACATAGAAGACTAATAAAATCAATTTGTTTGATGCAGAATTTCTTTGTAACTCGGTATTTTTTTTTTTTTTTTTTTTTGTTGCAGAAATACACTCATTGTTGGAGTCTATGTTTTCCAAAATTTGTAAGCCTCCTCAATTAAACTAATGCCTTTTGTCAAGTTTCTTGTCATTTGTCATTTCAACTTCTTCGTCAACTGGGTCTAAAGAATCTGCGTTTTTAAGGTCTTGCTCTTGCTTACGTTTTTCTATGACTTCATCAATTGTCAGCTCCTGGTTGTGTGAATCCAGGCGTTCTTGAACATCATCATTATCCACTTCTAAATTGAGTTGTTTGGAAAAACCGACAACTTCTTCAATCACACCAGCAAATTCATCAGACTCTGGCACTGATTCCGATTGAGTTTCAGTAGCGAAAAAAATACACGCCTTTTTCCAAACAACATTAAAAGCTTTTTGTAAAATTTCATTCCAAGACTGTCCAATGATTCTCAAAGCATCTAGAACATTGAATTGTTTCCAAAAATCTTCAACAGAGTGCTCGTTGTTCTGTCTCATAGCTTCATACAGATGCACAAATGATCTTGTGTAATAAGCTCTAAATAATTTGATGACTCCCTGATCCATCGGTTAAAGCAAACTAGTTGTGTCTGGTGGCAAAAATATTACTTTCACGCGTTTGTCGAAATTAGTTAAAGGAGTAAAAGGATGACCAGGTTCGACAATAACCAGGATGCCCGTTGATGACCAAAAATAATGTTCGACTTGAGGTATGTAATGATGACAACAGTCCTCAAAAAAAGCTGTCACCCAAGCCTTCCGATTCGACCTCCAAAATCACAGGCAAGATAGCTCTAGAAATATTTTTTAATCCCTTTGGATTTTCTGAGCGATATACTATGAGGGGTTGTAACTTACAGTCACCTACTATATTTGAGCCAACCATCACTGTCAATCAGTCTTTGACGGCCTTAAAACCTGGAAATATTTTTCCTTTATGTGATTTAAAAGTTCTTTTAGGCATTTTTTTCCAGAACAAGCCAGTTTCTGCTTAGCTCGGACAACATGATTCAAAACCGCGTAACTTAAGAATCACGTAAAACAGAGTAGCGTAAGTCGGGATATTACTGTATTTGTAATGCAGTGTTATGTAATATGTAGATTAGCAAGTAAGTTTTTAGGTTTAGAACTTCTAATTTGTTTTAACACAGTAGTATAGTTTATTTTTTATTAGGTATTGAATAATCATGTGCTATGTATTTTCAAGTCCCAATAAATCATGGTGTTATAAGCAGTGTCTCTAGACTAGTAAGGATGATATGAATAATGATGTATGGTAGTATCAAAGTTGTCAGGTTTGCTGTGTAAGCTGAATTTGGGTATTTGTCAACTATGAATGTTATGGAAGGCACAGAATTTATCGGAGAAATGGCTCAAACAACAACACTTTACTTGAATCTCATTATAAAAAAAAACTATAAAAAAGTTCTCATTGCGAAGACTTATTACATTGAGATTATGTTGAGAAATGTCTTATTTTGTGAAAATACTCCGTTCTTATTCTACATCAATTTGTCTCTTTAATTATTGAATGCCATGGTATTAAAGTGTGATTTTTTATGTCGTTTTACAAATTATATCCTATAATATTTAAAAAATTAAGAATTTCAATGAATATGTAGTGTGAAATGACATTTACCAACAATCATTACATTCAATTGAATTTGACAGCACTTTTGCAGATATATATATATATATATATATATATATATATATATATATATATATATATATATATATATATATATATATATATATATATATATTTAGGTTAGTTCTAGTAGAGCTTAAAGCTTATTTGAATGTTATATATATATAGGCTGTAAGCTTATATATATATATATATATAAACAATAAAAAAAAAACTGGATTTAAATAAATAAGAAGGAGATTACTTCAATTTTTGTCTTGCACGAGTTCAAAAGCTTCATTTAAACATTCTGCATACAAAATTTACTGACTGGACCAAAGATATATGAGTCATGCATAACAGAGAAAGCTAGTTCTAAAAAACTAGTGTTAACTCTTTTTTTCTGTTATAAGGTGAGGGGCACGGTAAGGAATTGAAAAAAGATAAGAGTTTAAATGTAAAATTATAGACATGAAGATTCATGTCTAGGTAGAGATACCTAGGTAGGTTAAACCACAACTGACATCTGCAAAATATTATCTATAATGTTCAAGAAAACCACTAGATTTACTTTGTCCTATCACAGGTAGGTGTCTATAAGTAACAATCTCCTATAGAGATAAGGTGGATTTGGATAAGATAACTTGTCTTAAAGGTTGTGTGCTGTAATGAAAAGTGGATAATCATAGTTTGTACAGGCAGGGTTAAATGGTTGAACAACTAACAAACAAAATCCTATAAATTTTAGAGTTTTATGATACCTAGAAAAAAACAACAGTTTAATGACATTACCATACTAGTACTTACATAATGCGGCAGTAGAACGGAACTGTCTTTCACTCAACTGGAAGTGCTTACAACTATGATCAAATTTAGCACTGCAACAAAACACATACCAAAGATTATTAACAACTGGAATTATAACAAGACATTGAGATCAATATTATGCTCGCGCACACACCCACACACACAAACAGATACACACACAAAACATTGAGATTATATAACTATATATCCACTACTTCAATCTCAGTAAAGCATTTTATTCAACCAAGTTATTAGCAATAGTAAAACCTTTAAACACTTCTCACCTTCCTCTCTAGTTAATTCAAATATAAGGCCCATGAAAAACAGAAAAAATAAATATATGAAACCTTTTATTCATAACACAAATCACTTCATTATTACACTTTATAACTCATTTATTTACTTTCATTTTCAATTTCCGCTTCATTTACAAGTGAATATTCACGACTGATGACTTTGTCATCGCCCTTGTAAAACAGTAGGCCATCTTAACTATCATCCATTGCTTTACTTATTCTGCAATTTTTGATGGATTTTACCACATTTTTAAACTTTATTGAAAGCCAAGAATTCTTCACTCATTTACATATTTGGGATATGGAAGGCCTCCTCATTCTTCCTGTAGGAGTCGTTGAGTGATCTGGTGTTGCTATCTACTATGTCCAGTGTGTTTATTGATGGATATGTTCAATGGCTGAAGTTTGCTTTAGAGCCCTCTAGGAATTTCTTTCATTCTTCCTTTAATAGGCTATGTAAGAAGAAACCGAAATTGATCACACATTGAAAATGCTGGTTAAAGTAGCCCTCCTGCATGTTTAGACCACACTTTATCCATCCAGCCTTTCTCAAGAACATGAAGTATATTTTTGGAAGGAATTTTCTCTGCTGGCATTGTTTTTCATTTCAGTGTTTTCATAAGTGGTCACTTCGTTCTATGAGCACAAGATGGTAATTATATACATAACTTTTTGTTCAACATATTTTTATTTGAAACAGTTTGGAAAACTTCTATTGATGAATACATTCTTTCGTTGTATGCACATTCATTTTAATATTGATCACACATCCAACTTTAACCATGAATACTTAGTTCAGATCAATTTAATGAATCAATTACAAATTTAAATGGATTAACAAATCCAAACTGAAAATTTAAATAGTGTCTAGCAAATCTAAATCTAATAAAGACAAGTAATGCACCAGACAAAATTAGTAACTAAGTGAGAATAATTGTTAACTACTAAAAATAATTAAGTACTACTACTTATTCTAGTAGTAAGTCAATAATAACTACTAAAAATCACATCAATCAAATAAATATAAAATAATAAAACCTTAGAGCAGTTAACATGTTACCTCGTGATTACCTAAACTTTAGTCTGGCCTAATGAGCTAATTTATATTATCACACACATATAAATTGCAAATGACAGGAACTGGTGACAGATGTACTGCTGTAGAAACTGACACAAAGTACAGGCTACAAATCCAAACAGCTGCTATCCCACTAAAAACAAAGCAATAACTGACAACATAGCCTGTATGAAGGGGTACGGCTGCACATGATACAGATTGTCTATTCAACAAGCCAAAATTGATAACATTTACTTTTTGACCAGATTATGGAAAACTTATTTTTAAAACTATTTCCATCTAGCCACAAAAAAGTTTCCAAGCAGCCAATTTAAACAAATATCGCCTAGTGCAGGGATTCCTAAACTTTTGGTACCACATACCCTCCTCTTGAAATGAAACTCTCCTATGCCCCCTCCCATTTATACTATAAATAAATGGTAAGACAAATGAAAAAGAATCAAATATTATATATATTGAAAATAATTTATTTATTTATGCATACTTTCACAAGAAACATGATATAACATTTCAAATTTTAATTTGGAAGGTAAAATTTTAGCTGATAAGAGACAAATCTGTTAATGGGATGCTTGAGCTTCTATTTTTAACACTAGCATGCCTATTTGTAGTTGTATTTTAGTAAGGGCACAATCCAAGTCATTAGCAACTTCAAGTTTGTTCCTATAACTTTAAATATTTTTAATTTGTCTTATTATTTTCCAACTGGTCTTGCGCCCTCCATGACTTGCCTTTATGATGCCCAGTTTGGGAACCAAACATCTTCTATGTTTGTTAAGTTGTTAATCTGTATCACAGTTGTGTTTATATTATCAATAAGTAACTTATATTTCTATTTATGTTCTTTATTTAATTATTTATGTATTTAAGTATTGTTAAAAATTAATACAACTCTCTACTGCCATATGTTCATTGATAACACAAAGAAAATAAAATTTCCTGATTTCTTTATTTAGATGCATCACCATTATTTGTCACAGTTTTTAAATGGATCTAGAAATTTAGGTTTATTTTTTTACTAAAAACTTGATTTAAACCAGTACCATATTGAAATTCCTCCATAGATGAGTTTTGTATTGTCTCAGGTACAAACTCTTTTGATATATATAAAACATTTCTGCTTTGAAATCGAATTAAATAAAAACTTAAAATGAAAAACCATAGTAAATTAGTTTTTTTTTAAGTTTCTTGATGTAATCATCTTGAATTCAACATATTTAAAATAATTTGATTACACCTACACCAACCTAAAAGAAAGAATAAGACACCTTTTAAAATTAATCAAAACTATATCTGTTGATTCCATCTTCCCGTGAGCTACTACTAGTTTTCACTAAACACTTGTAAATATTTATAAACTTGCCTATAGTAGCACTTACTTATATTTGTTGAGGACGGCCATTTTGGGAGTTGTGTCCCATTGTCAACTCAGAGTTACGGTCTGAGTTGGCAACGGGACATATCTCCCGAAATGGCCATCCTCAAAAAATATGAGTAAGTGCTACTATAGTCAAGTTTGTAAATATTTACAAGTGTTTATTAATTAAAATTAAATAACACTTAAAAGCCAAACATTTCATATTAGTTTATAAGCCTTTTTCAAGTACCATCCAATTACTATTCAAGACAATTATTTTAACACACAAAAACACATCAAAAATACACAAGTCAATCATCAGTCCCTATATTTTTTTACACTCACTTTTCTTGTGCTTTAAGCAGTAGCAACAATCTTATTCATAAAATAGATTACCAAAACAAATACGAGAATTACATCACCGTAGTAAAAGTGTTTGGTTCTATTCCTTTTAATCATTTATTTTAATGAAGATATCTATTTTTTAGAATGGACCCATGGAAATTAATTAAAATTAAGTTAAACTTTCAAGATTTTATCAATGGCCTACTTTTACTATAATTATTAAAGATTCCAATTAACTTTCAGACATAATACACGCCTCTAATATGTAAACTCTATCTAAATCCAGTCAGATAATGCTTCTGACTATTGTATTTTGATAACACTGAAGTCTTTATGTATCAGATTCATTTGAAGCTCATGTAATATTTTATATGAAAACATACAGACAAAATAATAATTATATTTGTTGATTCCATCTTCCCGTGAGCTACTAGTTTTCACTAAAACACTTGTAAATATTTTACAAACTTGCCTATAGTAGCACTTAATAATTATAAGTAATTACTGTGTAACTGAGTGAATATTTTTAAAATTACTTGCTGACATATTTCGAAACAATCATTTCAATGACAAAGCCATTGAAGCTACAGTACATCATTAACAAAATGAACACATCAGCAATTAAGTTCAAAAGTATTCACTCAGTTATGCAATAATTACTTATAATTTAATTAGTGAATCCAAGATGAGTGCAACAAGCAACTTTAAAATAATATTTATTTTTCAAATACATTCCTTAGTTAAAACCAACAGGCATATCAATAAATTGAAATTATTTTAGAGAATAAAAACATTTATTACCAAAATAGCTAAATTATTCAACAGCAATACCATAAATTGTTATTAATGATAAATTTTAATTAAGTTGTTTTTCATGAATGAAAGTATTTGTTTTTAGTCCAGAATTCACAATCAATAGAATTTTTGTAATATATTGATTTACTACACTCTTCATGATCAAAATTAAATTTTGAGATGCAATCTTTTATTTATAAATAAAAAATTTCAGGCACACGACTGTCACTAGAAAAAGATGATTAGGTCACAGAACCGAGGGCAGCTCCAGGGGAGGGGCAATAGGGGTTTCCCCCCCGTCCCCACCAAGAATTTGGGTACTATTTTTTTAAGAAATATATGTTTTATATTCGTAACACATTTAAATTTTATTCCAGTTTACTTATAAAAATGTATTTTTTATTAAAATTTTATATTAAAGCAATGTATATTGTTTTTTACATTTATGTCATGTTAGGTGTATAAATTCATCTGATAACATTGGTAGTTCCACCCAGCATAAACAACACTGGTATGTTACAAGTTGCGCACTAGCTCCTTACCGGCTTGGCTATACTAACAGTCTGTGTACTACGACTCCGCGTCGCCCTCGTCAGACAGAGTCATTTGATGAAATGATAGAAGTTAAACAATATTTTGCATTATGTACAAAATAATGATTTTGGTATATATGTAAATTCAGGTAAAACGCATGCTTCAATGAAAGAAATGCCAAAGTTCCTATGATTTTAAGTACAAGATCAGCTTAAAATTTCGTTTCAAAGTTTTCTGCCGTCTTTCATATCCCAATATCCATTTCCTCCTACCTGCATATAAACCAAAAGCATGATTTTGTTTTTGAATTCCGCTATCTTTTAAGTCTTCTCTTACTCTCTTTTCCATCAAATTCCATTTCTAGTCCTTTTGGGACAATGTGTCTACATTCATTCTCCTCATGTACCTCCAACAAATTCCATTTCTAGTCCTTTTGGGACAATCTGTCTACATTCATTCTCCTCATGTACCTCCAACAAATTCCATTTCTAGTCCTTTTGGGACAATCTGTCTACATTCATTCTCCTCATGTACCTCCAACAAATTCCATTTCTAGTCCTTTTGGGACAATCTGTCTACATTCATTCTCCTCATGTACCTCCAACAAATTCCATTTCTAGTCCTTTTGGGACAATCTGTCTACATTCATTCTCCTCATGTACCTCCAACAAATTCCATTTCTAGTCCTTTTGGGACAATCTGTCTACATTCATTCTCCTCATGAACCTCCAACAAATTCCATTTCTAGTCCTTTTGGGACAATCTGTCTACATTCATTCTCCTCATGTACCTCTAACAAATTCCATTTCTAGTACTTTTGGGACAATCTGTCTACATTCATTCTCCTCATGTACCTCCAACAAATTCCATTTCTAGTCCTTTTGGGACAATCTGTCTACATTCATTCTCCTCATGTACCTCCAACAAATTCCATTTCTAGTCCTTTTGGGACAATCTGTCTACATTCATTCTCCTCATGTACCTCCAACAAATTCCATTTCTAGTCCTTTTGGGACAATCTGTCTACATTCATTCTCCTCATGTACCTCCAACAAATCTCTATTGTATTCATTAGAGTTATACTGCTTCAATCTCTCTTCCCCATTATAGTATATTTTCATCTTCTCTGTTGCTTTCTTATTTTGTTTGATTAGTGTCCACACTCAAGTCAGTAAGGTAGCTGTGCTTTTTATAAAAGTGTACAAAATACTTCTCTTTGTGCTTCTTGAAAGAAAATTTCTTTTAAAAAAAGTCACTATTGATTAAAACCTAGAGTCTTTATTCAAATGTATATTTTGTTAAAAATTATGTATTTTATTTATTATTATAAATATTTAATAGACAAATGTGTGTATCACTAAAAGTACTTACAAAAGTAGTAGGTACTAGAAAAGTAGTATAAAGGATACTTTTGTGTATCACAAAAGTAGTAGTATTAAAGTACTTGGTATAGAAAGAATACACATTTTCTGTCTGCATTGTTTACTTGGTCTATAAGTATACACTTGTATCTGTTCGCTTTTGTTTGATCAACCAGATACTCCAATTATCATAATTTTTCCCTAATTATTTAAATCTGGATTACTTAGATTATAATATAATATAAATATATTATTAATTATGATAATATGGTCTGGCTATATTAAGACTTGAGTCTTGTCAGTGAATAAAGTGTACTCACAGCATTGAATAAAGTGCTGATCTAATGCAAAACATGTCTGCTGAATAAATCAATAAGTAGCAGTTTTTTGCTAAGTTAATAAAAAAGCTGTGTAATTTATAATTTTTGATTGAGCTCATTCTCTTGAATTAACAAAAATATGTCTCATTCACATTGACACAAAAATATAAAAAAATTAATTGCTGTAATTGTTGGTTATTTCTTTACTTTTTTCAACATTCATCAATGACTTTAAACGGCCTTTTCTTTTTATCTAATAATAAATTACAAATCAGAAGTTGAACAGAATATAAATTATTCCCCTTCTACTTAATATATTAATTCTATAGTTAACTTGACAAATACATTTTTCTATGAATATCTAATATGTTTACAATTTTATTTATAAGAAACTTGCTTTGTATAATTTAATAGTGAAAATACAAGCATTAGACATTAATAAAAATATTACATTTGTATATCAAGTTAGCATAGATTTGAAATGTTTTATAGAGTATAAGTTTGAATACTATTTTTAGTATTGTCTGATTTTAGTCTGAGTGTTGTCCGTGACTCACAGCATTGAGCAATCCACTGATCTAGTGCAAACGCGTCTGCTGAAAAATATCAATAATTAGGTTTTTTTGACTAGTGGTAATAAAAGTAGTAATTTAAAAAACCTCAAGATGTACAACACAAAAACTGCAAATCTGAATATTTTATGTTCATTTAACTTTGATTTATATTCTATTAGATAATAACAGTATTTGAGGTTGTTCAAAACCATTATATAGAAGTATGCAATTATCTGAGAAGTTGTTCTTCATAATTTTGTAAGAAGGAAATGGAATATGTCACAATAAGATTTCATCACACAAGTTTATTTCATATAAATATCTCAAAACTATTTATAGGATAGTAATACATAGTATAATTTTTATGTGTAATATACTGAATTTCACATTTTTTGCAAGAATGGTAGAATAAAACTAAGTAGTATTTCACACAATGGTGTTACATTGTTGACACACAGCGTCCTTGAAGTCAGTCGTGCCTAACTCCTTATTTATAATTAAGAGTTGAGTAACATCTGATCATACTTTCTCATTATGTCATGATATTAAAACTGTCCAAATATTAGGGCATTGCATTTTATTTACTATCTTTAAAAATATAAATGTTTACTCAAATTATTAATTTTATTATGCAATGTAATGTTTGTTTCCAATTGGGAAAAACTGTCACTAAAACCCTGCTTTAAAAATCCTATTTTAAAACATTTGTTAATTTTCTGATTACTCTATAAATAGTTTTGATATATTTATATGAAATAAAATTGTGTGTTGAAATCTTATTGTGATATATTCCACTTCCTTCTTACAAAATTAGGAAGAACTACGTCTCCAATAATTACACGCTTCTATATATAATTGTTCAAGGTAACATTCAGCAATGGTTTTAAACAACCTCAACTCCTGTTATTATCTAATAGATTATAAATCGCAGTTAAATGAACATAAAATATTCAGATTCGCTGTTTTAATGTTGTACATCTTGAGGTTTTTTAAATGACTACTTTTAGTACCACTAGGCAAAATAACCACTAATTATTGATATTTTTCAGCAGACACATTTCACACTAGATCAGTGCATTGTTCAATGCTTTTAGTCACAGCCAAGACTCAAACAAGAGTTGGACAATACTAAAAGTAGCAGATTTATCCTATATTCAACATTTCAAAACTATGCTAACTTGATATACAAATGAAAAGTTTTATTAATATCTAATACTTGTATTTTGACTTAAAATATAATACAAAGCAAGTTTTTTAAAAATAAAAAAACATATTAGATATTCATAAAAAAATTTATTTGTCAAGTTAACTATAGACTTGACATATTAAGTAGAAGGGGAATAATTTATATCCTGTTTAACTTTGATTTGTAATCTATTATTAGATAATAAGAGAAAAGGCAGTTAAAAGTCATTGATAAATGTTAAGAAAAGTAAAAACATAACCCACAATTACAGCAATTAATTTTTCATATTTTTGTGTCCATGAATTAACACAAGAGAATGAGCTGAAACAAAATAATAAGAATAAAGAAAACACAATAATCATGAGCTATACAAAGATGCACAATAACAGATGTAAATGAACTATTAAAAAAAAGTGACAATATCTTTTCCCAAGTAAGTATATGTCAAGAAAAAGACCTGGCCTTGAAATATGTAAATTCACCACTTTCTGTGGAAATTTGTCCCACCTTTAATCTTAACAATAAGAATTTCCTCCTAAATACTCCTACCATGAAATAATACCCAATATGTTATTAGCATAATATATGCTTTGGATATTTAGAAAAATATGCTCTCCATATTTCTAAATTGGTATTTAGAGAATATTTTTAATGTTTACTCCACCTAATACTTTCCAATAATTATTTAAACATCCTCTAGGTTAAAAAAAATGTATGTAATGTAAAGAAAATATTAATAAAGGAATTTAGAAGATAATATCATGATTAGGTTAATAGCTAGTAATTCAGATTTAAAGTATTTTTTAAACAAATACTTATTATATTAATGTTTTGCTTTATCATCGATAAAAAGTTGATGTTTTATCAAGCACAAAATGTAACTTCAAGAGCTTACTTAAATTGAAGAAATGCTTTCCTTGAAACTGAAAAAACAAATATATAATATCAAGAGCACAGTTGTACAATATATTAGAGTGAAAATATTGAAAAGAACCCCAATACCACAATAATAATCAAAATTAACAAATAAAACAAGTTATTTAAGATTAAACCCTTATGTACATTTTGATGACCATGTCATCATCATCAGAGGGTCTTATTACAAAATTACAATCTAGCAAACAAGAAGTTACAAGATAGAGTGATACCAATCGTTCACTAAGGTCGCTATATATATGCTTTATGTAAGCTACGCTCTCTCTCCGCCCTCGACCAACAAATAACAATCGGCCATCTTGAATCAAATAGGCTATGTCAAAATACCCTATGATATGTAATAAAAACTATAGCTAATAACAATAAATAAAATAAAACCAATTAAATTAATGCGTCGCATTTGAAAAAAGGCTATTCAAGTAAAGTATATCATGGTGAGTTAGGGATAGGCTCTTTATCTGCATTCATTAATTTACAATTTGATTTGACTATAAAAATACTTTCATAACTATTAAGTAACTGTTTTGAGTTGATACATTTAGCTAAAATAACATTTTTATCTAATTATGATTATTAAGGACATGTTCTGCTACACTCGATACACTTGCGGCGCTTACCTCACGCCTATATATAGCGACCGTAGAGAAGGATTGGTATCACTCTAGTTTGTAACTTCTTGTTTGCTAGATTGTAATTTTGTAAAGGTTTAATCTTAAGTAACTTGTTTTATTTGTTATTTTTTGATTATTTTTGTGGCATTGAGGTTCATTTCAATATTTACATTGAAAAAACAAAGATTAGTGCTATGACAACGGTAAAAATTAAAACAGTCAACTCTAAATCACACTACACATTAGTTTATTAAAACAAACACACTAATTCAAAAAACAATCAGACTAGTTTTGGCGACGATGTTGCCTTTCTCAGTGCCTCGATAAGTGTGTCTGTTTTAATAAACTAATGTGTAGTTAGATTTAGAGTTAACTATTTTAATTTTTAACATTGTGAATAGTTCTCACTAGCTAAGCTCTAATTAACTTGATTAGTGTTATGCTTGTGTGATAATAGATCAATTGAATACAATAAATCTAAAATTAACAATAAAGTTAAGTTAGGATTATTAATGAAAGGTAAAATACTCTCTTTTCAACAATAATATATACACAAGGGTCACACGAAGATGGTTCTATGAGAAACGTCTAACCTTGTGGAGAAAAATATAGATAAATAAATGTAAAACAATTTTTAAACTTACTTTATTCACAAAATTTGTAAACCACTAATAATAGTTTACTCTTGAGATCTTAATGAAAATGAAGTATTAACACAAGTTTAAAATTGTCTTAAAGAAGAACAATTGCCCAATTAATCTTTATATCTTTGAACTGGATTATTTATTTCGGCCATTATATGTGTAATAGTTAGACTATATTTAAATTTTGAAATTTTTACTACTGAGTTTGAATTTTTTTCATAAATTTGATTTATGACTACCTAAAACTAATAGTACAATGCGCAATTCCACTTTTCTTCATTAATTCTCATTATTAACTTTAAAAACATTGTAAAAATCAAAATACATTATTCAAATATTTTTCTTAATAGTCAGTATTATTGCACTTCCTGTAAGGTACATGTGGTGTTAAATTGTCATTTCATTAAAAATAAAATCAATTTCCTTTGCCCTTGGGTTGGATCCTAAATACCAACTGTTTTAATTTTATAAGTCTTATGTTTAATTAAAATTAATTATTTCAAAAAAAATAAATATTAAACTTTAAATGTCTTGAACAGTTACGTGGGATTTAATACTTAATACGTAGTCATGGAAAAATTGGCCATGTGAGTAGTCTCATGGATTATTATTGTATTGTTTTTACATTAGTTTATGACTATCCTAAATTTAAATTTTGTAAATTTGTAAAAACTTACTGAGACAGAATATTTGTGATCGCTCCGTGACGATCTTTATCAGTGTCTTCTGCTTGGAGTTGTTTGGTTAAGCGGTCATGGTTTTAAAGGCAGGTTTTTGATAGTATCAAAGAGTATGTGTGATTTGTATTGGATTTCTTCGTTTAATATGTTTGTATTTTGTGTTTTTGTCTTTTTAAATTTCATATTGTTCTAGTGTGTTGAGATGTGGTCCTTTTGTGTTGATGTGTTAGATTTCTAGGTTATGGTAAATGTCTGTGTATTTGTGTCCAGTTTCTTTTATATGATTGTAAATTTTACAAATAAAAGACTTTTTGTAATATTATTGAAAAACGTCTCAAAATGATTTAAAAGAAACCTAAGTCAGAATTCTGAAAACATTCTTCATTGTGACGAATGAATATATCACATAATGTTATTGCAATATGAGTACAAGGCTGAAATTACACAAAAATGTATTAAATTAGTTTTTGATCTTCCTAGTAGATTGTTGAATCAAATGTCAACATGGATTCCAAAACTAATATAGGCCTAAATTTGTAACTACAGCAACCGATTTTTAACATCTAAAAACATAATTGTTTAATAACATCTTACTTGTTTTTTAGCAACAGGGTGTCAAAGTTGATCACCTCCAAAGCATAATTTAAGCTGTATGCGTCATCTAGGTAGTGCTAAATGATCAACAATGCTGGCGAAAGCTTCCCGAAGTCAGAATAATCAAATGAATGTGTTTTTTAGCAACAATAATGAAGCCTAATAAAATTTTAATATAAAAATTTACAAGTTTTTCCTGTTTGCCTACTATCAGAAAGGTATAAAATCAAAGTTTATGTCTAGAATTCACTGCTGGCAGATTTTGTAGCTTGCAAACATTAATCCAATTTTTACATTCATTAACTATAAAACTTGTGATTTCTTCTTAGGTAATTTTATTATTTCCAATATAATTATAAATTCTCAAAAATCGTTTCAGAGATTTCTTTCACCCAATTTTAAAAGTCTCATATTTCTGGATGGGTACTGACCTGCTGCAAATAAAAACTTCTTCAATAAAATAATATTTTATATTTAGTCTCATGAAGTATAAGGCCAAGAAGTTCCGTTTTTCCTAGGAAGCAAATATATATGCAATAGGAAGGAAATCCTAAACACAGATCTTTTTGAAATACCTCTATTCCAAATACCCTATCCTAAACTTATAATCAATGAAACCAAATCAAACAACACCCTTAATTTTGACTTAACAAATACATGCAGTTATAAGCAAACACACAAATTCAACATATACAAATCTAATAAAAAAGATACCACCATACATCATTCTTACCCAGCACCAACTGTTCTACAATACCATATTGTCATCCTTCTAAATACCGTTAGAACCACAAAAATAACTTCAAGAATTGAAAAACAATACTATAGATATCTGGTTCAAACTAATGGATACAACACTTGATAATTGATAGCCTAAAATGTAAAAAAAAAACTAGAAAACTTTAAACCTAAAACATACTTGATAAACCTATAAAATATATAACACCACATTATATAAAATATAAAACACAAAACTTTACAAATACCTTTTTCAAATTAAAATAAGATATAGACTACTTCACAAGCTAAAATTTCTATAATCCATACAAATCCAGCCACAAAGAGAGATAACAAAACCCAATCAGATTTATCTGAACATTTTATCCCCACTAACTTTAAATGTATGAACATATCAACAAACATACAAATTTTGAGTAGATTAATTAAGAATAATAAACTATACAAAACTAAAAGGAAATGAAATATGCAAACAATTCAAATCAAATAATGTATATATTCAACACCCAGTAACATATCCAACAGCTTCCTAGGGTACAACTAAAATTGTAAAAAAGGCTTTTACAAAGAATAGGATGTTATATGAAAGCAATAGTTAAGAGAAACAATGCTAAAAATCTAAAACTAATAACCTGTCTATAATATTCTTTACCTTTCCTCCGATGAACTGCAGAATACACTGTTTCAAATCCCTAGAGGTACACGTGATCTGAATTTGAGTAATTCTAAATTTTTCGATCATTGAGTTAGATAGGATAGGACGAACATCCTTGCCGCCTCTTCCAGTATCCGTACTGTCAACACCCTGTTACATTATAATTCCCATAATATGCTACTTCGACATATTTTTTATTAATTGCCATTGAAACAATCTTATAAATCCACCATTTATAGTTTTTCTACCGGTACTTTATCCATGAAACCAATTTGTTGATCTCTATTTGTGAGTAAAGTTGAAATTGACAAAAGTTCGCCATATTTCGAAACCACTGCTCTCAAAAACAACACCAAAATATATATTTTAACTTGTATAAGTGAACAGATATCAGCTAAGAAGTGAATTATGAATGCCTTGTTGGAAAAATAATATATTTGAGTTCTTTTCACAAACTAACATGACATAAACCTTTTTGATATTGAACAGACTCAGTTAGACAAGAGAAAAGTTAACAAGTTGCCTTCAAAAATATACCTTTAAACCAAATTCCATATTTTAAGCAGATGACTTATAGTTAACCTTACTAGAGTTGCACCATTGTAAAAAGTAAAACAAACATTTTGTTCTGGAGCTAGGCAATTATTATTTTCTTAGAATGCAATCACACCCAGCTATTCATTCTTTGACTCTTCCCTTACTACTTACACAAAAAATAAATAACATTCCTACTCCATATTGCCCTATTAAATTACTATCCCCCATGGTTTGTTCTACATTGTTGTATTTTATAAAAGGCACAACTATTGGTATGACAATTTTCCTTTTTAATTTAACACTATTTTGTTATTTATTATCATTCTAAACATTAGTATTTAATGTAGTGGTGTTATATCTTATAGAATAAAATTAAGTGATGTCACACGTATTCTTCAAGAGTTTACAGGTGAAGAAAATTAAGACAGTTATGACATTTAACCCTTTGATTAGCAACATGTGGATATCCTGATAAATCCCCTAGAAGCAATAATATATATTGTTGAAAGATTTTTGATTTTTTTTCTTTTTTCTAATTTTTCTCTTTATATTTCTCTAATTATTTTAATTATTTTACTAGTTTTAATATTTGTTATGAGAATATTTAACTTTTAAGAAAGTATAAATTTTGTCAACATTATTAGCAGTCCACATTTTCAGTTTTGAATGATCAGACACTGTAGTATTTCCACACACAAAGTCGTAATATTTGTTGGTTTCCGTAACAATTTTGTTGACCAAATCTTTGTCAAAAAATATTTTGAAAATGTCTAATTCTTTAGGTTCCAGTGGGAAAACAAACTTGTTGGAAACACCTGAATTATTTGTATCAAAATCATGCAACAAATCTATAAACAAGTAAGGCAAACCATAGATTTTGTACACAAAAGAATGGTGACTATGTAGCATTTATTGTACAGATAATATTATATATTGAACTTGAGTGCAATACAATACAAAGAGCACAAAATGGTAACGTAATGCTAATCTGAGAGAAATGATAGAAAGTTTACATACGGGAATGCTTTCGATGGCCAGGGTTAAGATAGTGACAGTGATCTGAATGGAAAAAAAAATTGAACTGGATGAACAATAGGATGACAGCAAGATTGAAATTGAAAATGACAGTCTGTAAAATATAGCTTTCATTGGTGATTTAATGTTAAATGTTTCCCGGGCTAAATCTCAGATATAGTAAATGAATTGGACACGTTTCTACCAATATTGGGCTTGAACATAACTGACGATATTGTAATTCCAGTCCGGAAAATTTATTTTTTATTACAAATTCGATGGTTCATATAAAAGATGTAATTGAGTTAACTTTCTGGACAAGTTAACATATGATATTTTACATCATAATAGCCTAAATTTACAAAAAACTATTTTTATGAACCAAAACTTAAAGATTTTTTGTATGACAATTTTGTTTATCATAACATTGTTATTAAGAAATTTCTCTGAAACAGTTCAAAATTGTTTGTCGACTGTTAAATTGGTTTTCTATAGAATAGGTTCTGAAATAGTTTTAGTATTTTTACTACACTAATGGTTTATTTATTTTAGTGTCAAACAATTAACAATAGTATTGACTTAAAAGATTTCCTCAAACAATCTCTGCCCATAAGATAACAATATCTGTAGAAGCAATAATAGCCTGTGTCTGCTAAAGCATCTTAGTTCATAGATAAAATATTCATCAAATAATCTAAATTAGTTTCTGACAGAATTTTACGAAAACAATATTGTACGAGTTTTATGAAACCTTATACAGTAGGCTTAATACCCAAAAACAGTATATTTTACTTCTATTCTACATTTGAACAATTCTATATAATATTACACAGTAATATTAAAAATGATGCTTCAACAAAATTCTGTATATAAAAATATAAATATAATTAAGACATACACTAAAACATATTTTTTTTTACTTTAGTGATTTTAATCTGAAGTTGTAAAAGGTCACAAATATCTGTGGTGCTTGATATTATATCATACTTTGACCTCAATATACTGTAGTTTTTAAGGTCATTTTATCTCTCTCTTCAAAAATAATATTATCAGATAAAGTCAATAATAATCTATTTGTAAAGCTAACAAATACAAATTTCAGTACTTATACAGCTAATTACAAATTTAAGAGAAGTTAAATATTGAAACAAAAAGTTAATTTCAAAATAAAACATGAAGTTTAACACTTTTTTTATGGACATAATTCTTTTCTTATATGATGAATAGTTTCTTTTTCTATATATGATGAATAGTTATTACCTGGAGTACATCCGTTTATTTTGCAGTGCATAGAATCACAGTTCCGAAGTTTCGCTAGAATCTCATTTAGCATTGACGAGGTAAACCCAACAACAGTTGAAGAGGGATATATATATATATATATATATATATATATATATATATATATATATATACCCCAGATGGCTTGTATATCTTTCATTCTACAAACCAATGTTAAAAATAAATGCCCCATACATTTACCAGGTTATCAAAATAAATTGCAGAAATTTCAAAAATCATAACTCCCAGTGAAAATGAAGTAAAGTGTTAATTCAATCTGTGAAATTTTAAGAAAATTATATTTTGTTATGTGACTGAACTCCGCTAATGTCTTATAAAACTAATTCTCAGAACCAATGTTTTTTTGTATTAAAATGATATCTTTAATGGATCAAACAAAAACATCATTTATTTTGGATAAACTTCAATCAGCTACAACTAAGAAATGTTTTTTTTTTTTAAATACCAATAAGACAGTTCTTATATTTGGCAAAATTACATCACAAAATCTATTTTTTAATTTTTTATTCTATCACAAGTTAACTAATATTTTACCATTTATAATAACTTTTAAATGAGACCAGGAGTTTTATTTCAATTCAAAATTGCTTGTCGACTTAAATTGGTTTTCTCTATAATAGATTCACAGTTTTAGTATTTTTACTACACTAATGATTTATTTATTTCTGTACAGTATATACTGGGTTTAATTTATAACCTGACATAAAATTACAAAACAAAATAACAGGAGGGTAAAGAAATTCCAACACATTCGGGTATATAACTCCACTAAGAGAACTCAAGCACTGAAAACACAGAGAACAAAGTAGCATTTAAAAGCCGTAGCAAACTACAAAATGCAATATAAAAAAAAAGTCCACGAACTATATAAATACAAACTAAACTGTACAGGCAGCAATAAATTTTACACTAGACAGAAGTTTTCAACAAAATTTAAAACAACACAGAATTAATTACAAATAACTTTCTTTTTGCTGACTATTTAACATTAAAGTTAACAACATAATAGGAATGTATTATGGAGGTTCGCCTAACACACTTAAACGATGTGGAAATAACAAACATTAGAGAACATAAAATAAAAACGTACCAAATAACCAAACTCAAAAACAATTTCATATACATTTTGAACACACTGAAAACTAGATTTTAAAACTAGCATTACTCAACCCAACAACACATTCTGACAAACACCTAGACACTAATTTCGATTGCTCAATACAGTTTGATTGGCTAGTATAGTGTGGATCATGTAACCGTATACTTGGCCTTGCGTCTAGCACTTCTGAAAACATTTTAAATCGAGAATGTTTAATACTTTAACAGTTTCTGGATCTGATATGCCTACACATTTTTCAAGAATTTTTCTTATTTCATACTGAAGCTCATCTCTATAATATCGACCGCCTCATGCAAGTCAGTGTTTTGACACTCTTTATCATGTTTGTAGGAAAGTGACTCTCTACCCCTCCCCCCCCCCCCCCCCGTCGTCTCACCTACTCCAATCTCTCAAAGCCAAGTGCAGGGTTAAAGCCTATAAAGTTAAAAACATTTTGTTTAATAAAAGCATAAGTAAATTTATTAAAAACTTTCTTTAATTATAAATAAATTTGGGCAAGTCATTTGAATGTAAAGTTTCATCATAAGCTTACATAGGTATGGCTTTTACTGGAATTTTAAATTACATTATGCTTACTGTTTGTGTGTTGATGAGTTCAGCGGTCTTCTGAGTAAGCACTGAGATAACGGCCCTAAACAAAACACAACAAAATATTAATAATACATAGTACTAGAGCCCACCATTGTAGCTTCAACAAAATCCAATTTCTTTACGTATATTTATTAATTTTTCCAGAAACTGAAAATTTATAACAATTCTAAAAAGTGGATCAGAAAATTTAAAACTACAATTTTATAATTTATTTTTAATTCTTGTTTTTGACAGTGTAACAAAAGTAAATAGCACGCCTAATATAGGTATTCCTCAGTTGTATCTCTACATCACTATTTTAATTTAATTATTAGTTTAAAAAACATAATTTAAAGATATGGTACTAAATACAATCATTATTATACTTCCAACTCTTAGACAATTCTATGGTGAACCCAAATACTTCAAGGATACCAGGTACCCTCAGAACCCACCTCTTGTACAAACCAATCGCAATAACGGTCCAAAAATCGGTCTCGTGTTTAAACAATAATATGGATTGATGGCATCAGGGACTCAGAGGAGAAACAGGGAACCATGTAATTCAAATAAATTAATTTTAAAAAATAAGAATGCAAGAAAGCACAGAAGTACCAAAGGGAAAGAGTGCAAGGAGGAAAGTAGGTGAACAACCACAAGGCCATCCAGAAGGGCCAACTGGTTATCTCGAGATAACACAAGGTCATCAAAGGAAGTCACAAGGCTATCCAGATGAAAAAAATACAACACCAAGTACCAACAAGAAGAAGGGATGGATTAGAGTAAGCGAGAGAATGGGGCTTACACTGCCATCCGCCGACCAACAGGCTGACATCGTCATTCCCATCGATGAACCGGAGAATCTGTGTCTCAAGGGGGGATTGGGATGTGGATCCCAAATCCTGCATACTTCGTCTGGGCAACTGTGTAGTGAGAGCAAAGGAGAAGAGTCTCATAATAAAAAAGTTATCTTAGCAACTTAAGCAATCCTAATCATTTGGCACTAAGACGAAGTCGCCTGTAAAAGAATTTATTTCCCGGGAAATGAAAGCCCAAAGGGTTAAATCTCCGTGAGTTAGGTATTTTAAAAACGTCCAGTGACTAGTCCTCTGGCAGATCTTGGGAAGTGGTAACACAAGGTTCAACTTCAGGCAGGTTGAAGTTGTTTCAAACTTTTACCTTCTGACATTGGCTCAGCGGACTTCGACTCACTTGCAGGTAATGGTCGTGTTGACTGGCCAGTTGCAGTGTGTGTGTGTGTGTGTGTGTGTGTGTGTATGGTGAAATAAAATAACTTTCATAAGCAAGAATATACGAGTATTACTTCATTTTATTGTTGATTGAAGCTTTTCACTAATTTACATTATTAGCATTTTCAAAATTTATAAATCACTGTCCAGTTATGTAACTAGAGTAAGACTGTGTATACTATGTACTATGTACTGTGTATACTAAGACTATGTATACAAAAATACACAATGCATGTTTGTGTAACTAGCCGCAACCTACCAAAGTTATATAGCAAATCGATTTACTAGATATTAGCTGGTTTACCTCTATACATAATAAGTCTCAGTAATTTAAGATGTGAACCCCAAACTCCAGTTCACTTTAACACTTTTTGTCATGTGCTTTTCAGTGTTAAATCAAGCTCTCTGCCAGATAAAAATATCTTATTTTAATGTGTAACAGCCATTCTTTGTTCAAATTTAACCGCTTTTAAGTGTCAAGTATTTCAGCAGTAGCAGTCTGCTCATAACTTCCTTGATACTTCGGAAAGAGTAAAGTAAAAGCTAATGGCTGTTTACATTTGTAAATAAGACAAGGTTTGGCAGAAAGAACTTTTTTCAAAGACCAGAAGAAATATTTAGCACAAACATTAATACAAAATTCCAAATGTAAATCATACAATTTTGACCTGCTAATTTTATTTAGATTCATTAAAAAGAAGGTTTGTTCACAAATATAAGTTGAGCTGAAAAGTACTCAATATTTATTCGCAAGTTTTTATATATGTCCAAATCTTTCTGTATTGAGCTGCTAATAAAAAATACACAAATTTCATTGCTTTCTTTCATATTTTTAAAGCAACAATTCATCATATTGTAAATCAACTATTTCTAATTATATATCAACACAAAAAAGCATTATCTACTTGCACCAAAAATGAATTCTGATAATTAGATAAAATTTTATCAATTCTCTTAAATAAATTGAATTGCTGCTCGAAATCAGTTATTTGTACAAGGATATTATTATTATGTTTTAGACCTTTTCTCTTGAAATATTTAAGGGTATGATGTCTAACGTAGGAAAATGACCTACATTCAAGACTCAGCTTCATTTAAACTTTATATTAAATCATGAGTATGTAAATCTTTTCCTTGTAAACATAGTTTGAAATCGTTAAAATGTGTAAGAATATGTAAAGAAAATATCCAAAATACAGTACAATTTAGTTATGTTGATTCGAACAAATCTTGGATTTTTTCGAGCATTAAGTGTTTGTATTTACTTCGGAATCTGAATTCTGTCTAAAAACATTTCCAAAACATAACCAATAGACTTTATGTGATAAAATACATATAAATAACTGCTATTAAGTATTTTAAGGAGTTCAATATGTTGTCATTATCAGTGTTTTAATTCTTGTGATCGAGGAAATGTACAAATTTCGTAAGTATGTTTGTAAGACGATTGACATTTGAGAGAGTTTTTGTTCAACAAGTGATAATGAATAATGGAAAATTTGTCTTCAATCCTTTCTATGAAACTGATTCTTTCTAATTATATCTGTTTAAATCACCAATTTTTGACTGGATTTGGCCTACAGACCATATGTTTGTCAAACCTCTACATGAATTAAATACAAAATTATAAAAATCACAAAAGGGCCTGATTAAAACTTACAGACCCAAACGAAACTTGAAAGGGATATAATCACCAACAAATGAATTAAATAACAGTAACTTAACACTTTTATTGCTGTATACCATTTTAAATTAGAATGAAAATCATTTCAATTTTTTAACCAATACCACCCAATTAAAAACCTATTTACATACCTTGATGATGAAATCTTGTTGAAATTTTAATCTGAAAAAAAAAATGAAAAATCAACTCTTTACAATATTATAAATTTATATATACTATACTCAAATGTGTATTACCTTGTGTAAAGCTATGTTAGCCACAGCTAATTCATTAAGATCAGATTTAGGCCAATTGGCTATAATCCAAGAATAAGTTTAACTTAAACCTTTCTGAAATATCTTTTGCAAGAAGCCAATTTAACTTTTAATAGTTGCGAATGTACTTTTACTAACATTTCAGTTTACATTTTCATTGGGAGTACACTTAGATTAAGTGTAGATTTATAACCTACAACACTTTATTAAAATTTCAATGACTATCAACTACATATTGTTAATGAGAACTTTTTAATAATAATGTATGCTTTATATTAAACAATTCCTTTTGAATTCTTACAAACTGTAACACTATAGTATCATTTCAAAATGAATATTTTAATTTTGTGAATATCATCAACTCTGAGGTAAATAAAAAGGTATATTCAACTCTTTGACTGAAAATTTCAAACAAATAATATAGTTAAAGAAATAAACATAACCTTTTTCTATTAACATTGTTGAAAATTGTAATCTAAAATGTAGTTTCATTCTAAACACATACAAATTCCAGATAGTTAACAAATTCTGAAGTTTTATGAGTATAATCATACTTGTCTTACACCTATTTTTTTCCAATAATAAAGAAATACTATCATTAAATTATAACCTTCAAAAAATAATAAAATAACCTTATTAAACTATTTGAAAATAAAGGCCAAAAACATTTACTTGAGTTTTTTTTTAAATAAATAAAACCTCTAAACCACAAATAACATTTATTCAAACCTTATGTACATTTCAATTGCCTAGCAATCATCTTCAGAGGTATTTCAAAAATACAACTAACTTTAAACATAATACAACAAATATATAGGCATAAACCTAGGTTTATGCCTATATATTTGTTGTATTATGTTGTTTAAAGTTAATTGTAATTTTGAAATAACTCTGAAGATGATTGCTAGGCAATTGAAATGTACATAAGGTTTGAATAAATGTTATTTGTGGTTTAGAGGTTTTATTTATTTAAAAATAAACATTACACCACAGTTGCTTCATACAGTTATTTACTTAAGTATCTTAACTTCTCAAAATTTGAATTTTACTTAATAGTATAAAAAAGATAATATATTTTCATAGTAATATGGAAACAAATTTCTTACACAATTTATAAAGTGTTTGTGTAGAGAAATTTTTAATGTATACATCTTTATTTCTGCTAAGAATATTTGTATATATTTTTGTCTTTTTCCTAACATGATATTTTTCTTTGTTAACACATTTCGGAATAATCCCTTTCTCAAAACTTTAATAGTATAAACTTTAGAGTACTTTTAAAGTTTTGAGAAAGGTATTATTCCGAAATGGGAAAGAAATATATTGTATGTTAGGAAAAACAGAAAAATTTACTCAAATGTTTGTATAAAATTTTACAAAATTGAAACATTTTTAATTGAGTTTAAAAAAATATTTATATAGTTTTATAAACAAACATTTTACAAAATACAATAGTTTTAACCCAATAGCTTAACCTAACAATTCTAAGCAGAAAACGCTGATGAAGGTCACCACATAGAAATGTGTCCCATTGTCAACTAAGACCGTAACTGATCTCCAGGTTTTCATAGGTTAGGGTATTAGGGTGGAGGTGGGATATTATGGTGGTGTGGGTGTACTTTGTAAGTATTAGGAGTTATGATGTCAAAACTTGTGTGTGCGAGTTATAATATAATTGTTTATTGAGTATGTGTGTTGGGTGTAGTTTGAAGTGTTTGTATATTTGATATATATATTTGGTATATATGACTACCTGGCCGCCCATCTACATCGCATCAGTGTGCTCCCAACACCGTAATGCCCTCTCTGTGGACACAATACGATGAAATGCAATGTGCTCGACCATTCCGGAGATGATGATGACCCACTTGTCATCTATACTGGTCAGCGCGTCACCAAATGGCTCAACAGCCAAGAGTGGGCATTGGCTAGTAAGTAGTATGGGTATATAGTAATTTATTAAATTACAACCAAATCTATCCTAACTGGAGACTTTATAGCTACAATTAAATATACGTATACGTAGTACGGTGCGCTGTTGATACGCAAATATAGTACTTCTGACTTCTCCGCACTTAATTTTTTACCAAACTTTAATATGATAATGGTATTTATTTCCCTGAGCGAGAGTTTTTATTTTTTTCGTATCCTTTACTTTCTGCGTCGACCAGTTTTCGCTAAAACATAATGTTTTTCGCTAAAATCGTACACGTAGGCACAGTAAATAAATACCCATAAAGACTTTATTTTTACCAATTTAGAAAAAAGATAGGATCGAACGGATTTTCAACACGTCCGAAAATTCGGATCTTGGGATCAAACAAGTTAATTAACACAATTCTATTATTCTAAGCTATTAGTTCAATTAAAAAAAAAACAAAACGTCTAAACTTGGCCTATAAAACCTTGTAAAGTTTTCAGTTAACCAAGACAATTTTAATTTTCTAACCTATTAGTTCAATTTTTTAAAAAATCTGAACTTGGCCAATAAAAGTTAGTAAAGTCTTCAGATAGAATAAGTTTATTAACTTATATTTATAAAAGATGTATATACAAATATAAACCGACGGGTTAATTACTTTCTTAAATGTTTACACTACTTGATATATTAATAGAAAAGTCTGGGGGAAATTTCTAAAAGTATCTATATTAATAGAGAACGTAATTATTTTTTTTAATGTAACTAACCTGATTTATATTCCTATCCAGTACCTTTGAAGTTAACCTTAATACATTCCTTGGAATATGTTTAGACGAAAAAGATAATATTCCAGCCATCGAACAATACAAAACAAAAAAAACCTACATAAAATTCATTCGCTAAACCCAGTTTTCGCGATCTTCTGCCCCAAAAAAGAACTTGAGAAGGTGAGAAAAACAGTCTTGCCAATATCAAACATGTTTCTGAAATGGTGTTATCTGTGGCCATTTGACTGCAGGATAGATCCATTAAACATTGTAATTTGTTACATATTAAATATGTAAAGATATACCAACAAGAATATTTATTGAATCTATATCCAGAATTACAGTAACTATTCCTTTATATTTAATTCTTTTATTAACTATTAAAAAAAGTTTTATTTGTATACATATTTTTTTATAAATAAAAAATTAAATATTTTATAAAACTGTACCAACTAATGTCTATGTTAGAACATAGTAAAATAAGTTTTCTGATATTCACTATACCACCCAAACATTTTTGTCACGTTTGAAATTAAAACTTAATAACAGGTAACTAGGTTATTCTTTTTCACACACACGAGATTAAGTCAAACAGCTGCCCTTCTCTTATCAGCTGTTGGTTAGTATAAAGTTTTCAAATAAATTTTGTATTTAGTGTAAAATAAGAATGTATTTGTAATCTAATAAGTACATATACTACAAATTATACATCTTAACGGATATGAGGACTATAGATGGCTAACCATTATAGAAATTTCCTACGGCTATTAGAAAACTGGCCGATTGATTCATCTAAATCATCAAGGTTTGTGTAATAGTTAATATATATAAGGACACTAACCCCGCAACCATAATAATAAATGTGTTTTTTTTAAATTTCAAATTAATTATTCAATTTTTTTAAACAAGCTCAATTTTTTATTGTGGATACAAGCTCACAAATTACTGGATATTTTTACTGTAGTTTTAAAAAGTTATAACTTTTGTAATTATTGCTTAAACAAAATAATCTGGATATGAAAATAAAGGGGATAACAGTTTTCATAAAGTACCATACATACTTATTCTGTATATATTTCACGTTCTCATGTAATCGATTTTACAAAAAAATAATTATACCAAGTGATCCAGAATATCATCAGGAATACAAAAAAATCCGCTCACGTTCCAAAAGTTAGAAGTTTTAGAAAATAGCAACTTTCCATTTCTTTATGGTACATATAAAACGTTACTAATTCAACGGCTTTTTGGCTTAATTTTTTGACATAGTAACTCAGAAAATGTCTCAAAATATAATTTAACTTGCTGTCAACTAAAAAATTACAAATTTTGAACAAAAATCAACTTCAACAAAGCACTATTAGCACTACGTTTCACCCAGCACACAAACTTTATAGAATTACAAAATTCCCACAGACATCTTATTTTGTTTGCTCTAGTAAGTCGAAAATTACTCATAAGGGCAATCCATGAACAAAATATGTTGCATTTACACACCTTCTATTTTCCTAAAAGACTCATTCCATGCCAACTCAACAGACCCATTTTACCTTACCTCCTCAGATGTTTCAAATTCAAAAATTACCAAATTTCAAATTTTTATCTTCAATGGTTTTTGAAATATGGTGTAAACTTTAAAAAAATCGTGGAAAAACCATAAACGTACATTTTTGAAAATGGCCTAGGAGCCCTCCTAATTGAGCTAGACAACTGAGAGTGATTTCATTTTTCAAGCTCTTTTCAATGATATATTATATGGCATATGTTGTAATAAAACATTTTTTTAAGATACAAATCAAAATTTTATTTATAACTTTTTCCAAAAAGTACATAATTTAAAATTTTCAAAAAAATTTCATAATTACTTAGCTTATCTATAGACATCTTGGCGAAATATAAACAAGGGATCAGTGTTAAAGAAATATATTACTAAAGCATTTTTTCACAAATAGGTTGTTTTGAATGACCACAAAATCAACTAAACATTGGTTTTATAACTATATTAAATCAACAATTATAACTGCAGTCTTGAAAAGCAAGTTGGTACCTGTCTGTGTCCTTGAGCAAGTTGAAACAAACATAAGTCTGCCTTCATCCAGGTCCAGACTGTCTGTGCTATCATTCAGTGACTAGATCCCTTGTTGAATGGTTGTGTTTTTCAATTTCTAAAGTATTTAGTTCCTTGATATTTAGTTGTACTGATATTTTTACATAAAACATGTTTTTCATATATATCACTGATTTTGGTGTTTTTACTGCTAATTTTTAGAAAACAAACTTAGATTGTAAGTGTTTTTTCCCACAATATTTGTGAAACAATATGAAACCTAGTAACAAGAGTAGTACTGTCAGGGTGCAGTGTTGTAATCCACTACAGAAGTTAAATCTTCTTGTTAGAAATAGAAAATACTAAGGAATGTGACAGCGTGAATGCTGGAATCATTTCCACAAATATCTTGTGGCTCTGTTATTTGTGATCGATGTAGAAAAGACTTAACCAAGCAGAAAAATCCAAAGCCTTCTAGTAATAAAAACAATGAAGATGAAAATTCTTCTGGATCAGAGGAAAATTTGCCAGACTTAGATCCAGACCTCACAACAAATTCAGTGATAGCTCAGACACTTAATACATCACTTCAAGAAATTGGCGAGTCTCCAATCGATAAAAAGAAACTAACATCTAAAAACTATTGTAGGTCTAAAGTAAAAAAATTTCTTCCTCAATGAAACGTAAACTTTTTGTTGCTGCTGAAAGTTCTTCATCAGACAATGATGCCGATGTAGATAATCCTGTACTTCAAAATCCTAAGCTAACTTTTCAAGCTGTACAAGTAAAGCAAAAAAGGTAATGATTCTTACAAGTTTACCTGAAACATGGAGTATTCGAAAGATTATGTGTGAATTTAATGCTCGTAATTACCTAGTCCAACAAACAGAAAAAATTTGAAAAGAAAAGGGGTTTTTGGAAAGCCCAAATCCAAAACCAGGAAAATCTTTATCCACAGAAACTGTTGATATTGTAGGTTCTTTTTACGAAACAGATGAAATTAGCAGGGCAATGCCAGGTATTGTGTATCAGTTACCCAGCGAGATGGAATCAAGGCAAAATTGCCAAAACGGCTTATTTTATGTAATATTAAAGAAGCTTGCAGACATTTCAAAGACAATTTCCCAGCTGTGACAATCGGATTCTCTAAGTTTGCTGAATTGCCACCTAAACATTGTATTCTAGCTGGACACACTCTGTTTGTGTGTGTATAACTCACCAAAACGTTAAATTAATTATGGAAAATGCTAAATTGAATACAGTTACAAATGGAATTTTGAAAACTACAAGCACTGCATTGCACAAATGCTTTGCAATCCTTCAACAATAAATTGCAACATGAGAAATTGTGAGTATTGCTCTGGAGAAACAGTTGTACATGAAACTTCATTTTAAGAAAATTTGATTGAAAGAGTTCAGTTCCGCCAGTGGGTATCAGTTGATCGCTATAACCTAGAGATCAAGGAAAGGGACTCTGAAGAATTTATAGATTTATTCTGCAGCAAGATGTCCTCTTTGGTCCGTCATGACTTTATTGCAAAGCATCAAAGAAAATTTCTTAACAACTTGAAAGAAACCCTCAATGAGTTGGAATTTGTTGTAAACTGTGATTTTTCTGAAAATTACAGTATAGTTCTACAGGATGTAGCACAGAGTGACCACTGGACAAACCAACAGGTTACTATCCAGCCTTTAGTAATATATTATAGGAAGAACAACAAAACTGAGCATATGAGCTCTGTCACTGTTTCTGATTGCCTACAGCACAACACAGTCGCTGTTTACACATTTCAAAAGAAGCTCATTTCTTACCTGAAATAAAAATTTCAAACCGTTTCGAAAAAGAGAAATGTTAAGAGACTGGCAGCTCGTGCTAGTTTGCAAAGGCCATACGAGAATCAGATCCAAACTCCAAGAGATCTTTTTGAATGGGCAGTGGAAAACATTCCAAAAGTAGATTTTGCCTACTCCACACAGGAAGACTACATTGCTTCCGAAAAGATATTGGAATCCCGATTTAAAGAAGCATTGGCGATCCAAGGTACACATCAGTTTCATGCGTACATTCCCAAAAACACTTCAAATGTATTAGTGAAACACTTTTCTGATGAATCAGATGGGTTAGAAAGGAAAGTAACCATATCACCTGATACACTTAGGATGGATGAAATTTCAGGCTACGTTTTAGGCGATGATAACCTCAATAGGTTTTTCGCCTGGAAAAAAAAAAAAAAAAATTTCAGGCTACGTCACTGCTGTGTATGACAAGAGCTGGTAGCTTGGCTATATTATAGAAAAAAATTAAGAACTAGATGAAGTCAAAGTAACTTTTCTTCATCCACGTAGACCAGCCAAATCATTTTCTTACCCTAGACGTCCAGATGTCCTGTGGGTCTCAATTTTGGACATTCTCTTGAATGTAGACCCTGTGACTCCAACAGGAAGAACATACGCTCTTGGCAAAAATGATAGTGAACAAACCCTAATGGCTTTTTCTAAAATATAACCAATAAATGTAACTCTTTTAAGAAAAAATCTTCTTTAAATGGAAAGTGACATTTTGTATTCAGATTAGTGTTAATTGTTTTGTGTACATAGCTATCTAGCCCAAAACCACCTTTTAACTATAAAAAAAATTATTGGGCATTTATTTTTAATTTTTCGAACAAAAATAATTATGAAAAATGTACTTTATAGTGTTTATTTCTTAAACGTATTGTTTATTTCTTCCATTTAAATATTTTGTTTTAAAATAGATATAAAACCGATGTTTAGTTGATTATGTGGTCATTCAAAACAGTGTATTTGTGAAAAACAAGCTTCAGTAATATATTTCTTTAACATTGACCCCATCATCATCATCCCATGTTTATATTTTGCCAAGATGTCTATAAATATGCTAAGTATTTATGTAATTTTTTGAAATTTTTAAATTATGAACTTTTTGGAAAAAGTTATAGATGAAATTTTGATTTTTATCTTGAAACAAAACTTGTATTGTGAACTATAACATATTATATATACATTTGTTGATTCCATCTTCACGTGAGCTACTAGTAATCACTTACACTTTTAAAATGTTTTAAACTTGCCTATAGTAGCACTTACTTTGCTTGTTGAGGACGGCCGTTTCGGGAGATGTGTCCCTTTGTCAACTCAGACCATAACTGATCTCAAGGTTTACGTAGGTTAGGGTGGGGGTGGGATATTTTGGTGGTGTGGGTGTATTTTGTGTGTATTAGGAGTTATGATGTCAAAAAGTGCGTGTGAGTTGTAATGTAATTGTGTATTGAGTATGTGTGTAGGGTGTAGTTTGAAGTGCCTATATATTTCGTATTGTTCGGTTGTGTAGCGTTGGTTATTTCTGTGTTGTTTATGAAGAATTTGTTGGTTAGATGTTATGTCTATGTAGTCATGTTTTGTGGAGTTGAGATGATCGGCGAAGTTTGATTGGTAGTTATTGTTTTTTAGTGCTTTTATATGTTCTTGGTAACGTGTGTAGAATGACCTCCCTGTCTGGCCTATGTAAAAACTGGGGCATGAACTACAAGTTAGTTTGTAAACTTCAGTGGTGTTGTAAATGTCGTAGATTTTGCTGTTGGGTTTAAATTGTTTGTTGAGAGTGTTGTGTGTGGAGTAAGCTATTTTGTAGTTGTATTTTCGTAATGTGTTGGTTAGATTGTGGGTTTTGGATGATCTGTATGGTATTGATAAGTATTTTAAGGGATTGTCATCTTGTGTGTTTGTATTTGGGTTATTATGTTTATTTTTTAGGCGGTTGTATAATTTGTCAATCATTGTTGGGTTGTATCCGTTTGTTTGTGCTATATATTTTATGGTGTTTAACTTCTGGTAGTGTTCATCTTTGTCTAACAAAACCTTTGTGTATCATAGCCTTTTTTAGGTTATGGCCCAAGTGTTTACATTTTCTGTTTATCCATTTCTAATTCACTTATAATATATTCCGAATTATTGTTTGTTATTTATTGTTTTAGTGGTTTATATAAAAAACATTACAATATAAATATATATATATATATATATATATATATATATATATATATATATATATTGGTAAAATAGATTACATGAGAAAACATTGTTCTATATGTTTTCTCTGAAAAATTTATAAATAAACAAAAATAGAAAATTGTAACTTTGCATAAATTGATTAGATTATTTACCACTAGCACGTTATTAGTGTTTAATTGTTTAAAGTTGTAATTAAATACTTAGATGTATGTGGAGATGGAGAAAATATTTTTTCATCCTTATGAACTATATTTAGCCTAAAAAGATTCAAATTATTATTTGGATATAATATATTTGTAAGCAATCAACTAGATATAATGTGGTTTTTCAATCGTAACAGTATAACAAATGGCTAAATTTAACAGATAATAAACAAAATCACAATGCTCAGATGATATTGAGTGTTTAATGAGTTTTGAGAATTCATAACAAATTATAATGTACAAATTTCATAATGTTAACCCTTTCTATGATAATGAATTGCTGTTGAATAGTAAATAGCCAAATATGGTAAGTGCTGTGTAAATTTTAATTTCTACCATGCCATAACTATCCAGTACTCTATTTGATTTTTTTTTTAACTTCAGTAGGATACAGATGTTTAAACTTGTAAATTTAAGATATTGTATAATTTGCATTCAGATAGAAATCTGACGTATGAAGATATCTTGTAATATATGTATTGAAAGTTGAATGTTATTTAGATGTTTATTTTATAATCTTTATATAAAATCAATGTAAACTAAATTCCTTGCTCAAGAATCTGTAAGCTTGTTGCACTCTCATAACAATTTTTTCATGTCAATCTTTACATAAACTAAAAGTCAGGATTCCAGTAAACATCCATAAATCGTACAAAAGTTGTTTTATATTTTATTTGCACAATAAAATATATAAAATAGTTTTAGAAAATAATGAAGTCACTAAAGGAGCTCAAATGAATAAACTGTCAAAGAGAAAACACAGCTAAAATAAACCTGTATATAAAATCTCAAAATATTTTTGCTAAACAAAACCTAACACGACAAAGCAGACAGCTGTTTAGATTTCAATAACAATTTGTATATGTAAAACTGATAGCGATGTCACTGTTCTTACTAATATTTATTATACCTGACCAGATAGTTAGAATTGGGTCCGAAAAGTGTCATTCGAAAACCAATTGGCTTACAATGCAAACCATTGTGAGATACCAAGAACTAATATTTTATTTGTAACAAAAGTATAGTAAATCTTTTACTTCAGCCAATAATCAGACTGTTGTTAGAATAGGAGACTGAGAAACTGATCTATTTCTAATTGTCATTTTTTTTAAATCTTGTAAAAGAAGTTCATTTTTTGTTTTAATGTTGAAACATTATTTTTGCCACTTCCACAAAGTAATGGTTATTGCTTAGTAGGGTTAGATTTTTTTTTATTGAATTTCAAATAAGTTCAGGCAATTTGAAATCACCAAGTTTTACTGTATTTCATGAGCAACATGTTATGACAATCCGTTATGATTTAATAGCTAAGATGGAAATGCAGCCGTCTCAACCTTCTTTTATAATAAAACCCTCAATCAACAGACATTGTCCATTGTTTGGAGGTGTCCACTAATCAAATAAGTCAATAATAAAGGTTAAAAACGTGTTTTTAAAAGATCTCAGAAAACAGAATAAGAGAGTATATATAAGTTACAACCCCCTATTGAAATTCAAAAACATTTAAAGAAAATTTCCTAATTTAATAGTTTTAAGTTTAACTAGTTATAACAGTATTTAACAACTATATAACAAATATGTACACCAACATACCCATATCCGAAATCCTCAACATCCTAAAGACCCATTTAATGCAGAAAAACATAACAAAAACTCACATCACTGAAATCCTAAACATCCAAAAAGCCACACACAAAAACACAGCTTTAACATTTACAGGAAACCAACAACGACAGACACACTTATCTAAAACACCTCAAAACCACCCTATCCAACACAAACACGCTGCCTTTAGATCCATGATCCATAGACTTAAAGCAGTACCAATGACCACAGAAAACATAAACAAAGAACTAGACACCATTAAATATTTAGCATGCACAAATGGATACAACACCACAATAATAGACATACTATCTCACAATATACAAAAAAAATAAAATTAACACTAAAGAGAGGAAAAACAAATACATAACAATACCATGCATAACCAGAACATCAAATAAAATAGCCCACAAATTTCAAAAACAGGATTCAAAATAGCATACAAAACTAATAACAAACTACTCAAAATACGGCATGACACCAACATCAAAGATAAACTACAAGTACCAGTTATATACAAATTGAACTTTACAAACTGTAACAAATTCTACATTGGGAAAACTGGTCGCAGATTCAAACAAAAATTTGAGGAACACAAACTGAACACCAACTCAGCATTCTACAATCACCTAAAAGAAACAGGACATGAATACACAGAACCTAGAAATTGTACACATCAACAGAAAAAGAACCACATATTAACACAAGAACAATACGAAATTTACAAACACATAAACACAACTCCAAGCAGACAGTTTAGACACTGGTGAAGATTACCACTGAGGAATGAAAAACGTTCTGTCTCAGTAAATTTTTAAAAATTTACAAAATTAAATTTTGAATAGTCATAAACTAATGTAAAAGTGATTAATAATATATAGTTTCAAAAAAATTAATAGGAACCACGTTAACTATAATATGGAGCTGTTATAATTTTTTCATTATTACATGCACAAATCTCAATGCCCTTTAAACCAGAAATGGAAACAGGCCAAAACTAATGATAACAAAACTAATAGCAGAACCAGCTAAATGTACATGCTATTACAAAGTATGGTATTACAAATCAACACTGCAAAAACATAATAGCAAGGACTGTGTATGAATGGACAACTGATGGCTATAGCCAGTTGTAAAAAAAAGCAGTCAATTTTAGTTGCGGCAAAACAGTAATACTGCTTAAAATTACATATTGAAGTCATTTTTTGTTAAATCACCCACTACTTTGACTCTTATAGTTTTAAGATTTTAGAGATATTATGGACTCTTGCTATATCTATTAAAGTATGTAAAAATACCAAGTTTCAAAAATTTTAGATTCTGAATAAAGTTAGAGATTTTTTACAATTTAAATTTGTAAAATTTACCAAGTTTTGATACCTTTAAACAGACCTAGCTCAAAAATTATTTGGCATAGACAGCTGAAATTTGTGTGACTCTTTAATTTAACATCTATCTGGAGTATATTAGTAAAATTTAATTTTGACCTATATTTAAAAAATGTTTTTTAAAAACTTCATAAACTCCACCTCCAATTTTTGGAATTGTTGTAGTAAACAAATCCAGTGAACCTCCTGTTTAAAAATGTTCCATTTTATGTGCATCATGTTTATCTTTATTTTATTTTCAAATTCTATCCTAACTAGATGTAATGCCGTATATCAAGCTGTGACAATACGTACAGAATTATTTGTTACAGTATTATTATTTATGTAAAGTGTATTCCTTTTTACTTTTCTTTGGATCTTTGAGCTGAGAGTAGTATAGTAGATTTGTAGTATCATCCTAGGAACTAAATGTGTGCCTTAAGAGTAACGCAAGAGATTTTTAGAACACCACAAGATGGTGTACCCAAAGACTTTAAAACAATACCTGATGAGGAATATTCAAAATGTATATAAAATAAATCACTTTTTTAATGTATCCATACAAAACTACAGTTAATACTTTACTTTTATTTTTTTTAATAACATTTATAGTTTTAGTGCAGTTTTTATATGAAGTAGTTATTCCTTTTTTTTAGTTTTAAAAAAGTATCATAACTATTATTTCATATAAAGCCAAATTATAATTAAAATTGAAAAAAAAAAGTAACAAATGTTGGTTTTTTCAGGGATCTTGGTTTCTATATGCGACAACAATTAAAATTAAATTTCTCTAAAGGTGAAGTTAGTTCTCCTGTTGATGAAGATAAATGTAATGAAACTTACAATAGTCTGAAGAGGTTAGCAGATAATTATTATTACAACAAAAACCAACGTAGATTTAATTCATCAGCTACTGGTTTGGATGCTGAGCAGTGTAATTCAGTTTTGTCTGATGAGTTTTTAGAGTACTTGAAAGAAGAACATGAAAGAGGAATTGTGTCTAAAGTTTTTAGTAGAAATAGTAAAGAATAGTTTGAAATGATTATGACATTTAATTTAAGAAGGATTGTCAGGACTTATAACAATGTTTTTATCTCTGTTATTAGACATCGGAGCGACATTAGCCTAAAAGAAATTCAGAATGAAAAGCTTCAGCATATCCCTGTGTTACAGAAAGAAGTACTACAATATCTTAGGCCTAGGGAAGGAAGTATGTTTATTGATATGACATTTGGAGCAGGAGGACATACAAAATCATTTTTACAATGTTCCCCAACGATTAAAATAATTTGTTTAGACAGAGATCTTGTTGCGTATAATTTTGCTGTAAAATTGTCAGAAGAATATCCCAATAATATTACTCCTCTTTTAGGTAAATTTAGTGAATTGCCTGAGTTGTTGAAAACAGAAGGAATAAAGCAAAATGTTTTTGATGGTATTTTCTTTGATTTTGGTTGTTCATCCATGCAGTTTGATGTTGCTGAAAGAGGTTTTTCAGTGAGTAAAGATGGGCCTTTGGATATGCGTATGGATGGAATGCGTTACCCTAATACTCCTACAGCCGCACAAGTCTTAGCAAATGCAGAAGAAGAAGATTTAGTTAGAATATTTAAAATATATGGAGAAGAAAAAAATGCAAAAAAAATTGCTCGTGCTATTATTGAAGCACGATATACTTTTCAGTCATTACAAACTACAAGTGAACTTGCCAACTTTGTTGCTGGAGTGTGTGACTCTGACTTCAGAAAGGACAAACTTCAGAGAAATTCACATATTGCTACTAAAATTTTTCAAGCTTTAAGAATATTTGTAAATAATGAATTAAATGAAATTAATTATGGCATGATAATTGCTCACAAATTATTGAAAGTTGGTGGAAGGCTTGTAACTTTATCATTTCATTCATTGGAAGATAAAATCGTAAAACGTCACTTTACAGGTCATGTTACTGAAAATGTTGTAGAACCTTTACCTCTGAAATACACTAATCATAGAGTATCCCATGATATAGAGTCGATAGAAGAAATAACATCATCTAAGTGGGAAGTTATTACTAAACATGTTGTGACTCCTACGAAAGAAGAAGTAGAACTCAATCCTAGAAGCAGATCTGCTAAATTAAGGGCAGCAGTGAAAATTAAATAACTGAACTATTGCCTTTTGTAGTATTGCATATTTTTAGCGCTTGTATATTACTAATCAAATATACCACCATTGTTGTACAATATTTGAATATCTTTTTTTTATTTACAATCACACAATTTTTTGTTTAGAGTTTTGTAAGTACTTTGCTGCATATTGCTAGTGATCTCTTACTAAATACAGTTTACATTTGTAGCAATAAAGAGCTTAATTCAAGTAACATATACAACCAAACACTGTCATTCTACTTTATTTCAGTTACTATTTGTAAGTAAAATTGCTGGGTTTCATAATAATTTGAAAATTCTTGATGACATAATTAATTCCAGTATACTAATTAAATATGATTCCCTTATTTAAAACAAATGATATTCATAAAACACAGTACATTATACAGTTATTATCTGTAATCATAAGTCCTTACACTCAATTATTAAAAGATTAATACATAGAAAACAAAAATAATAAAAAATAATGAAAAATTACCTAAACATTTGTTACCAGACAAGCCTAACAATGTTTTTATTTCCAAAATTGGATTAAAAATACATAGCTTATTATTATCTTTATATTGAAATAAAAAATATATATTTATTAGCTGATCAAAACTATTTAATAGTAACCTTTTTCCTTAACAATGTTTAATAAATAATATAATATAACCTAATGGTTATAAAATGGGCTAGTAAAGGGTTAGCTTCGTAAAAGGGACGATCGTTTTGAAACGCGTCAGCAAGTAAGCAATTACGTATTCACTTAGTTAAGTAGTTTAAATTTAGTTTAGGATAATATAACCTATGTTTTAAAACAGTTGTTTTACAGGATAAGGTATAACATAAAATCAGCTGATGTATGGAATCATATGTTATCATTTAATTCACTTTGAGGAAACTTATAGTTTAACCTGATCAAATTTGTGCTGAGGATATTAATCTAAAACAATTTTACTGATGTGAAATTGTATGTTTATGTCCATTCAATAAGTTTTTGTAGCCATCTCTATAAAACTTTTCACTTCAAAAATGAATACTTATAATGTATTTAATTTTAAATCTTAATACAGTATCTATATTGTAATATAAAATATAACTATATATAATAACAGTTGGTCAGAAAGTAAAGTTAATACAAATATTTATATTTGTTGATTCCATCTTCACATGACAATATTTACCTTAAAAAAGGATCAAAACGTTTTCTAAATAAAAATCATCTTTTTTTCTGGATGCAAAATTGTCAATAAATGACACTTTCATTAAAATTAATAATCATACCAACTACTCTTTTAACTTGGCTTGAGAGGTTATGTATGTAACAAATAAAAGGCTTACACAAAACTCACAAATTAATCATTTATTCACTCAGACGTTCCAATGACAAAGTTATCATCAGTGAGTGTTGCTACTACAAACTCTAAGGTGAAAGTAGGTTTACATTCTATATTTTTACAGTTTGTATAGCAACACTCACTGATGAGGATGACTTTGTCATTGAAACGGGATGGAAAAATAGGATGAATACTTATTATCTGGAATACATCCATTCATTCTCCAGTGCATAAAATCACAGTTCTGACATTTCACTAGAATCTCATGTAGCATTGACAAGGTGAACCCAACAACTGTTGAACAGAGACCCAACGTTTGTTGGGTTCACCTCGTCAATGCTAGATGAGATAACCCCTAGATGGGTTAGGAAAACGTCAAAACTACGATCATGGCTGGGGATCCATTGAAGTTTGATAAGCCATCCTTTTTGTCCAAGTGTATGTAGAATTCATCGGCACTCTAGTGTTCTTGGGCAATCTGTTTCTGTGTTACTTGATAGGTTATGGATAGCTGCCTGGGAATCAACTAAAAAAACTGGTTTCTAGGCTGGTTGATCTGCTCTAGCTCCTTAGCTGTGGCCAAGACTGCAGCAACTTCACCGTCGTAATTGCAGAGAGGTGCACCCACTGGGAGAAAACCCTCAAATAGTCGACAAAAGTAGCCTACAGCTACAAAATAGAAATTGCTACCCATTGAGTTAGAAAAAGCAGCAAATCAAATCATAGCCGAAGACTGTCCTCTGAATAAATGACTTCACATATACACCGATGGATCCTCGATACCAAAAACAGGAGCAGGCTACTTTTGTCGACTATTTGAGGGCTTTCTCCCAGTGGGTGCACCTCTCTGCAATTACGACGGTGAAGTTGCTGCAGTCTTGGCCACAGCTAAGGAGCTAGAGCAGATCAACCAGCCTAGAAACCAGTTTTTTTGGTAGATTCCCAGGCAGCTATCCATAACCTATCAAGTAACACAGAAACAGATTGCCCAAGAACACTAGAGTGCCGACGAATTCTACATACACTCAGACAAAAAGGATGGCTTATCAAACTTCAATGGATCCCCAGCCATGTCAACATTTTCGGAAATGAAAGAGCTGACAAACTAGCAAGGAAAGGGACTACACTCCAGCAACCTGGGTGTCTACCATCTCTAAAATCTTTCAAAGTGCAAGTAAGTGCTGCAACATAGAAGTGGGTCCGACAACATCTAACTCAAGAGGCAGCTGGTAATGGGAAAGCCTTGTCACCGCTGGGCCTGTTAGAGACGATCTCCCGCGAGCTATTGCTGTTGCTGCATTCCGCATGAAAACAGGCCATGATTACCTGGCAGCCCATCTAAATCGCATCTAAGTTCTCCCAACACCACATTGTCAACTGTGCAGCTACACTACAATGGACGCAGAACATCTCGCTGCATGTCCGGCACTTGATCATTCCATTCAAGAAGAAGTATACCGGGCAGCTCGTCTGTACTGGTCAGTACGTCACCAAATGTCTGAACAGCCATGGGTGGGCGTTGGCTAGTAAGTAAGTAAGGTACGGTCTGAGGACAGTGGGACAAATCTCCAGACACGGCCGTCTTCAAAAAATACGAGTGCTACTATAGGAAAGTTGTACAATATTTAGTGTTTTAGTTAAAACTATCCTGTGTATAAAAAGGTACCTTCAACAATTGTTTTAATTCTTGTATTTTATAGTCCATTACGTTCGGTGAATCTTATTAATTACTTAAACAATAGTTTATGACTATCCGAACTTTAAATTTAGTAAATTTGTTAAAACTTACTGAGAAGAATGTTTTCGATCGCTATGTACAGATCTTCATCAGTGTCTTCTACTTGGAGATGTTGGGTCAAGCGGTAACGGTTTTAAAGGTAGGTTTTCGATAGTATCAAAGAGTATTGTTTTAATATTTTACACTGCAAAACCTTACAGACGCAAAAAAAAAATAATTTATACTATGTTACAGTGCTAGTGAGCTTTAGTTTTACGTACCTGTAGTTGACATCATTGGTATAGTCTACAAATTGTATTCTATTAAACCTATTCTGTATACAGCATGCAAATGATACTAAAAAATTATATATTGTTTTTATTCGAATTATAATTATGAAATTAGCTAAAAATTTAAAATAATTTTCAGAAAGTACCAGATTATTATACATTTTCATATTATAATACGCATTTTCCATGTACAATAATCTATTGTGTACAACCGTGTTGTGCTATCTGTGATATTCTAATTGTTTACAACTTTTTACACACTTTGTCTGTGTAAACATGTAAAGCGCCGTTTAAATGTTAGCACACGTAAGAATTATACGTGTTTTTTAAACAATGACATTGTGTTTTTATACTTTACTGGTAAATATAAAATGATATTCAGTTTCAACGTTTTCTACATTTTATTATTAACATTCAATTACTTCGCCTTTGTACAGCCTGGAGGTGAGATTAAATTTATTTTAGAATTATTGTTTTAGGTTAATTTAAAAAAAAAAACAAGTATTTTATAGTATATAAGTAATTTATATATATAATATATTTGATATTTTTACATCAGTCTATAATATTATTATATCTTTTATTTTCAAATTGAACATGAATAATTTTATCAGTTGTTTAGTAATATATTAAACATTTTAAAGGTTAGATTGAACTGCAATTTATATTATTCACACCATTATCATCAGCAATATATTGGGATTGTGAAAAGTTTATTAATCAACAATATTTTTAAAGGGGGTTTTAGTCAGTTTCTACTATTTCCAATTATTTGTATTACAAATTGTACAAAAGGTACATTCTAAAGTTATTTTAGGCTCCAAAATCCACCTCTGAGTCTTTGTATGTTATCCCTCTGAGGATGGTTACTTGGTAACTGAAATGTACATAAGGCTAAAATGAAGAAGTGTTGTGGTTAATAGGTTTTTGAGTACTTATTACTAATATTCAATCACAGTGTATTCCTAATAAATATTTCCACATTCATCTTATTTTTGTGTGACAGTAAGTCATGAAATGACAAAAGGATAAAACAAACACCATTCTATGCACAAAAACAGAAAATAATGCATTGAACAGTAAAAAAAAAACATATACACACCTTTTATGGTATTTATTTACCGTGCCCACATGTACGATTTTAACAAAAAAAATTATACCGGCAGACGCAGAAAGTCATTAGTAATACGAAAAAAATTATTACAACCTTCGCTCATGCCACAAAAATTAATAATTTTGGAAAATTGTAATTCACCCATATGTGGTGCTAATAGTGCTGGTAAAATTGCACATTGCCCACCATCATTACAATGCTTATGAAACGAATCAAAAACATGTTCAGAAGCTATACTGGTAATTATTGTTTGTTATTTAATTTATTGAATGGAAGGTTAATTTTATATACCTATGAAGTATCCAGTCAGCATAGATTTGGTTATAATTATATACGTTTAACCAAATATAAACATGTAAGGCTAGAATAGAATTCACGTGACGTCACCTGGCAAAAAGAATTATTTTGGGGAAGTAGACGTCCTAATAGGTAATGTAATGTATAAAATTACAACCAAATCTATTCTGGCTGGACACTCTACAGGTATATTTTAATATAGGTATATAGTAATTTATAAAATTACAACCAAATTTATCCTAACTGCAGACTTTGTAGCTATATTTAAATATACGTATACATGGCACACTGTTGATACTTCTAACTACTATCCGCACCAAATTTTTTACCCAACTTTAATTTGATAAAATAGTATTTATTTCCCTGAGCGAGAGTTTTCTTATCCCTTATGACTTTCTACGTCGGCCGGTATAATTTTTTTTGCTAAAATTGTACACGTAGGCACGGGAAATAAATAACCCTTTTATTTCTAATTATGGCCTACAATAGAACTTACCGTGCAAAGTAGTATAGCATTTCCATCTGCAGGTAAAAATATCCTTCACCTGCCGATATCCTAAAAAACAACCACTCAGAAACAAACTTATAATATTTTATGTTTGAGTATTAGTAGATTTCTCTTGCAGATAACTAGATAGAGAATTTTTTTCACTTCCTTAATTATCTGTTTAAAATAGTCATCTAGACATTTTTCAGTACCCATAATGTACTGGCAATAAACCATATCCTCTAATATGTTAAGGTTAAATGGAGTTGAAGGTTATCTTCCCTTATTAAGGATATAAGTGTGACATCAGTAATAAAAAGTTCTTATGTTTGAAAATAAGAGAACAGTAATATAGGTCTCGAAGGTCAGCTGACAAATATAATATACACATAGGGTTCTTGTACATCAAAGAGTAAGTGATGAGCGATTACAAAGTAAGAATGGTGGTATATATATTTGTGGTTTCATATTAAAATGTGTGTGTGTGTGTGTGCACATGCATACTACACACAAGCACAACCCATATATATATATATATATATATATATATATATATATATAAATATATACACACGTTTTCTTGTTTAATAATTTAAAACAACATAGGTTATTCAAATACAAGAATATTTATTAATTTATATCCAAAGTTTTTCGTTGGCAAACAGTACCAACATCATATGATGTTGCTAGATTGCTAGATGAGATTCTAGCGAAACGTTGGATGTACCCCCATAATAACTATTCATCATATTTTTCCATCCGTGAAGTGTTGCGTATATATATATATATATTTATTGTAATGTTTTTATATAAAACAATAAACCAAAATATAATAGAAGTGAATTAGAAATGGATAAAAAAAGAAAATGTAAACAATTAAGTCATAACCTAAAAAAAATTATTATCATAAAATATGAAAACCAAGATGGCGGTTAGTATAATTATGAAACAGCTGATGTTTTTCAAATGTAGAAATATACAAAACCTAAAACTATTACATAGAGGATCAAAACTTAACTGTCCAGGAAAGGAAGATGAAAATCAAATAATCAGTGGGTTAAGTAACAGATGTTTCAACAATTGACAAAGTTTTATTCTTTTCTCTAGAAATTTCAATAGAAAAAATTCATTGTTAGAAAAGGTTGCATTGGAACTGGAAGCAAAAATTTATTAGGTCAAAATTTTATTAAAGGAAGAACTCAAGTATTAAGAAAGCAAACCTAATTAAAAGTTGATAGAAGCCAATAATGGTGAAAGCATAAAAAAAGCTTAGTGGTGAAAGATTTGATTATAGAAATAAATTTAAAAGGCTAGAATTTTGGACAAAAACATTAAACCTCAGTTAAGTACTGTAATTAATTTAAGAAAAGATTGTAAATTATTATTATATTGTAAATTCATAATTAATAACTTTAGGCCTAGGAGTTTCTTTTATAAAATTTATTACAACATTAATTGCATAAACCAATTTTTAATTTGTCATAATTAATAGCCACCGAATAACCTGGGATAAAGTTTTGTGCTAGTTAACGAAATTAAGGAAATAGAAAAAATGTATTAAACAAATATTGTTACTAGAATAATTAAAAAACTAAATTAAACAAAGATTAAATCGAATTATAAGAAAGTGTTTTTATTTATTACTATAAATGGTAAGTAATAAAAAATAAAAGTAATAGGAATCTAAATTTTACTGTTAGGGTTACAATCATTTAGTAATTCTAACTGGCGCCCAGTAATTTATTGTTTTCTAAGGATTATTATTATTAAATTTTGTTGTTTAATCCGCAGATTAAAAAGGTTAGAAATAAAACCACGAGGTGCGGTAAACCCTATTGTTAACAAGGTTACTCTGGATTGCGTAATTTACGTTAATATTTAACATAGCAAGTTTAAACACAGTTCTGAGCAAAACCGAGTCATTTAACAATAAAACGCAACGACACTGAATTTAATACAAATAAATTATAAATTGTTCATATTCCTTAACTACGCACTTACCCTAGGTAAGAAGTGATGCAACGTTGGAATCGAGGTGAAGTCTCCACAGTACTGTGGTCGTCTTAGGCAGCGTAGAATTCTCGAAGGCGATCACGCAACTAAAAAACTCAATTGAAATTATGAGTAAACGTAAAGTTAAGCTTACAAAGCACTTAGCTTATTGCCGCGAGTACTCGCACTAAGATTGCGCAACCGGCGAAATCGGGCGACACTTACTAACACGGCGAAAATATACAGTTAAAATGTTCATTAAATGTTCATTAACGCGGTCCGCACCTGAAGCACAATTAACGAACGAAAGCGGTACTTTAAATTGTCTGAAACAAAACCCATGCGGAAATAAGCGGCGCGGTTTAACGTAGGACTGCACTAGTCGAGGGACAGAACGCTTCTCCTTTGTGTGCTGAAGCGGAAAAAGTACCTAGAATAAAAAGGGAGTGGGGGTGCGTAGCATTCATCAAAGAAAATCAATACTTTTTCAATATCGATTAGCGTGTCAGAGATCACGTGACCAATACGTCACGGCACAGCTGTTAGGTAGATCAAAGCAAATTCAAACTTCGAGCGCTGACTCGAACATACCGCCCACCAAAACGAATGTTTTTAATCCGCCAGGTGGGTGGGGGGCGAAGAACCATAAAGCACCGGGACCCGAGGGTGCCGAAGAAGAAAGTGGCAGGGAAAACGAAAAAGACCAAAAGAATCAACAGGGCAAGAGCGCCGAAGAAGAGGCTTTAGAAAAGCGGTGAAAATCTAAGGATGAAGCGGAAAGCCGACGAGCTTGTTGACTGGTCGTCTCAGCTGTCCGTGAGCGGTCTGGATCGTAGCTACTCTAGAGACGTGGTCTTTTCCAGGATGCAGACTGATGATCCTTCCCATAGGCCAATGAAGGGGGCTTGAGTGTTCTCCAGTTATGAAGACGAGTTGATTTTCCTTGAGTGGCGTCGAGTCCTTATTCCACTTGTGTCGTTGGATCTGAGTGTGTAGATACTGAGTGGACCAAAATTTCCAGAAGCGGTTGGACATCTGTTGGAGCATAGACCATCGAGATTTAAGCGGAGGCTCAGTATAGCATTCTTCGGGAAGTGACAGTAGTGGACGGCCAATCAGAAAATGCCCAGGAGTGAGAAAGGACGCTCCTTCACTGGGGTCTGGCGAAACTTCGAAAATAGGACGACTGTTCAAAATGGCTTCTATCCTAATGAACAGAGTAGATAGCTCTTCAGCGGTGAGAGTGGTGTTGCCTACAGTGCGTCGCAATAACAACTTAGCGGATTTGACAGCGGCTTCCCAAAGTCCGCCAAAATGAGGGGCAGCCGGAGGATTGAAATGCCAACTGATGCGTTGGTCAGCTAGTTTGCGTTCAATAAGTGAGCTAGAGCGGTCCAGAAACTTGTAGACATCGTTAAGTCGGTTAGCAGCGCCAGTAAAATTCGTGCCGTTATCGGAATAAATTTCTGAAGGTAAACCTCGTCTAGCGGTGAAGCGGTGTAATGCGGCGAGGAAGGCATCAGTAGATAAGTCGGTCACCAATTCCAAATGAACTGCTCTAGTGGTCATACATACAAATAAACGGAGGTAAGCTTTCAATAGCTTGGAGGTGCGCAAATGGTTGGCCTTTGTGTCAAAAGGTCCAGCGAAATCTACCCCGACTCTATAGAAAGGTGGAGACGGCGTAACTCTCGATGAGGGCAAAGGTGCCATCATGGGCTGGCGTGGTTTAGTTTGCATGCGGAAACATCGAATGCACGCATGGATGCGTTGGCGAAGTAATGATCGCAGAGCTATGACCCAAAATTCACTGTTGATCAAGGCTTGAGTGGTACGCGGTCCAGCATGCAAGGCCAGCTTGTGATAATGGTCACAGATGAGGTCAACGTAATGATGGCGCTTTGGTAACAGAAGCGGGTGTTTAGAATCGTAACTAAGAGCCGAATGATCAAGTCTACCGCCCACCCTGAGTAGACCATGGGCGTCGATAAATGGTGTTAGGCTATGTAAATGGTCGTTGACGCGTTTACCAGTTTGAAGCTTTTGCAGAGCTTCACTGAAGACAGAGGTTTGTACCAGCTTAACGCATACAGCTTTTGCGTTATCCAACTCCTGTACTGACAGCGGTCGTAGCGTAGGTTTAACTGAGGCTGCTTTGGCCTTATAGCGTGTGTTGTGATGATGGCCGATCGCCAGGCTCTTGTTGCGACAGTGATCGATGAATCGTAATACATACGCGAAAACATGATGAAGAGTAGTTAAGCTCGAATGTTTCTCAATGATTTCCATAAGACGGTTGGGCTCTGGCACAGCGGTACAATTAACATTAGCCTCAACCTTTGTTTCCGTCTGATCCGGGTTAGTGCCTTTAGGCCTAGACAGATTCCAAGTGGTAGGACAATGTAATAACCAAGGAGGTCCATGCCACCAGAGCGGGTGTGTAGCAAGTTGATCAGGCAAACAACCGCGAGACGCGACGTCTGCGGGGTTATCAAGAGTCGAGACATGAAACCAATGATCCATGGAGGTGATTGACACAATCTCAGTGATGCGGTTAGCTACGAAAGTTTTCAATTGATGAGGCGGGGTCTGAATCCAATGAAGTACTATCTCAGAATCAGTAACGAAGATAGTGTTAGCGATTGGAATGAAATCAAGAGCTGGTTGAATTGATTTGTATAACTTAGCCAGCAGTACTGCGCCGCAAAGTTCCAAACGAGGTATGGTAAGTAATTTAACAGGGGCTACCTTACTTTTAGCTTTCAACAGGCTGACGTTGACAAACCCGTTAAGCTCAGATCTCAAATAGATAGAAGCAGCATAGCCTGCTTCGGAACCATCACAAAACCCAACGATGCGATGACTAGCTGATCGCGTGCCTACATGGCGAGGAATTTGAATATCGGACAAACAAGCGAAATGGACAATGAAGCTGTCCCATTGATCGAGTAGAGGGGTTGGCAGAGGCTGGTCCCAGTCCAGTTTCTCCAACCACAAGCGTTTAAGAAAAGACTTAATCCAAAAGGTAATAGGCGTTAAGAAGCCAAGCGGGTCAAAGGTGCGAGCGACGTAGGATAAGATGGTGCGTTTTGTGGGCACCAGCGTAAAAGTTTGAGTTTGATACGAGAACGAGTCTGACGAGGGGTTCCATTGCAAGCCCAATATTTTAATGGCAGCGGATTCGTCCTGAAACAACAGCGGATTTTCCAAGTGAGAGGAAGGTAGCGTTGCGAGTAGCGAGGGTTCATTCGACGACCATTTTCTGAGTTCCAGGCCGGCGCGAGCGAAAATGTCAATAAGTTCTTGTATTAGCGTCTTAGCGGCCTCGGGCGTGTCGGCTCCAGCGACGACGTCATCTACGTAGGTCTGATGAAGGATTGCTTCGGAGGCTGTAGGATAGCGGGTTCCCTCATCCTTTACTAGTTGTTCCAGCGTTCGCAGAGCTAAGTAAGCGGAAGGAGTTAGGCCATAGGTGACCGTAGCTAGCTCATACTCGATTAACGGTGATTGAGGTGAAGACCGATAAAGTATGTGCTGGTACGAACGATCCTCAGGTCGGACCAAAATTTGACGGTACATCATCTTGATGTCGGTGCAAACAGCGTAAGTATATAAACGGAAAGAGATGATTAAATTAGCCAAGTCCTTTTGCAGTTTAGGACCGGATAACATTTGCTGATTCAGAGTGTTTGCGTGGCAATCGGGTGATGACGCGTTAAATACCACTCTAAGCTTAGTAGTAGAGCTGGTGGTCTTAAATACGCAATGGTGCGGAATAAGATAGTCGGAAGCCTGGAGGGCAGGGTACATGTGCCCTAGAGCGATATACTCGGCCATAAACTGGTGATATTGTATGGCTACCTCAGGCTGGCGGTTTAAACGCTTTTCTAACGCATGATAACTCGCAAGAACAGTGTTACGGTTAGACTTGAGCGAGATAGCTTCCGGCTTAAATGGGAGTGCTACGATGTATCTTCCCGTTGCGTCACGATCAGTGGTGGTTGCGAACAGTTCTTCACACAGTTGATCTTCAGGGCTGAGGTGATTTGCTGGTGCGACTTCCTCAACTTCCCAAAAGCGTCTAATGTTGTCATCGATTGACTTCAGAGTAGTGATGAATACACGTGGCTGCTGAGGCATGCTATAAGGTATGGAACCCATGATGACCCAACCTAACCTGGTGTTGAGTGCCGAGGGTTGTCCGTGGATAATATTGCAAGGTCCGTTCACAAGTATCTGTGTGAAAATGTCAGCACCTAGAATGATGTCAACACCGGAAGGGGTGTCGAACTGAGGGTCAGCCAGCGGTAAGTGCTGATATTGAGCGCGTATGCAAGGCGCCAAAGCGGTAGATGGAAGCGGGTCAGTAATGCGGGGAAGCACAGCGGCTTCTGCGGTCAGCATGACACCGGGGTCATGTCTCGAGAAAATAAGCAAAGTGACGTACTCATGAATGCGGGTTGTCTTGGCTGCGACACCAATCAAAGAAAGATTTGATTTCCGAGCGGGTAAATTCAACAGAGTGCTCGCATGCTTAGTTATGACAGAGATTTGACTGCCTGGATCTATAAGTGCTCTAAATGAAAGCGGTCGGCCAAATTGGTCCTGAATGATGACCTGCGCGGTGCCTAACAGGGCGAGAGAAGCTTCAATATTACAAGAAAGAGCATGCGGTAGCGATCGAGTAGCGAGGTCGGGTCTGGCTGTTGAACGAGGGTGTCGCGGTAAAACTAGTCATTGTTGTGCAGGAGAGTTGTCGTGTAACAATGTGTGGTGTGACTCTCCACACTGTTTACACTGTTTCATAGATTTACATTTGGACTGAAAGTGTGATCCAAGACAGTTAAAACAACGTCGTAATTTTCCAATGGCACTTTTACGTTCGGACACAGTTAATTCCAGAAACGACTGGCAATTAAAAACGTTATGGTTTGAGCCACAATAATAACACATCCCAGTATGAGTGGTTGATATGTTGGCTTGAGCCATGTGAAGCGGTGGCAACCGATGTCGGAAAACTGAAAGCCTAGGCGCGTTCATAATTGGCGGCACATTTCCTTGTCTCCCTCCTGCAGACGGCCGTATGGGGCTCTGCATCACAGGTCTGGGCGCATAAGTGCGTGGTAGCATTTGAGACGTAGCCGCATTAACATAAGACGTCGACGGCTGGACCGTTGGACTATGTTCAGCTTCGAGGTTAGCTTCGACAGGTTCAATATTTAAATTAGGGGCACCGCTGTTATTTGAGTCATTCAACGCAGAGACCATCACTCGAGGTTGCTGACCTAATCTTGAGTTAACTGCAGTCGCGGCAGAGGGTTGATTGAGCAACTCCATTGCCCTAGCCTGCTCAGTGACGAAATCATTTAAAAGTCTGTACGTGGGCATTTGATTTGTTCCCAATCTGGTTTCAAAGTTAAGTCGAGTCTGTGCGTCTAAGTTACCAACAGACATTTGAAAAAGCAAGAAGTCCGCTAAGTCGTCTAACTGTACAGCCTTTATTGCGCACACAGCATTTGAATGTGCGGTTAAAAATCGATTAAGTTCACTCTGAGACGCGTTCTTAATAGGCTTAAAGTCTTTAATGATTTGAAAATAATGATCAGCTAAACGGCGAGGGTTAGCATAACGATTGCGTAAGGCTTGATATGCGATATCATAATTATGCTCAGATATTGTAAGTCCCGTAACAATGGCTAACGCGTCTCCTTTAAGCGCTGACTTTAAATACTGAAATTTCTGTATTGCATTAATATTGCTATTGCAATGTACCATTGAGTCAAACATTGTTATAAAATCAATCCATTCATTACTATTGCCTGAAAAGCTAGGCATTGTAAGGTTAGGTAAGTGAGGCGAACTTGTGCCGGGGTTGACCTGCGAGGTTAACTTCACCTCGGTCTTAATAATGCTCGGATATTTAGCCAACATTGGCAAATACATATCTTGAAATTGCTTTTTAATTTTAAATGCGTTTTCAGCAAGATCGGCAACTTGACTGGCGAACGTTTTCTCCAATATCTCATAAGTTTCAATAAAATTGGATTGAATTCGACGAATTTCCCGTGCGAGGCCTTCTGGTATTTCTTTATCGTTAAGCACATTTTTCACTTGTTCCAGCTCGCCTACAATATCTCTCAATTTAGACAAATAATACTCCGTATTAATTTCCATTTTAATAATAAATTCCAAAAACCGCAAACAATTAAAATTTAAAAACTCATTATAAGTTCAAACGCGATAATAAAGTGGACTGTATAGAATTTGTAAGTCGTAGCAAGCATAAACACTTCCTTGTTCGTACTCGTGTATCGATCGATGCAACTATGAGCCACGTGGCTTATTGCGCAATGTGGCACCGGTATTTATCGTTACCGTTTTCCTGTATCGATGTGACGCACATTTCTCCACGTCGCGGTAAGCACATGGTTACGTCAGTCACAGCTTTAAAAATTTTAAATTTGTAAATTTTTATCGCTGAAATAACTCAACAAATGTTTAATTTGGTTACAAAGGAACCACGTGGTCACTAATACAATTATCGTGAAATTTAAAGAACAACCCTAGGTCACTGAAATAATTCAAATAATCCGGCCCAGTGGGGACCAATGTTTAATCCGCAGATTAAAAAGGTTAGAAATAAAACCACGAGGTGCGGTAAACCCTATTGTTAACAAGGTTACTCTGGATTGCGTAATTTACGTTAATATTTAACATAGCAAGTTTAAACACAGTTCTGAGCAAAACCGAGTCATTTAACAATAAAACGCAACGACACTGAATTTAATACAAATAAATTATAAATTGTTCATATTCCTTAACTACGCACTTACCCTAGGTAAGAAGTGATGCAACGTTGGAATCGAGGTGAAGTCTCCACAGTACTGTGGTCGTCTTAGGCAGCGTAGAATTCTCGAAGGCGATCACGCAACTAAAAAACTCAATTGAAATTATGAGTAAACGTAAAGTTAAGCTTACAAAGCACTTAGCTTATTGCCGCGAGTACTCGCACTAAGATTACGCAACCGGCGAAATCGAGCGACACTTTTACTAACACGGCGAAAATATACAGTTAAAATGTTCATTAAATGTTCATTAACGCGGTCCGCACCTGAAGCACAATTAACAAACGAAAGCGGTACTTTAAATTGTCTGAAACAAAACCCATGCGGAAATAAGCGGCGCGGTTTAACGTAGGACTGCACTAGTCGAGGGACAGAACGCTTCTCCTTTGTGTGCTGAAGCGGAAAAAGTACCTAGAATAAAAAGGGAGTGGGGGTGCGTAGCATTCATCAAAGAAAATCAATACTTTTTCAATATCGATTAGCGTGTCAGAGATCACGTGACCAATACGTCACGGCACAGCTGTTAGGTAGATCAAAGCAAATTCAAACTTCGAGCGCTGACTCGAACATTTGTTTTATTATAAAGAAATTATTTAAATTATTCAAAATTACAAATACTATAATTATACTATAGAATAATATCACAAAATTAAAAGTAATCAAAAAATTTTAAATGTCATTCATCCATTTTTTTGTGTAGCAAGTAATTTGCATACATTAGATGAAACTAGTACTGCAGATATAATTGGTAAAGATGTTTTCTTTGAGATAATAGAACCTGAGGAACTACGGTATACATACAGAACAAGACCAGCAAAGAATTTTGGAGCACCTTTTGTAAGTATTAATAGTAATAAATATTTTTCGTTATATTCATGAAATTTTAAATACAAATCAATTTATGAACCATATTCCCACATCTTTCAGCACTTTGAATATTACGGATTGTAAATAATATTCATTGAACTCAAAACATTTTTGGAGAAATTGTTATTTGGGTATAGTAGACAAAAGAAATGTACAAGAGAAATTAATTTTAGTTTACTGTACCAATAATAGAAAAATTTCACTAAAATCCTTTCATTTTAAAGTTAAAATGTTTAGTTTTTTTTTTAAGTTAAAAAGTTGATTCTATTGTATGTGTATGATAGAATTAGTAAGATAGATTTTATATAAAATGTGCTGAAAAAATGAATAAAATAGGTTCCAGAACTGTAACTGCAGTAATTGTTGAGTTATCTGATGGAATGGAAATCAGATACAAGTACTAGGTGAATTGCATAATGCACTAGTATTTCATGAAACAAAATGTGGCACATTAGAAATGGAAATCAGATACAAGTACTAGGTGAATTGCATAATGCACTAGTATTTCATGAAACAAAATGTGGCACATTAGAAATGGAAATCAGATACAAGTACTAGGTGAATTGCATAATGCACTAGTATGTCATGAAACAAAATGTGGCACATTAGAAATGGAAATCAGATACAAGTACTAGGTGAATTGCATAATGCACTAGTATTTCATGAAACAAAATGTGGCACATTAGAAATGGAAATCAGATACAAGTACTAGGTGAATTGCATAATGCACTAGTATGTCATGAAACAAAATGTGGCACATTAGAAATGGAAATCAGATACAAGTACTAGGTGAATTGCATAATGCACTAGTATGTCATGAAACAAAATGTGGCACATTAGAAATGGAAATCAGATACAAGTACTAGGTGAATTGCATAATGCACTAGTATGTCATGAAACAAAATGTGGCACATTAGAAATGGAAATCAGATACAAGTACTAGGTGAATTGCATAATGCACTAATATGTCATGAAACAAAATGTGGCACATTAGAAATGCAAATCAGATACAAGTACTAAGGGAATTGCATAATGCACTAGTATGTCATGAAACAAAATGTGGCACATTAGAAATGGAAATCAGATACAAGTACTAGGTGAATTGCATAATGCACTAGTATGTCATGAAACAAAATGTGGCACATTAGAAACGGAAATCTTAACACACTATTGAAATATTTCGATCAAAAATGATCTTCATCAATCAAAAAAAGTGTTTTATTTTTTTATTTTTTTGATTAATAAATATATATATATATATATATATATATATATATATATGTGTGTGTGTGTGTGTGTGTGTGTCTACATATATATACAGTAATACCCCATACTTACGCGATAGGTGAGACTGAGCAATAGCCGTGTAATTCGAATTCGCGTAAGTTGGAGTATAATTTTACATACAATCAGTTAGTAATCATGTTTAATTGGGACCAAAGACTAAATGATTTAGAAGAAAAATGTGTATGTATTAAAATCTTAAATACATAAAACAAAAAAATAATATACTATATACATACAAATTGCAAAGAAGTAAGTAAAAAAAAAGTTATTTTGACATAGAAGGCTTCATAAAATTTAGTAAATTCATTTAACGAAGAATTGAAGATTTTTTTCTTCTCACGCAGAATTTCCTCATAACTTGCTATGTTATGTAACTTGCTGTTTTTTTTTTTTTTTTTTTTTTTTTTTTTATGGCAGAAATACGCTAAATTGAGTTGTCTGGCAAAACTGACACCTTCCTAAATCACATCAGCAATTTCATCTGATTCTAGCACTGATTCCGCTTGAGTGTCAGTGGCAAAAAAAATAGACACACCTTTTTCCAAACGACATTCAAACATTTTTTGTGAAATTTCATTCCAAGACTGTCCAATGATTTTCAAAGCATCTAAAACATTTAATTATTTCCAAAAGTCTTCAATAGAGAGCTCGTTCTGTCTAAAAGCTTCATACAGATGCGCAAAAGATCTTCTTGTGTAATAAGCTCTAAATATTTTGATGACTCCCTGATCCAATGGTTGAAGCAAATTAGTTGTCTTTAGGGGTAAAAATATCACTTTCACGTGTGAGTTGAATTTAGTTAAAGTTGTAGGAGGATGGCCAGGTGCAATATCAAATTATACGAATTACTTTAAAAGGAATTTGTTTAGGGCGACAATAACGTTCGACTTGAGGTATGAAATGATGACCAAACTAGTCCACAAAAAGAGAAGTTGTCACCCAAGCATTCCGATTCGACTTTTAAAATCACGTGTAAGATAGCTTTAGAAATATTTGTTAATGCCCTTTTATTTTCTGAACAATAAACTATGAAAGGCTCCACATTACAGTCACCAGCTGTATTTTCGTCAACCATCACTGTCAACCTGTCTTTGAGCCTTCAAACCTGACAATATTTTCTCTTTATCCTCTATAAAAGTTATTTTAGGCATTTTCTTTCAGAACAGACCAATTTCTACATAACTTAGACAGAATGATTTAAAACCGCATAACTTGGGAATCGCGTAAGACGGGGTATATATATATATATATATATATATATATACGTACACACACATTTCTTTCAGTAGCGGTCAGTTTTTTCAGTGAGTTAATTTTCTTTTGCCAATTTGATTAAAAGTATGTACCTAAGATACTATATATAAATACTGTATATGTGTGTGTCAAACTTCAGTTTATTATCCTTAACAAATTACACTCTCAATATTAAATTCCCTAGTAACTAACAAAAATTCTGTGTAGGCCAAGTGCTTATTTAACAGTAATTCCAATTTCAGGAACTTTTCCTCTCTGTAACTTATTTATATGAGTTATACTTAAGAGTAGGATGGATGGATGTAGATGGATGGAATAGGATGGATGTAGATATACAGTAGAATCTTGTTAAGACGTACCAGCTGACACTACGGTTGATTTGACATAAATATTCTCGTTAACTAAAAATGACAGGAAAAACAAACAAACAAAAAATAATGTACTGTCCAGTACTTATTATCATTTTCTTGAATTACGAAATGAAAACATTGTTAAAATATTTACACTTTCATAAAGAAGCATAAAATAAAATATAAACTGTAGATTAACATCTAATTTTTAAACAAGTAATAAAAACAAAAATTTAAGCAAATTCTTACTGAGGTTAACAAAAAAAAAAAAATTAATTTTAGTTACCCTATGTCACTATTTATGATTTTGTGTTGTAAACTATGGCAACAGTTTAAGGTTATACGGTGGAGGTTTCGACGACAACCAGTTTGAGGAAAAAAATTAATATACATCTTTGAGAAATTTATTTCTAGGTATTGGAAAGTTATCGCAGTGCCATGACTTCAAACATGGAGATACTTAGTTAGAATCCCAAAAATGTTATAATTTAATTATTGAATAAATATTTGAAAAACTGTATTAACATCCATTGTCATCCACTATAGGTTAAAAAAAATGTATTTGTACCTGATTAGATAGTTAAAAACGTATTTTTTTACAACTGAAAACTTTTACAAGATATATATATCTAGAGAATGTAAGCTAATAGAAAGAATTTAAAAAAAGCGTGTGTGTAAATTTCAAATAGCATTATGTCCCACACTATCAGACATCCTTCTCTACATGAGAAACTTAACTAGTCCTGTCTCCTCCTGGTACTCAAAATAGATCATCCAATTCATTGAAGTGCTTCTGCTGCTTTAACAAGACCATAACTTTTGGCTGTTCAGTTTTTTCCACATCTATGTCATTCTTTTTTTCTGTATTTAATCAGGGAGTAATAATTCCTTTTATCTGCGGCGAAGCCCAGGACATTCAATCTTTTACCATTTGGTGCTACACTCTATTGACAATAATGTGAACTAAATTGAAAATGAAAAGGAATATGTGAGTCATCACAAAATCTAGTTTGCCGCTACGTTGTAAGCTGCAAGTAGGTTACAGTTTTGCAGGTTATTTGTTTACTCGTAATTTGCCGTGGCTTCACGTGCAATTAGTGATTCTGTAACTCCTGATCTTTTACTTGATCCTGATTTATTAGAATGTAGTTCAGTTTCATAAACAAAATAATTAAACCAATAGTTATTTGTAAATATAACCAGTTTATAGGTGGTATAGATTTAGCTGTTCAATATATTGAACCAGTTTTACGAGACGAACAAATAAATGGTGGCAGAAAATCTTTTTCTGGCTATTAGATGTAGCTGTAGTAAACAGTTTTATTATCTATAATAACAAAAAAAGGAAATGAGAGAATATCCTGTTAAACAAAAATGGTTTCACCAAAACTTGGTGAGGGAACGCATAGGTGATATCAGGAATAACCTGTGTAGTAAGAGGGATCGGCCATCAATTACTGACAAAGAAGAAAGACTGAATGGGAAATTACATTTAATCTTTTCCAATGATAAAGGTAGTTCTAAGGATTGTGTAGTGTGTAGTAACAGAAAGATAAAAGGAGGTAGAAGGGAAACAGTTTTTTGCTGCAAAACATGCAGCACAAAACCAGGACTTCATCCGGAAGACTGTTTTCAAAGATATCAAAACTACAAATAAGATAATAAAATCATGTACATACAGTATTAGTGAATAAAAATAGCTTAGTTTACTAAAATCATGTAAGAGAAAACAAAGTTTTCCATGAAAAATAATGCAACTTGCAGGTGAGGAATTTGTCTCAATTTAATTACAAGTGGGGAAGCAAAGCATGTTAAAACCGAGCGCTAAGGGTTAATGGTACTTATGTTAACACATGAAACACATAAAAAACTCACTCAACTTATTCATCTTGAATTATTTAAACTTATTAATTATTTAAAAAAGTTCATCAGATCGTTATATACAGTTTCGACAATGCAATCAATGGGCAGATGATTCCATGGAGTTGTTTTGTCCATAGTGTATGTGTAAAAATATATGCTACATATATTTGAGTACATGTTTCGGAAGACTCCATATTCAAAACATAAATCGTACTCTCATTACTGGTTGGTTCTTACAATTTTCATTACATTCCAAATTTCTAGTTTTTTGTATAACTTTTCATATTTACCTTTTATCTCTTTCTTTATTCTTTATTATAAGAAGATGAATATATTAGAATTTCAACATAGTCAGCTGGACGATGATAGTTAAATAATGTACTTAAACATGTACTCCTAACAGAAATGAAGACGAGTATATTAAGAATTTAACATACGGTACATTACTATTAAAATTTTGGCTTTTTTTAATTATTTAAATTTGTCTGGGTTATTTGAAGGTTCTAGTTAAAGTGGGTGACTTAACAAGGTTCTAATAGAATAGGATTTTGTAAATTGTAGGGTAACTGCCAAATCTGTATTTATATAGATAAATACGACAGTAGTACTTTTGATTGTTTATATGTTTCAATGTATTCTAATTCGATATTTTTTAATAATATAGAATGGAAGTTTCATAGCAACTCGTATTCCTCTAGTTCCTACAGATCCGCCTGAGTGTTGTGGAGTGCCTTATAATGCAGATGAGCTCAAAGGCAATGTTGCGCTAGTAGAACGAGGGTGAGTATGTACAGTTTTTAAAAACAGAATAACATTCCATAATAATGTCAGATAACTAAATTATTTGTATTTTTTTTTTAATGTCTTGTCACTATAATTTTTGAAAATTACATCACATTACCATACATGAACAAAACAACAAACAAAATAGCCCGCAAATTTCAAAAAATAGGATACAAAATAGCATACAAAACTAATAAGTTACAATACAAAATACAACACAACACCAACAACAAAGATAAACTATAAGCACCAGGTGCATACAAACTGAACTGCGACGAATGTAACAAATTCTACATTGGACAAACAGGTCGCAGCTTTAAACAAAGAGTTGAGGAACACAAACAAAACACCAATTCAACATTTTACAATCACATAAAAGAAACAGGACACAAATACACAGACATTTACCATAACCTAAAAATCCTACACATCAACAAAAAAGGGCCACATCTCAACACACTAGAACAATATGATATTTACAGACACACAAAAACACAAAGTACAAACATATTAAACAAACAAACACAATGCAAATCACACATACTCTTTGATACTATCGAAAACCTACCTCTAAAACCGTCACTGCTTGACCTGACATCTCCAAGCAGAAAACACTGATGAAGATCGGCACATAGCGATCAAAAACGTTCTATCTCAGTAAGTTTTAACAAATTTACAAAATTTAAAGTTCGGATAGTCATAATCTATTGTTTAAGGGATTAATAACTATAATTTTGCAGTTTGTGACTAAAAAATAACGCTAGCATTGCTATTAGTATTATTGATTATACAAAATTAAATATATTTCAAATCATAAATAGTGTTTTATTTTGAAAATTCCAAACTCAACGCTTCACATCCAATAAGCTGAATATTCTGCTGATCACGTGCTAAATGACTTGCCAAATATTGTAAACAATGTGGTCTGCCGAAAGTGTCACACAATGATCCTGGCCTATTAAAAGCTATTCCTATTTATAACGTACATCAAGGGCCTAACGTCATACTGTATCAATGTTGAATCCAAACCAGTAGATTATTTTGATCTGTTTTTTAACAAAAATTTCATTGATTATATTTCTACTTGAATTAAATTTGTTTGTCAATGAACGAAGAGGTCAAACACTGTGTTAACTTGATTAAGTGGATATGTAGCCTCCTCTCAAACTGACTGAGTAGTTGCAAATTTGTCATCTTACTAATCCATTTCACAAAATTGAAAGGCCTTCTGCAGGGAGCCATTTCGAGCTGTTTTGTTTTTAATCTGATGATTAATTACCAGGATGCTTTTGGAAAAGTACCAAGCATGTCATGCTTGTTATTTACCGATGATGACATCATCTGGGCGACTAGTAGAGTAATACAAGCACTGGAAGAATTTAGCCTTAGTTATGTTTGAAGAATGGGCGTTAAAAAACAGGATGAAGTCAATATTGAGAAAACCATCACCCAATTTTTTACTCTTTCAACTAGGAAATGCTATTTCCAAATAATCTATAGGTAAAAAAAACTCTCACACAAACCATGCTCAAGTATTTGGAAGTCGCCTTGGACACCAATATGTGGAAGAACCACATTAAATCCACAAGTGAAAAAGGCAACAAACGTAACAACCTGTTGAAGAAACTGACAGCTACAAAGTGGAGGCCTACACAGGACACAGCAATGGCTTACAAATCGTATGTATGATCTATGTTGCAGTACAACAGCGAAGCTTTTTCTACAGCGAGTAGTTCTAATTTAGCCAAGCTTGAGATTGTCTAAAACAATGTACTGAGAAATATTACTGGGCGGTGAGGTCACCTCATTGCAGATTCAGGTAGGAGTGAAACCATTTGTGGCAACATGGGCAAAAGTATCTTTAAATTCTGGGAAAGAGTAAGGAAAGTAGATAGAAAGGGTTAGAACTCCTACAGACCATCGTCAGTGCGCCTGAAAACTTAGATATCCCTCCTCCCCTATGCTATGTTCAAGACATAAAGGATAAATATCAGGTCTAACCTTTAAAAGGCATTTATAACCTTACATGATTTTAAGTGCAAACAAATCAGAATCAGCCTCTCTTGTACTAAAAGCCCAGCCTTTAGAGACCTTTGCTAAGGGGTACTCTCCTAGCAATTGGCTGTACATCTACACGGACTGCTCATACCATGCAGCAAAAAGGCCATAGCTTTTCTGATGTTGGCACCAACTCCAGCAACTTCGACAGAGAGATTTGTGCCATCCACGAGGCCTTGACCACCCTACTACACTCTGGCTGATAAGGTAGTTTTCATTGTTGACTCACAAGCAGCCATACTGGCAATAGCCTCTAACACTGCGATTTAAGAACAAGCATTGACTGAAACAAACCGCCTTTGGTGCAGTAGTATTAAATAATAAACAATAATTTTACTTAACATTTATTTGAGTTCTTGAATTTTGTAGTCCATTACGTTCGGTGAATCTTATTAATCATTTAAACAATAGTTTATGACTATCCGAACTTTGTAGCGCCACATAGCGATCGAAGATTCAAAGATCGCCATATAGCGATCAAAAACATTCTGTCTCAGTAAGTTTTAACAAATTTATTTGAGATTAAAATCATTTTGTACAATTAAAATTTCTATAATTTTTCTCAAGTTAAAAGTTTGGCAAAAGTTGTCATATTTATTTAATACATGTCTTTTCATTTCACATAATAAGTAAGGAGAAATTCCTTGACCTGGTTCAGTCAAAATAAGTTGAAAACATTAACATTATCTCTGTTTTAGGGAATGTTCTTTCCTGAGTAAAGCAATACAGGCAGAGAAAGCTGGAGCAGTTGCTGTTATTATCTCTGACTATGATGTGTCCAGTGATGTTTTGTTTATAGAAATGGTAGATGACAAGACTGTGCGTAAAACACATATTCCTGCAACATTCCTTGTTGGAAAAAATGGGTTTGCACATTCTTTTATTAGTTTACATGTTCTAACATATCTTTGTATTTGAGAGTCGCATAAATAGCTAAGTTTTTTAAAATAAGATAATCTTTTAAAGTTGGGCTGTGTTCCATTTACAGTTAAATCTCTGCTGTCCAAAGCTTTGTCAGTCCATCACACCAAGTATTTCAACGATCTACAAAACACTGATTGCTTGAAATTTTCATGTCACTTTTCATTGTCAATATGTAAGACTGTTCATTTTTTATTCCTTGAAAAGATATATTCCAGTAAATTTTAAATTTATACTCGATTCTATTATTTACTTAACTTCTTAGAGGACATATTTGTGGGTATAGTTGCTACAATACAATAGCTTACAAAAAAAAAAAAAAAAAAAAAAAAAAAAAAAAAAAAAAAAAAAAAAAAAAAAAAAAAAAAAAAAAAATAATTTCCCGCAGGGGGGTGCGGACTAGCCGCACCTACGAGGGATTTGGCGTCCCTCGCGGTACCCTAGCCTAACACTACACCACTCACAAAAACATACACACACACATACACACACCAACACAGTCTATACACATTTCAACACTTACATCTTCGCTTAGGGAATTTTGACTGGTCAGAACCGTTGCGCGTTGGGAGTGCTGAAAAGTCCAGAGCGTGACAAACTCTGGTCTGGGACGCTGATGTGAGCTTGCTCTGCCGAAGACGTAAGCGCGGTTTCTGGTCTACCAGCCGCTTCGGTCCTTGGTCAGGGAGTGTCCGCGGTGCACGGGTGTCGGAGCCTGTGCACAGTATTACGAGTCCTCGACTGATGCCCATCCAGTCGAGCTAAGGAGAAAAGCTATAGGCCTCAGAGTTCTGAGGGTTGGAAATGATCTTAATGTGATCCAAGGGTGTACCCGTTCCTATAGTCTCGCCCGTAACGCTTGACACGATGGCTGGCAAAAAATATTTATGGATTCCAAAACCACGTCAAATATGACTAGTCTGAAGAGGACACGCCAGGATTCTCCTGACGATAGTCAAGATTTGAGCAAAAAGTTGATGGTGGCAACGTCGCAGACATTGCCATCAGCAAAGTATTTAGTTTTTTCTAGTGCCGAAGAAGGGAAAGATCTTTCCAAAGTTTCTCCTTTCCTGATTAACAAGGCCATTACTGCTTGTGCTGGAGGCCCAGTAGCCTCTATTAAGAAACTTAGAAACGGAACATTGTTAGTTGCGACTTCCACCGATAGACAAACCCGTTCTCTATCAAAAATGACCTCCTTCTTTGACCAGGTCATGGTATCTGTGGCTCCCCACAGATCCTTGAATTACTCAAAAGGGGTCATCACATGTAGGGATTTAATGCACCTTCCAATCGAAGAAATTAAGTCCGAACTGTCTTCACAGTTAGTTACGGAGGTTATCCCCATAATGAAAATGGACAAAGGAGAAAAAGTAGCAACAGCTTCTTTTATAGTCACATTTGGAAAACCGGAAATACCCGAATACTTGCATGCAGGTTACCAAAGGATCTCAGTGAGACCATACGTGGCTAACCCTAGGCGCTGCTTCAAGTGCCAGCGATTTGGGCATATCAGCTCTACGTGTTCGAAGCAGAACGTATGCGGTATATGTAGCGTTGAAGGCCATGATGATAAGGATTGTGTTAATTCTCCGAAATGCGCCAACTGTGGTGGTGACCACCCAGCGCGATCCTACAACTGTCCTACTTTCAAGGAAGAGAAAGCTATCTTAGGCATCATGGCAAAAGACAAGCTGTCGTTTCCAGAGGCCAAAAAAGTCTATAGATCTACTCAGCCAAAGGCAGACAGTAAGACTTATGCCGCTACCCTGACCGCTTCGAAATCGTCTTGTACCAACTGTGCTGAGCTGTCCAAGAAGATTGAAGCTCTAACTGAACAAGTGTCTCGCCTTTTGTGCTTAGTCACAAATGGATCGTCTCTAAATTTGGCACAACCTGCAGCAACGGATAGTGTTTTGCCTCGTGTACCTGTCCCTTCCACTGGGGGGATTGGAGCACGAAATAAGTCACTAAGTGAGCCTTGTGTTTCTGTGCAGAAGATATTATCAACGGGTAATAAACCTTCTGTGCAGAAGACGTTGGAAAAATCGAAACCACGTAAACCAGTGTTACGTCAGACCACATCGCCACCGTCGTTACCGGGTATTAAACAAAATGCTAACAAAGGAGGGAATGTGAAAACTAAACCTCCTAAACCCAAAACTTCCTCAGATTCCATCCCTGAACGGGTGGATATGGAATCTGAGAAATGTAAGCCTGAGACGTCTAAAAACGTCCCAGGCAAGAAAGGAGAGAGCACCAATGGGTGTCAGATCAATCCATTGCTGAGTTAATAAATGTCTGCAATTAACAAGTCAGTGATACAATGGAACGTCAACGGTGTTAGGAGTCACATAGAAGAACTTAAAGTACTCGTGCGAGATGTGTACCCAATGTTTGTATGTCTACAGGAGACACATCTCCACGAATCGCATAATTTCCATTTGAGGGAGTATTCAGTTTTTAGATCGGACTTCGTTACAGAAGATCGAGCTAGAGGTGGCGTAGCCATCCTAGCCCGTGACTGTATCGATGCTGTTTCTCTAAACTTAATAACTCCTTTACAAGCAGTAGCCGTTCAAACAGCTGTCCCGTATAAAATCACTGTGTGTTGTGTCTACTTGCCACCACAGGAAAACCTGCATCACAGTGATTTAGTAAATTTGATAAGCCAGTTACCAACTCCGTTCTTATTGGTAGGGGATTTTAATGCCCACCATTCGTCTTGGGGATCTCCGACTAGGAACTCTCGAGGTGATATTGTTGAAAGTGTAAGAACGGAACTAGACTTATGTCTGCTAAATGACGGCACTCCTACTCATTTAGCAGCATCTACTGGTGGATGGACAGCTGTTGATCTATCGATTTGCAGCCCTCAATTAGCTACTAGATGCACATGGTCGGTACTCAATGATTTGTATGGAAGCGACCATGTGCCTATTAAGATCAGTTTATGTGACTCCCAAACCTGTTATGTTCGAAATTCCAGTTGGATTTTGCGAAAAGCCAACTGGGACTCCTACTCGAATTACCTTGTATCACTTGACATGGATTATCTGACACCCATTGATGAAAATATAGAAAATTTTACAAAAGCAATTTTAAATGCCGCTGAAAAGACCATTCCGAAAACCTCTGCGCATCCACGCCGACCGCCTGTGCCGTGGTGGAACGATGAATGCACAGAAATCCTCCGTTTACGACGAAGAGCTCTTAGGAGATTTAAACGACACCCAACGAATGGAAACCTTCAGGAATATAAAATACTCCGTGCGAAAGCACGGAGGATATTTAGGCTGAGTAGAAAGAACTCTTGGGAACAGTACATTAGCACAATTAGACGAACAACTCCGTCCTCCACAGTGTGGAGGAAACTAAGATCAGTTTGTGGTACTTCCATTTCGTTGCCAGCCATTGCGCTGAAGCAACCTGATGGGAGATTAATCACAAACAGTGATGACATTGCTAATGTGCTTGGAACATCTTTTTCTAACTTTTCTGCTACTACAGCCTATAATAGATTATTCCAGATTTATAAACTGAAGGAAGAAGCAATACCGTTTACTGTTGGGTCGTCTGAGGACTCTCCTTTAAACACTCCTTTCTCTATAGGGGAATTGGAGTCAGCTCTTGCGTCAACGAAGGATTCTGCACCAGGTCCTGATTCCATTGTGTACTCCATGCTAAAACATCTACCATCATCGGCGAAACTTGTCCTCCTTCGAGTATACAATCGTTTATTCGAGGAGCGCTCTTTCCCCGATGCATGGTTAGAATCAACTGTAATTCCTCTTTTGAAGCCAGGTAAGGACAAAACCAACCCCAGTAGTTACAGGCCTATATCACTTACAAGCGTCTTGTGCAAACTACTGGAGAAGATGGTCAACCGCCGTCTTGTCTGGTACCTAGAAACCAACAACCTTCTTAGCAACGAACAATGTGGTTTCAGACTAGGACGCTCATCAGTTGACCAATTGGTTTTGTTAGAATCCGCTATTCAAGATGCCTTTCTCTTGCGTCAAACGCTCGTTGCGGTTTTCTTTGACCTTGAAAAGGCATATGATATGGCATGGAAAAGAGGAATTCTGAACACTCTGAAATCATGGAGTATACAAGGGAATATCCTAGCATTCATCGCTAACTTTCTTTCAAACAGATCTTTCCGCATTCGACTTGGAGGCACGTATTCAAACAGCTATACACAAGAAAATGGTGTACCGCAGGGCAGCGTGCTGAGCGTCACGCTGTTTGCCGTTGCAATAAATAGTATCACCAGTAATATACGATCTCCGGTACACTGTTCCCTTTTTGTGGATGACTTTTGTATATATGTGCCTGCTCGTAGTATGGCAACTGCGGAAAGATCTTTGCAGTTAGCAATATACAGATTGGAGGAATGGTCAAAATCTACAGGTTTCAAATTCTCTGCTTCGAAGACCCAATGTGTAGCATTTAGTCGTCGTAGGCAACACCAGGAGCCGATCCTTTTTCTTGACGGGGTTCAGCTTCAAACCACGGATAGTGTTCGATTTCTAGGTCTTTTATTTGATAAAAGACTCTCATGGATCCCACATGTTCGTGATTTGAAGGTGAGATGCAATAAGAAATTGGATATGTTAAGAGTCCTTAGTGGTACGAATTGGGGAGCAGACAGAACTAGTATGCTTCGATTTTATCGCGCGGTCGTTAGATCGCGCATTGATTATGGCTGTCAAGCCTATTCATCCGCACGACTTACAGTTCTGAAAACTCTCGATGCTGTCCACCACTCTGGACTTAGACTGGCTACTGGTGCATTTAGAACTAGCCCAATCCCTAGTCTTCTTGTCGAGGCTGGGGAACCCGCTCTTTCAAGACGACGTCAGATGCTACAAATATCTTACGTTTCTGTTCTTCGAAGCAAACCCAACCACCCGGCATTTGAAAGAGTCTTTTATAATACGCTAAATCAAGTGTACAATACACGTCAACGTTCGACCGCTCCCTTTGGCATACGAACGTTAAGAATATTGGATGACCTTGAGTTGCAACTTCCAACTATGTTTGAACGACAAATGTGCTATCTACCTCCATGGATAATAAAAACGCCGCACTTCGATTTCTCATTGTCCAGTTATATAAAACACGATACTCCTGTTGTGGTCTACCACCAGGAATTTTTATCCATTTATAAATCTCACCAACACAGTGAAATTATTTTCTCTGATGGATCTAAACTGGACAATGGCGTTGGATGTGCGTTTTATGCATCTGGATATACCTACACGTACGGATTGCCCTCAGCTTGCAGTGTTTTCACGGCAGAACTATTTGCTATTTTTAAAGCTTTGACCGTCATTCAATCTCAATCCTCGCATTATCTTTTGTGTTCGGATTCCAAAAGTGCTCTTCAGGCTCTTCAGGATGTTTTCTCTAGCAACCCTTTAGTTGGGGACATTTTGTGTGCTGTACACAGGCTTCAATTGGGGGGTGTGGGGGTAACTTTCTGTTGGGTTCCTGGACATTGCGGAATACTTGGAAACACAAAAGCGGATGAAGCGGCGAAGAAAGCTACAAGTTTGGTGCCTATTACTCAACTGGTTATGGCATCTGATTATGTGTGTTTCGCGAAACATTTATTGTTCGCTGCTTGGAATGACGAGTGGCATACCGTGATTCAGAATAAGCTGAGGGAAATTAAAGATACCGTCCGTCCATGGAGGTCTTCAATTCGTTCAAAACGTAGGGAGGAAGTGGTGGTCACACGCCTTCGCGTTGGCCACTCTTTTGCAACTCATGGATATTTGATGAGTCGTGAAGATCCACCAATATGCCAATATTGCGGTGATATCTTCACAATAAAACATATTTTGGTAGATTGTGTTAGTGTAGTTAATGTTCGTGCCCTTTTTAATTTAAAAGGGAGTTTAAAGGTGGTGTTAAGGGACGATGCCTCGGCCATTGACCGAGTCATCGCTTTCTTGCACCACTTGAAAATATATTTTAAAATTTAATACATAAATATATATATATATATTTTTTTTAATTTTATTTATACATATAATTCTGTGTGTTTCTTTTATTTATTTTAATTAAATTTATTTTCTGTTCTTGTTATTGTTATTGAGATTTATTTATTGGTAAATTGTTACCCATTATTGTTTTACATATTATTTATTTACTGTTATATTGTTCTTTGTTGTTATTTTGTTATTTAGTTTTTAAGGATTTTTTCATTGTTATATTGTTGTTTTTTTTGTTTTTTATTGTTGGTGTTTTATTTTGTTTTGTAATTTTTGTTGTATTTATTTATTTGTTTATTTATTTGATTTTATTTAAAACATCGCGTTCTTTGTTAGATTTTGTTTGGCGATGATAACCACAATTGGTTTTTCGCCAGGAAAAAAAAAAAAAAAAAAAAAAAATAATTCTAACAGATGCTATTTTATAAAAAGTTTATAAATATATATACATAAAACTTGTGAATATTTGGTGACTAGTATTCCACCTTTATTTTTTATCACTGTAGATGATTTGGCATAGATTAAGTTAGTGCATGACACATATTATTTATTTGCTTGTTACAAAACCATAATGATATAGTTCTTTAACCCTTTGATTAGCACTCATGTATCAGTATATGAAACCAGACGCAAAAGCCAACAGCAGCATTCTCGTATATGAACGTTCTATCATTTCTCTCAGATTAGCATTGCTGTATATTTACAATTTTATTTTTTGTGTATTATACTGAACTCTAGGTTCAATATTTGATATTATCTGGATAATAAATGCTACACGGAGTACATAGTCATCATTCTTTTGTGTACAAAGTCTATAGTTTGTCTCAAGTGTTTACAAAACTTTGTATGATTTTAACACAAATAAATCAGGCATTTCTAACAAATTTGTTTTCCCACCAGAACCTAAAGAATTAGACTTATTCAAAATATATTTTATAGAGATTTGGTCAACAAAATTGTTACGGAAACCAAAGAATATTACGTCTTAGTGTGTGAAAATACTACCATGTCTGACCATTCAAAACTGAGAAAATTCCCTGTTAGTCCATTAAAAGAATTAGAGAAAAATTTTAAAAAACAAAATTCAAAAATTTTAGAAAAATATGTTGCTTTCAGGAGATTTTTCAGGGCATGCGTATGTTGCCAAGCAAAGGGTTAATGCGATTATGTATTGTAGTACAATAAATTTTTGAGAGTCAGATTTTCATTAACGCCCAAATATTTTCATTTGGGTTTAAATATAGGGATCTGGCCATGAAAACTCTAATGTTTTCTTATTTGAAAAATGTTTTCACTTGTTGGCAATATGGATTAGTTCTAAGTCTTGGCCATGTCTTCATACTAAGTCTTCAATACTCCTTTGCCATGTAGATATTTCTTTTGAAGTTGTAGCACAACCTTTGACTTGAGAATTTTAATATTCCTATTATTCAACTTACACATATTGGAGATTATTTAACTGATTGATCAATATGAACTGGTGAAGTTTTTTCATTTACTACTTTTGAAACTTAGAAAATCTTTGTCATTGAAAATTAAAAGGTAATTCAATGGAAAACTACATTTTCCAGTCTTCAAAAGTCCAGTAAACGTGTGCTTTGGCCCATGACAACTATTTTTTGGACATGCTGGTGTCAAAAGTTGTTTTCTAGATGGTTGATAGGCTTTTTTCCCAGTTTCAATCAGAAACCAGCGTCTGACAGTTGTCACATGTAATTATTTTCTATTAGCTGCTAACTCTCAATTTGAGTCTACAGCAGTTAATTTTAGATCCACTTTGCTATTTTCTCACTAATTATGAATCTTGTAATGCAAGCAACATCTTCTTTTCCTTAAAAGTGAAAAAGATGAGTTCATATTTATTTGTTAAAAAAAAAGTGTTTTTTTCTTATTTAAGAGATCATTGATAAAGTTGAACAAAAGCTCCTAGTTTCAGGACATTCATTTTCAAATTGTGACTGAGACTTTGCTCAAATCAAGAAAAGGCAAAGAAAGTTTCACTGTGAAGTACCTTTGTATCTCCTGAGAGTTATTGTTTTACCAAGATTTGGTCGCCCATACCTTGCCACCTTATTGGAAAATCCAGATTTTTTTAAAATTTCAAGTCTGCAACAGAAAAAAACTCTCCTAACAAACGACGTTCAAATGTCAAAACTATTTTTTCCAAAAGTTGAGTAAAGCAAACCTGGATTGGTTTTGACTCAACAAATCTTCTGTGAGATTGAGGAGTAGACTGAGATAAAATTATTCAAAAAGAACGAATCAATGGACCATATTGCACCATTCCTGTTACCACTAGAGTGCAGAAGTAAGCTAACTAAAAATAATAAAAATTGTTTTAGAGGAATGCTGAGCTTTTTAAAGAATGAAAACAAACAGTTTTTCTATTTGATTATCTAAACCTGTGTAATTGCTGCTTTAGGAGGCTGTGATGAACAGAGAAAGAGACTTATGAGCTTAAATTGCTAATTTCTCAAGGATTAAAGACTTTCATTATGTAACTTCGTCCCATTTTAATGGAACACAAAATTGTCATCTCATTATATAAAAAAATAACATTGTTTGAAAGCACATTTTTAATTGTACTTATTACAATAATTATAATTATAATTAATTAATACAATTAATTAATTAATTACAATTAATTATAATTGTAATTGGCACATAATTGTAATTATTACTTTTGTAACCCCTTGTTATAAAGAAATCAAAAGATTTTCATATTCACTTATAAACAGTTGTTTTTCACACTGGCCCATTAAGTATACCCACTCTTCAATTGATTTTAATATATTTGGTAATATGTATTAAATATTATGTATATTAAATTTTTGTCTTGCAAAACCAAAACCATGTTTAACATATTTTTTAAAATTATATAAGAGAAGAAATAAAAAATATTATAAGGAAAACTTTAAACAGCATAGACCTAAAATTAAAAGGCAGATATATTTATAAGTATCAGGGCACAAAAATACTTACAAGAATGTAACTCAACTTTGATAAGAACCAGTTAGACATTATGCAGTTTGAAACTTAACTGGTACATGTCACATCGTTCATCGTCGTTGTATAGTTTTGGTAGCAAAACTAAAGAAAGAAAATGTATGAATTATTAGAAAATCAATAGGGTAGGTCAAATTGTACGCGGTTACACTAAAAGTCCGGAGGAACCACCCACTTTGTTTGAGCAGTATGGGATCTGCTTTATTAATAAAAACGACACTGAATTTAAATTTAAGTTTAACATCAAAGATAATTAAAAGAGATAACACAAGTATCATGAGTAGCAGTTAATTCTAAGCCACTTACCAATCAAACTGTATGCGGTTCTTGTAGAGCGGTGAGTCGTTCGACACAACAGGCTTGTTTGGAATCCTGCAGAGATGAACGAAGTTTCTCGAAAAGTGGCATAAGCTAAAACTCATTTAATCTTTATTTTAATAACTTCACTTATAACAATATAAAACGTCTTTAATCATTAAATGTTTTTATTCATTCATGCGGTTAAAAGAATTAATGTTCTGATGCAATGTTATTAACACGCAGTTAACCTAAGACAATGGCACTCGAACTTATAACGCGGTTTAAAAGGATTTATTAAAGTTTGACGTCGAGAATTTATTGTCAGCACGCAATTACACTATTGCCCGAAAGTATTCTGCAAGTGGTTTAACATATAAACGCGGTTTTACAATGATGCACACTGATAACGCACTTGGCTAGAAAAATGATTGCTACCTTCTAACGAGACATGTTGCATAGAGTGTCATACAAATGAAACTGTTTTAATGCACTTGGGTTTAAGTCCGATCGCGGTTGAACTTAATTACGGCGGTTACGCACTGGTTATACAATGAATTATAGTTAATTATAGATAAATTGCGGTCATTGTTACGGTGTACGGCGGTTTTACATCGCGGTGCAACTACGCCCTCAATGCGATTCAATTCAATACTGGCTACGAGGAAAAGACTGAACTAATTGCGCAACAAGAAAACTAGCCTAGAAATCTGGGTCAAACGCATAGGCCACGCGTTTGCAGCAAAACCTTCATAGCAGCTGTTAGAGGTCGCGGCAAATTACAAAATTCTATAACTTAACTAAACCTGTACTTAACAGTCGTTTAACCCCAATATGTTTACATGTATTTCATAATGGTGTGTCATGTCGTTAGCTGCGTGTTTGTGTTTAAATTCTTACATACAGCTGTAATATTGGGTGGGGGCACATGAGATTAAGTTTGAGGGGTTCCCACATGAAATATTGTCCTGTGTCCTGGCAAATCACACAACTGCCCAATGAATTTTACTAAAATCACCATTGATAAAATTGAGATTGGTAATAAAATTAACTTGAAAACTATCAACATCAACTTCGCTATTTTCATCTAACAATTCAACAGTTGTTTTATTTATTCATATTACTCAGACATATTGAAAGTTGGAATCACAAATGACAAAAAAATCATGTACTATATCTGTGATTATTACTTTCAGAATTAAAATTTATGCTATGTTCTAGTTTTTCCTAATTTTTTTATTGTTTTGCCTTTGTATTAAATGTTTCACCACTCTTATTTGTCTGTGTGATATTCTTTCAAAGTAATACTTGTTCACATATTTTTTGTTTGTCTACTTATCATTTGCCATATTTTTTTTCTGTTCAGGTATATAATACGTAAAACCTTGAAGAAACTGAACCGAAAATACGCTATAATCCAGATACCTGTAAATATGACTTACGTGCCAATACATAAAATGAAACAACCACCTTGGTTACCATGGTAGCATTATCTGGAAAATATTCCTCATATTTCTTCTTTTTATTGTGTTAAATAATATAAGTACTTTGTACATTTTTTAAGATTTTGTTGATATTTTTAATAATTTTTAACATTGTGTATTAATTGAAGTGCATGAGAAAATCCATACAATTATATGAGCAATACAAATGTATACCTTGTATATTTAACAAGGTTTACATAATTTTTAATGAAAAATAAAAATAATATAACTTATATTCAATTTAATTGAAAGTTATCTGGACTGAAAATCTCAAATGAAGATTTTGTTTCTGCAGTATATAGTCATTTAGTATTCTAACTGTATTTAATACTTTGAGTACTTTTAAGAAATCCTGATTTCTTTTCACTATTAAATATTTTAAATTATAATTAAGGAAATTGATATAGTGAGCATAGATACTATGGTGGAATTTCATTTTTTGTAATAAATACACACTTATTTACTTCTCCACAAGTTGTATAGTCTCTGTCCAAACTATCAGACAGTCGGAGTGGTCTGTTTGAAAATAACTGGAATAGTAAAGTGCTGTATTATAGAGAGACTGCTTTAACCCTTCGCCGGTCGCAAGGCGGTGCTGTGTGCCGCCTTTTCACCTATTGGTTATCAGTTCTTACAATCTTGAAAGGAGCCACTTGTCATTTCTAGTATTTGTTGTTGACTATATTGGTAATATAATGAATCATCTATTTTGGTTAGTTTTATCTCAATTCAGTTCCCGCTATTTAATTATTTAATTAATTAATTAATAATTAATATAGCAAATAATTTCTAAAATTATAATGTAGGTATTACATTTTTTTTATAGGGATGGGATCGATGAAGAATATATTTATACGAGTAATCCCAACTACGAGAGAATAGTTTCACAATTATTAGATGATTCTGACAAAAAAGTCGTGAACATAGACAACAATATTTTTTCTGATGAGGCAGAAGTTATTCAAGAAAATCTTGAATTATTTTTTTTTGAAACTTGTTTTATTACTTTTGTCTATGCACAACGACGCAGCTATAAATGAAATTACGGGAAAACAGAAGCCATAATGGATTACAACTCGACAAAGGGCGGAGTCGATACAATTGACCAGCTATCCTCCCTGTACTCAACCTCTCGAATAACAAGACGATGGCCAATGTCACTTTTTTTTAGACACTCGGATAATGCGGAAATAAATTATTTTGTAATTTACAAATATAACAACCCGGAAAGTATGACAGGAGAAAAAAATTCGTGAAAGACTTTTCTCATGCACTCATGGAAAATCACTTGAAAGAAAGGGCACAAATTTAAAAAACTCCCCAAAGACATAGCGCTGTTCCTTAGTCCATACAGAGAGGTGGTACCAAATATTCCTGTCGCTACTGGATCTGGAAGATGTGTTTGCTGCTCAAGAAAACGAAAAATAAAAACCACAGTGCGTTGTACAGAATTCACTAGATTTATATATAAAGCCATTCTATAAAAATAATCAAGAGTGATGACTGTTCAAATCAAGAAAGTGAAACTGAAGAAATGTAAAAGTTTTTATCCTTTTTTTTAACAAAATAAAATAAGTTATTGTAAGTAGTTGTTCTTCTTGAATATTAAAACAGGTTTCTTTTAAAAAAGTTGTAAAACTTAATCACTTACTACCAAATACCCACTTGAAATAGGCGAAAAATGATGGGCGGCACTCCATGCTCCCACGCGACCAGTAATGTAAAAGTTCAAGACACGACCGGCGGAGGGTTAATCAACTGTCAATTTGTGTGGCCTAAGAAATTTTGTTCAGTACCTTTACTTGTAAAATATACACACACTCTTGCTGTATGCAACATTGTAACAATACACCACACACTAATCTTTCTTTTGTTTCATTGTCACCAAGAACTCTACAATTTCAGTAAATCTTGAGTTCATATTTAAAAGTACAGTAGAGTCTTGATAATTCGAGGTAGATGGGGCCGAGACCCCCTCGGATTACACGGAAATATGTTCCTGTTCATTAGAAAAAATAGGTACTTCAATGAACCCTAATACAATACTATAATTAAGAATGTACAAAATCAGTTTATAGAACTTTATACGGACGTTTATTAAAAGCCTAGCTCATTACCTTTGCATACTGTATTAATATAAACATATCTTGGAAGCCCGACTCATTTCCTTTGCATACCGTACTGATATGAACATTTCTTGGAAGCCTGTCTTATTCCCTTTGCATACCTTATTGCTATGAACCTTTATTGCAAGCCCGACTCATTTCGTCTGCATACCGTACTGATATGAACATTTCTTTGAAGCCCGGCTCATTTCCATTGCATACAGTATTGATATGAACATATCTTGAATGCCTGGCTCTTTTCCTTTCCATACCGTATGGCTTTAAACATATTTTGGAAACCACATTCATCATTTCCTTCCAAATAGATAAAATAGGCACAAACAGAAATAGGCTTGAATTTAACGGAACCTTAAAATTTCAAGACTCTACTGTACAAATATTAAAAACTAATTTACTATTTATGTTAGTAAAGGTAATTGAGGCCAAGCTTTTAAGGTATTTAAATAAAATTCAATCAAAGAAATTTCATATCTAATACTGCAGAAGTAAAATTGGAAGACAAATTTGAAAAATTAGTCAAGTATTTATTTTTAATCTGATGTAATAAGCTTATTAGATATTTAATGATTACCTGGAAAAAATTAATCATTCAAATATTTTTCTATATTTTAAAAGAAAATGATACAAAAGTGGTTTTCATTTTGTGAAATAAGCACTTTATAAAAATGTTCTTATAACAAATGTTCAAATTATGTGTGCCTTGGGGCAACTAAAATGTTCAATGTGCTAACTTATGATAAAATCTCTGCACTGGTTATCTAATACATAACATCGTTTTCTTGAAATATTATCCTAAGTTTTATGAACTTCAGACATTTTTTACTTGTATTTGTTTTCATATGGTAGCTCTTTAACATTATACATTAACAAGTTTTGTGCACATGTACACTAATGTGCTGAGGACAGGGCTATTGATTGATAAATTAAATTTATGAGAGGATCAGGATATTAATTTAATCACTCCAGAAGAAACATGAAAATCAACAACAGTAGTTGAACAATACAGTAGAGTATTGATAACTCGAGGTGAATGGGACCGAAACCCCCTCGAATTATCGAAATCTCAGATTACACGGAAAATGTTCCTGAGCATTAGAAAAAATAGGACTTCTAATAAACCCTAATACAGTAAAACCACTCACATCCAGATCAATGTTGCAACATCCCAAACAGGATTTATTAATAGCGGGAATAGAGACCAGTCCAGCTAATCATGAGTGTCATCATTGTTTGATTGATTTGTTTTCCTCAAGGGAGTTTATTTTCTGATATGTCACACACAAGACTAGACATTTGTGCAGGGATATTTGTTTTTAAAAAACTACAGCATAAATAAAAAAAGATATTTATGGCCCATTGACCTTCTGTCATCTAAACATAACTGTTACAGACATTCAAACACAACATAACAGAGAGCATGAGCGACAGCATAACAACAGAATGGGGAGGAATAAAAATATGTATTGATATAAACATTTCTTGGAGGCCTGATTCATTTCCTTTGCCTGATGTATTGATATAAATATTTCTTGAATTCCTGATTTATTTTCTTTATTGGTATGAACATTTCTTGGATGCCTGATTCATTTCCTTTCAAATAAATAAAATAACCGTAAATTATATGAAAGCTCAAAATATCAGTACTCCTATTTTTGAGACTCTACTGTAACTTACTTTGTTACTTCTTATTTCTTGATCTGAGTTTCCGCCTCAGGTTATATAAATAACTCAGTAATTACAATAGCATTGGTAAGAACTGGTACAATTCAGTCATTACTTGAATTAAATTGTCTCAAACCAACAATTGTTGTAAAGAATTATATGTTTCACAGGCTAATTATAGCTGCTATGATAAACCTATTGGTCCAATAACCCTGCTCCCATGAATGATCCCACTTTTTTTTACGTAAACAGTTTTGGTGATGTATTCTAACAGATAATACTTATATTTGTTTAATTTTTTATCTGTAAACTACTCAAATAATGTCTGTATTATTTCTCTCATATCCTGACAGTTAATAAAGTAGAGTCTTGATAAATCGAGGTAGATAGGACTGAGACCTCCTTGAATTACCGAAAATTTGGATTACACGGAAATAGGTTCCTATGCATTAGAAGAAATATGAGTTTTGATAAACCCTAATACTATAGGTAATTAAAAATGCATTAAATAAGTTTATAGAACTTTATATAAACATTTCTTGGAAGCCTGATCCATTTCTTTGCATACTGTACTGTTATAAACATTTCTTGAAAGCCTGATTCATTTCCTTTGCATACGGTACTGATATAAACATTTTTTGGAAGCCCGAATCATTTTCTTTGCTTACTGTATTGATATAAACATTTCTTGGAAGCCTGATTCATTTCCTTGCATACGGTACTGATATAAACATTTTTTGGAAGCCCAAATCATTTTCTTTGCTTACTGTATTGATATAAACATTTCTTGGAAACCTGATTCATTTCCTTGCATACGGTACTGATATAAACATTTTTTGGAAGCCCAAATCATTTTCTTTGCTTACTGTATTGATATAAACATTTCTTGGAAGCTTGATTAATTTCCTTTGCTTGCCGTATTGATTTAAACATTTTTTGGAGCCCCGACACATTTCCTTCGCATACTGGATGACTATAAGCATTTCTTGTAAGCCCGACCCATCTTTTATTTTCAAATAGTTAAATAAGCTCGAATTATGGGGACTTGAATTTTCGAGATTCTACTGTATTTTGAAAATTTTCACTGTAATACAGGGATGAAAATTAAAATTAAATATCGTACTTGGTAAGTTTATTATTATTGTGATATATTGTAGGTAATATTTGCAAACTTTAAAGTTGAAAAATTTAATGTTTATTTGTAGAGTTATGTAAAAATCATAAATTTAATCCTTATAAAAATGTTTTGATAATTGAAAATGCTAGTTAAGGATCACTGATAGCATTCATATCTTTTACTACATTTAACATTGTATCGTATAACACTTAATTTATAAATTTAAAAAAATCTTTCTGTAAACCTGCTTGATACACTTTAATTATAATCATTACCAAAGGCATTAACAGAAAACCACAATTTCTTTAATATTTTAAAAAAGAGTTGAACTTTTACTACGAGCACTGTTTTTTAAATAAGGGCGGCTCCAGAGGAAGGGGAGTAGAGGCAATTGCCCCCCACCCCTCAAGAATTTGGGTACTATTTATCTTTTAGAAATATATTTTTCATATTCAGAACACATTTAAATTCATCCCAGTTTACTTATAAAAATGTATTTTTCATTTGACTTTTATTTTAAAGTAATATATATTATTTTTACATTTATGTAATGTTAAGTGTATAAATTCATTTGATTATATTGATAGTTCCACCCAGCATAAACAACATTAACATGTTGCAAGTCGCGCACTAGTTTCGTACCGGCTTGGCTATACAACAGTCTATGTACTACGACTCCATTTGATGAAAGTTAAACAATATTTAGTATTATATACAAAATAATAATTTTGATATCTATGTAAATTCTGGTAAAATGCATGTTTTTAGGACAATAAAATCCAAATTTCCTGTGATTGTGTGTACAAGAAGTAGCTTAAAATTTCACTTTCAAGCCCCTATTTTTTAATGTTTTCTGCCCCAAACCTGCCCATGTTTTCCTGCCATTGTACACCCTCCCCCCAAAGTCTATCCTGGAGCCGCCCTTGTTTTTAAATGCTCGATAGGCCATAAATAAAAAAGAACTGAATATGTATTAAAAAATTTGTATTACTAAATACTAAAAGTTAAGAACATTTATTGTTGTTTTTCGGCCTAATCACCTTTAGTGTCAACAGTTTTCTAATTTACTTCATAAACTGTTTCAGCCAGTGATTTTAAATTAAATGTCTTGAAGTTTCTCATTAGTTTGAAAGTATAACCATCCTAAACACTTCTTCAAGATGGAAGTCATGTGGCAATAGATTGCTACTGACGATTAATATTTTAGCCATACTTGTCATTTTTAATGGAACTGTTCCATTGTTATAAACCATATAAAGCACCCTGTCTGTTTTAGGGAAATACCAAAATGTCCCATTTTTACTCTAATATTATAAGATAATATAACAAAATAAAGTTGTTCAGTTATAATGTGTATATTAAATGCAGGAAGTTTTTTATATTTAATGCAAGAAGTTTTAGCAGTCTATAACAAAATTTGAATAGTTTTCATATTTATGACCATTAATTGATAACGATATATTATATTTATAATTACAAGCCCATCCTTGTCACACGAAAGTGACAACTCATAAACATTCTATGCTCTTATTTATATCTTAAAACTGTCAGATTTAGTCGACAGTTTTACACAATGAAGTAAATATCTAGGAATTGTTCCCGTCTTAACCAAGACTAAAATCTTATCACTATTTGTTGGAAATTTAAATGATTCTCTAAGTATAGTTACATCTTATACTAAAAACTAATGTGCTAGTTATTTTTCTACCAAACATTCCTAAAAGTAGATTTTGTAATGGTTTAAAACACGAATATTATTCTATATTTCCTCAGTTTCATTTGATTTAATCATTACAAGATATCAAATGTGAAACTGGATAGCATTTTTAATAAAATTTATTTTCCACATTCCTTTATAATTTTATTCATGTGTCCCAGGTGCAGGGGTATTATCTACACCACTGGTAAACTCCCAGAATTTAGTAAATACATGTATATACTTTCTCCTATTTTCATGTTTAAAAACATATTTTCTTGTGTATATTTTTTAAAAATTTCTTTCAGTTTCCTCCTTGTGTTATGGTCCTGTATTAAATTAGCCAAATGTGGCCATCTTAATAATTGGTAATCGAAAATATCCCATTAATATTAAACACTATGAAGACAGTTGTTGAGAACTAACTCAGCATCGACTAGCGTTTTGAACTTGGGAGTAACAGGGATAATGCAAATACAAATAATTATATTGTTTGCCTTGTTCATACCACCCATTTTCCACTGGTCTGGTAGACATGCTGAATTCTGGAATTGTTCTGCTACATAACAAAACCAGCCATCATAGTTGTGTGCCTTACGTATCACTTTCAATACATTTTTGACTTGGTGCCAAATTGCTTTCATCTTGTCTATGAAATCAAGAAGTGTTTGTAAGGGCAATGATTCCAAACTAACAAGAAACTTGAAGAAAATATTAAGACTCATTTAAAATAATTGGCGGCAACATTTTATGAAAATGGTATTAGAAAACTTGCCTAAATGTTGAAACATACCCCAATTGTGCAGGTGATTGTGTGAAAAAAATCAGTGTTCATATCTTTTAGTAGTAAAATAGTTTTGTTATCCATTTTCTTTAAAAAATCAGGGTACATAGGTCTTTGTAGTAAAATAGTTTTTTTATTCTCTTTCTATTATCTACAGTGTATAGGATATTGAAAAAAATAACTCGTTTATATATATATATATATATATATATATATATATATATATATATATTTATTTATTTATTTATTTCATTATTGATTTAAAAATAAAAATTATATAATTTCTATTTCTTGGTTTTATACAATGTTTATATTTACGTACTTTATAATATACTGTATAATGCAAACTGATTTTATCATTTTTCAAAGTAAACTAAATTTTTTTTAACAAGTTTTTGAAAATCACAAGTTTTTAGTATTAATTTTCTCCAAGAGAGCTGTGATTCGTTTCAATTTTGTAATTATAGAATAAAATTGTACTTAAAAATATGGCATTTATGTGTTGCAAAATTTCAAAATGTTAGGTGGCTAACATGTTTCAAGACATGTGTTTACAATGAAAATAATAAATTTGTAATTTTATTAGCTACATTATTACTGAAATATACATGCACAGTAAATTATACATTTACATTAGTAATAAATATTTATAATTTTTATTGTAATCATGCAAAAGAATTTTAATCATACAGTCCAAAATTTTTTTTATGAAAAACTTGAAGTATATTAAACTTAATTTGTTTTAAAAAATGAATTAACTATACAAAAATTTAAAATTTGTGTCAATATGAATAGGGGCATATTTGTTGATTCCATCTTCACGTGAGCTACTAGTTTTTACTAAAAATAAATGTAAATATGTTACAACCTTGTCTATAGTAGCACTTATATTTGTTGAGGACAGCTGTTTTGGGAGATGTGTCTTATTGTCAAATCAGACAGTAACTCAGGGACGTTTGCCCCTACAGGCCCCTAGTAGTTTTCATAAATATTTTAGTCAAGCAGCATAAAAAAAACAAATCATTATATCTATCACCAGGAATAGGCACTAGTACATAAATAAGTATTTCAACAATCCACACTTAAATTTACAATCTATTAAAAAAATAAAGGTTTAAACAGAAACATTAAAAATGACAGATTTTATAGTTGAGTGTAATTTTTTTAATGTATATATAAAACAACCTACATAAATTATGTTAGGGAGTCTTTTTGTAAATTTGTAAGTATATGGTAATTCGTTTGAATTTTGTTGTTTATATGTTATTTAGTTTCATAAACCTATAAAACACATACACTAGGGACTTTTTGGATGAATTAGTCAACTAAGTAATTTTTTGCAAATTTTGTGAATTCAGTAATTCCTGGAAATTCTGGTATGGATGAGTGTAAATTGTTGGGCATTGTCTGTAATATCTTTCCACTAAAGAGTAAAAGGTACAAATAGAGTAACGAAACCGTTCTATATTTTTTGTGTGTTTAAGTAAATACTACAATATTCCAAAATAGGGAGAAAAAATACTTATGTGATTTTTTTAATGTTTAACCAGTTACTACTTTGAAATAGAGGTAGATAGCTAGCTAGTCCATGTTTCTAACTAAAATTATATTACAATGAAAATATTGGAAACAACTCCAATATCACAAAAATAACAGATAATACAAGTTACTTAAGATTAAACCCTTATGCACATTTCGATGATCATGTCATCATAGTTACAAACTAGAGTGACGGCAACCGTTCTCTGCGGTCGTGATTTTGTATAAAATTATATCTTCTCAATGAGACAATCTGGTTTTATGATTAAAAGTGTTTTATTGACTTCCAAAATTTTTCAATGCATTCTGATTGATTAATTGCCCTAAATTCACAAATTCTTTAAGCAGGTTACTTAGTCTAAACTTCTAGAATTACAGTGCTAACACTTGTCTTTTGTACAAAGTTTCTCGCAGTGACCCGTATGAACTGTTGTAACATTTTAAGTGGCCAATCCAAAAATGTATGCTGCAAAGTATCTTTGTTACAGACTGTACAAAGGGGTTATACAAGGTAAAAATAATACACATATATTTGCAGTAAAAGTAGCCACATGAATGAAAATGCCGCTATAAATTTTATCAGTGGGTCATCCTGAATCCAACAAAATTGTATTCCTGTGTTAATATTATCACACGTTGTTGCATACATCTATTAAGTGCTTTGTTGAATCCGACTGATCCCTAGGGTATCTTCTTAGTTACAACTTCAACATCTAACTTCTATTTATATTAAATAAAAACAACCTCTTACCACAAATTCGACAATTTTTACTTTAACCTTATGTACATTTCGATTACAAAGTAATCATCTTCAGAGGTATTTTACAAATGACTAGTAACAACATTCTTTGTTGTTTTTATTTAATATAAACATTTACGCCACAGTTGCTTCAAGTTCTTATCTAACTTTTACCTTAATCCAAGTTTGGATTTGTTTTAAGTTGGAAAAGATTTTGCTAGGTCAATTGATAATTGTGCATGGAACATTACATTTGTAGTTGTTCCAGTTTTATTTTCCATTGTTGTAATTGTAAGAAGTAATTTGGTTTCCATTTTTAATGACCATTCTTTGTTAATTTCTTGACAAATATTCCACTTCAATTCCGCTAATGTAGAGGTTTGTGCTCGTTATAAGAAATGCATGTCTATAAATCTAAAGACTAAGAAATCATACATCACCAAAATTGGAAACAAGGTGGTTGATGAATAGAAAATCCAGACCATCCATTGACAATCCGCCTGTGAGAAATATGTTCTTGCTGACACACAATCCAACTATCAGTCTGGTTTGTTTAAAAAATGACAAAAAATAAGTATTTCACTTCTCAATGTAACGATATCAGTAACAGTTTGTGACATAACGTATAATTATTTTTCAAATAAATAAGAACCCATTTTGCATTTCTTTCCCATTATTTTCCAAAATATCCTTTGTGGTGTATAGCTGTTTTTGATAGTTATCTTGATAAATGTATTTAGAATATTTAGCAGTTTCATTTATCAAACATATTTTCATAAAGTTTAAGCATATTGAATGCAAAGTTCGGTTATTGCAGTTAATACATTGTGTTTATCTCCAACATTGTAATTATACATGCAAAATTTGCTTTATTTTGAGGTTAGAGATTTGCCCCAAAGCTCTGATTTATTCTGATTTCCCCAAGCAGAGTGAACTAGATTTAGTGAAATTGATTTCTCTTTTCACATTTTCTAGAATATGCACTGTACATGGTTCTAATGGAGGTGCATCAAAAAAGGAATCTGAATGAAGATTATTAATCCAATGTAAGATTTTGGTATGAGAGTAGTTAATTTTTATATTAAATGCTATTAACAAAAGGAATATAATACCTATTTTTTTTAAGCTGATCTATTAAATTGCCTAATACTAACTGTTTGAAAATAATTTTATATTTCTTAGCCTGTATAATATGTACAAAGTATAGTCTGATGAGTATAGCGCTATTTGAATAAAAATTTGGATCATGTAGCTGATAGAATTACAAAAATTAATTAAGAAAGTTAATCTTCTATCTTATTTACGTGATTTATTACTAAAGAGGCAACGAAAACCAATAACTCATCTATTAGTTGATAGTAATGTAATATGTAATTATTTTTACAAGGGGTATCTCTGATTATTTTGGACACTTTTTTTTAATTAGTGTTAACCATTTTTTTTTTAATTTTGTAAATTTTATTTTACTTTGTTTAATTTGTTTTTTTGTCTGTATTGTTTCTTTATAAGCAATTTATGTATTATATTCTATAATATAATACAAATATGTATATTTTGTAAATAAACACAAATTATTCTATATTGGATGCATTTTATAACCTTAACGAACAATCTGTTATAGAGGAGGACTTACAAGAATCCTCTGATTGTGTGATTTGTATAAGAGAAGCGGTCTACTACCCGCTCTCAACACCATGATATCACCTGCTCAAAACGCCATTAGACAAAGAACACTACTAAGAATTAAACACCATAAACCATGTATCAGAAACTAATGAATACAACACAACAATGATTGACAAATTATACACCGCTTAAAAACAAAATCAATAACCCAAATACATTTACACAACACTACAAACCCATAAAATACTTACAATACCATACAGAACCTACTATCTAAATTCACTATGAAAATACAATTACAAAATAGCCTATTCCACACACAACATTTTCAATAAACAATTTAAACCAAACAACAAAATCAATGACATGTACAATGCCGCTGGAGTTTTGCAGTTTTTACATAGGCCAGAGAGATCTTTTTACATATGCTACCAAGAACTTATAAACGCACTAACAAACAACAACTACCAATCAAACTTCGCTGAACATCTCAAGACCACATAATCATAACATCAAACCTACAAATTCTTCATAAACAATACAGAAATAACCAACGTTACACAACTGAACCATACAATATATACAAACATTTCAAACTACACCCTACACACATACTCAACACCCACTTGTGTTATAACTCACACACACTTTTCGACATCATAACTCCTAATGCTCGCCAAATACACCTATACCCCTCCCTCATAATATCCCACCCCCATCCTAACCTACAAAAACTTTGAGATCAGTTACAGTCTGAGTTGACAATGGGAGACATCTCCCGAAACGGCCATCCTCAACCAATATGAGTGCTACAATAGGCAAGTTGTAAAATATTTACAAGTGTTCTAGTGAAAACTAGTACCTCACGTGAAGATGGCTTCAACAAATATTAGTTATTTCGAAGTCTTTATTTTTTAATTTTTTGTTTTTTTTTATGATGTGAAAAATTTAAAACTATCATTCCTTATAAAGCCTTTATAAATGACAGTATAACTGAGAGTAGACGAAGCAAACAAGTAAGTCGGTTCTGAGTACAGTGTCAAACCAGCGTTCCGATTGTCAAAGAGCAAAGGGCTAGTATTAATTGTAGAATTTGAGGTTTGGTTTAAGTAAAAGAGAGTTTAAACACTAGTGTAGTGTATACAACTATTCTTTGAGCTTAGCTTGTGAAGTTATGTTAAAACAAATAAAAGACACAAATGTCACATATTAATCATTTATTGACTCATACACGTTTCAATAACAACGTCATCATTATCAGTGAGTGTTGTTACTAAAACTCTAACTTACAACTGTTGTAAGTTAGAGTTTGTTGTAGCAACACACTGATGAGGATGACTTTGTCATTGAAACACGTATGAGTCAATAAATGATTAATTTGTGAGTTTTGTGTATGTCTTTTATTTGTTTTAACAAGTGTAGCATATATATATATATATATATATATATATATATATATATATATATATATATATGTAGAATATTAAATATGTTTTCCTGTTAGACTATTTTTAAGATTAAATAATATACACAATTACAGGAATAATTTATTGAACAATACGTTCAAAGCTTTTCCTTGGTTGACATTACCAACATCCTCAGGAATTACAATACTAAGAATGACTAACAGAATTGTCTAACAAATATCATATTTGCTAGACAATTCTGTTAGTCATCCTTAGTATTGTAATTCCTGAGGATGTTGGTAATGTCAACCAACGAAAAGCTTTGAATGTATTGTTCAATAAATTATTCCTGTAATTGTGTATATTTTTAATCTTATATATATACATATATATACATATGTACATGTATACCTATATATATATATATATATATATATATATATATATATATATATATATATATATATATATATATATATATATCACATCACTTACACTATAATGTACTTAAAAAAGAATCTTGCTTTGTATATATCCGAGTCAACTTTCAAGGATTAGGTACATGTCCTGATTTTCGAGCAACAACTGAATGTCTTAAGAGCATCAAAATGAGTACACGAAATTGGTCTTCGAAAGTTAACTCGTATATATACATAAATAAATATATATATATATATATATATATATATATATATATATATATATATATATATATATATTGTAACATTTATAGAATGGGCTATATAATATTATTTAAGAATTGGAAAATAGATGAGAAATAACTCACTCAAAATTTAGAAAGAAATTCATTAAAAGATTGGTTAGGTTAAAATTGAAACTAAATTCTGGTAAAAGCCTAGGAATTGTAAACAAGGTTTTTGAACTGGAAATGTATTAGGAAATTTGTTATATCAAATAACCTAACACATAAATTAAAATAAGATAATCTAATAATAGTTATGTGTAAACAAATTTGTAAACTGTAGGAACATAGGGCCTAAGTAATTACTTGAAGGAGAAAGTGAACACGTTTGTAAACAAAAGAAAATTGAAAGGTTATGTTTCTATGAATTCGGCTCAAAACACACACAATTCAGAACTATTTCAAAAGTAAAACACAAAGACACTTCACACACTAATAATATTAATAAAATAAACACTGGAAACTTTATTAAGGATCGGAAAATTAAAACAGTAAGTTTCAACCAAAGTTAACAAGATTAAAACTGGTGAAAATAGTTCGTTGACATTAACAGCTGTAAAAACATGTGTGAAAGTCTAGTGGAAAGAAATCGAACTAAATTATAACCCATATGTGTTTTTTTTGAAGAAGAAAGCCGCCATATTTGTAAGATTTTTAAAAGAAAATAGAAGGACGCGTAGTTTAAGTTGAGTTGATTCTAGCGTGGGTGACGCTACGAGAGGAAGCAGACCTTGCTGACCAGTCAAAATTCTATTTTTTTGGAAAGAGTTCGTCTAAATTATACAGTTTTGTGAGTAAACTTGGCCAGATTAAACAGGAATAAGAAAATTGAAAGAGTTAATACAGTGAAAATATAATTTAAAAGAACTAAAACGGATTTAAGTGTGTGAATTGTTTAAATTGGAGAGAACGGGAATTTACGTAAGCGACCAGCAAAATTTTGATATTTATTAATTTGAGTAATAGCGCTATAAAAATAACTTTAATGGACTTTTAAGATAATAGAGAAGTTTAAATTTGTATATTAGGATATCTTGTAGTTAATTAATAGTAAGAAATAAATCCAGTTCAAATAGTTTGGCCTTTTTGCAATTTCAAAATTTAATATTGTTTGTTCAAAATTTATTTAATTAACCTAAGAATTTCTAAAAATATAGCCCATACTATAACCCCGAGATATCAAGAGATCTTAAACTAGCCAAGGGTATAAAAACCTTGTAACTCAAATTTAAAGAATCGAATTTTAGTATATTTTGTTAAAAAATTGTTAAGTTGTAAAATTTTGTTTTGTGTATTGTTTAATGTTGAGATGAAATTGTAATAATAAATGTTAATGAATTATTCTTGAGTAGTTATTTTTTTTTGGTTATTAAATAGAAATAATATATCTTCATAAAATAGTAAAACCCCGCTGCGTCTGTTTTATAATTATGTTATAATATATATATATATGTGCGTGTGTGTCTTTGTTGATAATATGAACAAATGTTGAAATATTTAATTTTTTTTAAGGAAATGCTCAGTACAATATGTATAGTTGTTTAAATCTATTATGTTTGTATAGTACCAATCAAAATACACATTGTTTGACTTGATAATAGCAAAGATATATATAAAAAGCATTTGTTTTGCAGCGTATCATTAAAAACATAGATTTTTTTTCTGTATTCGCTTTTCATATAGTATTAAATTTTTGGGCTGCAAAAAACCTTCTGCGACGTATATATATCTAAATTAAATGTTACTAAATTAAAGTAAGGTTAATAATATAACTACTAATAATAGTGTAATATACATATAGTTTGTAACAGTAATGTGATTTTATTATCAATCTTTGAGCTAGTAGAAGGTACAAAAACATATGTTGCATGTTTAGGAAAGCCGTCTGCTTACCATCTGATCTAAATAAAAATAAACCATGATGGCCTGTTATTTAATTTCTAGATAGCAAGGTCGTTAATATTTTTAGTGATAAGTGCTTATTTCATTACAGAATTTGATAGGTTATCATGATGTAATTGAAGTATTTTAAAATGTCAACGTTTTTCAAAATTTTACTTGGTTTTTATATTCTAAAAACATTAATAGATTACAATGGAAGTTAGTGCAGATCCAACGCGCTTTTTAAAAACTATAGAATGGGACATGATGGACAAAACTAAATTTTTCCCCCTGAGTATGTTGAGTTCGTTTTGTGTCAGATGTAGTTTATATCCCCTTACATTGATCAAAACAAGACTTCAAATACAAAAGCATGGGCAAATGTACGATGGTAAATATCATTTGATGTTATATACGTTTTGGTCAAGCTATAATTAGTTGGGTTAGAGCTAATTTTTTTTGCATAATATTACTTCAAAATTATAATCATTTATATTTGTAACTGGCTATGTATATATGTGACTGATTGAGCATCATATACCATTTAATAAATCACTGTGATAATTATATTATGTTACTATAATACTACTACACAACTACTGCTATTATACTAAAAGCATAAGTATATATTAAAACCGAGTGAACAAAATATTTTAAATAATGAATTTATGCTTTTATTTTTAAAAAAATGGAAAACAATAACTCAATGAGTTGATTATTAATTGTTAATACAATTAGTAAATAACTAAAAATTTATAAACTATATCAAACAACTAATTAAATCACTCATTTCTTAAAACATTTACTAAACACATGTAAATATTTACAAATTGCCTATAGTAGCACTTACACGTGAAAATGGAATATAAAACATTTAATTATAGAAATGGTAATAGTTAGACTCTATATATAAACACTGATGCCCATCGAAGTTTATGTTTCAACAAAATTTTGTATGGCCAAACCTATCCTAACTATATGTTTTTGTTATTTGCATATTAGTTTTGTAAAAAAGTCGAATTTTTATGATAACAATGCACAAAAAGAGGGTAATTGTTTAGTTTGCTAAACCGGGCCTATATTTTCATGAAACATTCAGAAACATGTAAAAAGGCTATTTTCATTGAAATAATTTTTTTCTGTGAGTTGCAAATATCTATAACTGATATAGCATAACGTTAGGTGCTGCACAATAATATGCCTATGGCAATGGAAACAAATTGCTTCCTTCATAAATTTATTACACTTTTGCTATTACTTGCGACCAGACTTTTTGTTAACTAAAAGTTGTTAAATTGTTAACTTACACTTGGAAGAAACGTTTTCGTCTTACGACTTCCTCAGCCTTGTATTTTTGCCACTAGGAATGCTGCAGTTGTGCTTCCTCGGTACCATTATTTTGAAAGTTAGAAGTGATGTGATCGAAGAGTATGTGTGATCTGTGCTGTGTTTGTTCATTTAAAATGTCATTTTTATGTGTGTTGCTTTGTCTATATATTTAATACTGTTCTAGTGTGTTTAATTTATGGCCTTTGTTGCATGTGTGGAGGATGCTCATGTTATTTTCCATACTTTTGCATGAGTGTTTAGTGTCCATGAGGTGATTTGCGAAGGTGGATTCAATAATAGTGTGCAGTGAGCTTTTGTGTATGATATATATAGACATAGCAACACACATAAAAATGATATCTTAAATGAACAAACATGGCACAGATCACACATACTCTTCGATCACATCACTTCTAACTTTCAAAATAATGGTACCGAGGAAGCACAACTGCAGCATTCCTAGCGGCAAAAATACGAGGCCGAAGAAGTTGTAAAATGAAAACGTTTCCTCCAAGTGTAAGTTAACAATTTAACAACTTTTAGTTAACAAAAAGTCTGGTCGCAAGTAATAGCAAAAGTATAATAAGAATTAACGACCAGCTCGTCATGAACAGCAACAAGATTTCGATATTTGTAAATTTATGCTAACATGGCTATTTTTTTTATAAAAGCAAACCTATTTCAACTGGGTAGTTTGTACCTGTATTTTAATAACCCGAATAGTGATGTAATACTGAATAGTGTGACAATTCCTGAATAATTGTTATATAGAGGAGTGTGTTTTTTAAAAAGTGGTTGTTTTTCGGTAACAATAATTGTTTAACCACTTAATTATTATGGTTTTTAATTGATTATTTAATAAGTAATTTAATTATTAGACAATTATGGTTTGTGGTTTTTAAAATCATTTTCATCTTGTTTGGTATATATATATTTTGAGTAACACATGTAAAAGCAAAAAATGGAAGTATTTTAAGTTTTTTTGTAAGTATAAAATCTTGTCTCTTATTTAAATAGATACTTGAAACTAGTTTAAAAATATTTAAAATATCATAAATATGTTTAATATCTTTTATTATCAGGAAGTCACCTATTTTCCCTCTGATTTCTTTAAAATTAGAAAAAACGTTATTTTAATGAATCAACTTATTATTTAATAGGGTGCTATTTCTACAACTTATTTGTTATTCTTTTCAATTCATTAAACTTATGACCTAAAGATGAAACATTTACAATGTCTTTGTCAATTCTAGTATCCTGACAAAGATATTGTTGATGTTCTATCTTTAGGTCATAAGTTCAATAATGACTTGAAAAGAACAACAGTTAGTTATGAGAATAAATAAGCACAATTAATGTGAAAAATTATTACTTTATATAAGAGAAAAAACAGTTTTAAATATTATTGTTATATTTATTTTATATTGCACTGAATTATTCTTTATAGATAATTTATTTAGTGGGAGGCTATATTTATACATAAATCAGTATATGATATATTTTTCAGATATACTGGTTTATGTATAAATATACTTGTAGCTCCATTAGCAGTAGGCTATCGCAACAATACTATGTTTCCAATCTAGGAACAATAAGAATGACCATGTATATCTTTTTATATTTTTTGAAATATGGAGCTTAACTATATGTTTGTTATATTAGAAGTAGAAAAATACCAAATAATATGCAATAAAAGTTTTGATAATAATGCTCATAACAAAGGGCTGAGAAATGCAAACCCAAACATGAAAATCACTCAGCAACAACAATGTCTTGAAAATGTATAAGCAATTATGTTGAGCTAAGGGGTTTTTGATTCTCTATTATAAAAATCCTGTCATTAATCCAGTAGCCTCAAGCAGGATTACCCATTTATAGCCACTGATTTGGTTAAAAGATACAGACGACTTGTTCTATCTCTTTTTGAATTGTAAATTAAACAACTTTATGTAATAAAATTCTGTAATCATGTTAGAACCATGATTACTTTAGCAATTAATATTTTACGTTGTCGGTTAATTATAAGTAAAATTTTTAAAAGAAATTAATGGTATTCCTGAAATTTCCTATTTGTATATAAAAGATAAGGAATTTACACATTTTTAAACAGTGTTTCTTACTCAATTAATTTCTATTTTGAAAAACATGTATAGAGTGACATAGTTTTCACCTACAAGTTTCTTTAAAAATGGTGACACTATTCGTGACAACTAATTATAGTTTGCAACATTGAAGATTGTTTTTTTCTTAAGGTACCATTCGGATCCAGGCAGCCGCTGCTAGCTACCTAGCGGCGCTGCCACAATCATTCAGATCTATTAGTCAAGGAGGAGCCAGTGTGAACTGATGTACATTCTGGGGATGTTATGAATATAAAAATTGATAATGTTTTGAAGTTAGTGTTTTTAATCTCAAAACTATGTTTGAGAACTTATATAAACGATCAATTAAAACAAATAGCGGAACAGTTTTTGAATAGGTGGAATTGTCCTAATTGTTTTGGAGCAATTAATGACAAGTATGTATGCATTAAGGCTCTGCAAAGCAGTGGATTAATGGTCCTTAACTATAAAGACTATTCCACTAAATTATTAGCGATTGTAGACATAAACTAAAAATTTATTGCTGTTGATGTGGGTTCGTTTGGAAAGGAAAGAGACAGCAGTATATTTGAATAGTCAAATATGGGAAAAAAAATTATTTGCGAACAATTTAATGTGCCTCAACTGACACCTTTACCAGGGACAGATATCTTAAACCCAAATTATTTAATTGATGACAAAACGTTTACATTGGATGTCCATATGATGAAATCCTATTACAAAATCTCTGCTAGGGGTGATCGTAATAAAGCTATCTTCAATTACCACATCTGCTGGGCAAGACGAGTCATAAAGAATTCTTTTGGACATCTGATTCAAGTCTTCCGAATTTTATATTTACCAACAGCAATTAAAGCAAAAATATGTGATGAGTACATAGTAATTATTATACTATGTTACTTCCATAATTTCTCTACTTAATGCTTGTTAAAAAAAAAATGGAAATCCATATTATAGTTACACCAAAAAAACCCGAAACCAACAAAGAACATGATTCCATTGACTCGTAGGGGAGGGTGTCTAAACATGGACGGATTTCATAACTGTAATATATAATTATATTAATCTCTGAGAGTGGAAATATGATTAATAATCTTGATTTATGGTTTGTGTTTAGAATGTGTATTTGTACTATTTATGTAAAAAAATAAAAGTAAAGTAGGTACTTGTTTTATTGAATTTCCTTCAAATATACTCCCATATATTATCTCGAACAACAAACAACATTGTCCTTATAGGTTTTTAGTCGAGAATCATAAATCGGCGGATTTGTAGTTATTAGTTCTATTAGAAACTCGTGAATTTCATCAGTAAAGAACTCCATTATAACAACAACAAACTCAAGCTGGCAGCACGACATTTTGATAATGCTTCTAGAGCGGCTTGGCACCACTCCCGAGGTCAAGCGACCCGGCCGCACTGCATAGTCGCTTGCATCGGAAAGTGTTCCATACAAATAACGGTTTGATGCAACACCACAGCCACTGCCTAACAGTGGCAGCCCTGATTCAAATGATACCTTTAGAATGTATTGTTTAATAACAAATTTTAAAAAAATCAAGGTTGGTAGGAAAATGGTAAATGTTTACTCCATTATTTTAAGTTTAAGGATCATATTTCTTTCATTAAAGGTATATATTATAATTATATCATAACATCTTTCTTGAAGCAAAGCTTTGACAATTCAAATAATTCTGGTCTTTTCATAGGTCTTATTGATGCTGCATCCAAAATATACAGATCAGAAGGGGTTGGCGGTTTGTATAGAGGTTTTTGGGTGAGTTCTGTACAGATAGTGTCCGGTGTATTATATATAGCTACATACGAAGGTGTAAGACATATACTCTCACAACATAATGCTTCTCCATCAGTTAAATCACTGCTAGGAGGTGGAGCTGCATCACTTGTTGGGCAAACAATTATTGTACCGTTCGATATTCTTTCTCAACATCTCATGGTTCTTGGTCTGGGGAGAGTTTCATTAGAAAAGAGCAAAGACAAAGTGAGTTTTCATTGTTCAATTTATTATATGATATATAGAAATGTACTATGTGTTGTTTATATATTTTTTTAAAACAAAACTCCTTTTGGATATCGTGTTGTAGTTCAAACTAATTTATAAAAAAACATATTAATTAAAACAGTTTTATAGTTGACTGATAAATAGTGTTATTTGATGCTATCTTCACTTAAGCTAATAGTTTTATAACTAAAAACCCCTTGAACATATCTTAGAATGTTACACTAGTTATGGTCTGAGTTGGCAATTAGACACATCTCTCGCAACACCGTCCTCAATACTAAAAAAAAGCAAGTGCTACCAAAGGCAAGTGTAAAATTCTAATTAATGTTTTTAGATCAAAACTAGTAGCTCAAGTGAAGATGAAATCAAATAATTTTAATTCATAACTATAAATTGAGAAGAAAACATTTATTTATGTTACATGAATTATAAAAATGAACTGATTAGAGAATGTTTAACTAATCAAGTGATTATTTAATGTCTTAAGTTAATAAATCTACATTTTCATATTTTAATATAATAAACATCTTTAAAGTGGTTATAACTAATACTTTTTTTAGTTGTAATTAAATCCAAGTTTACACACTCTTAGTCTAATGGGACTTTTGTAAAGTTGTTTAAATGTTAATTTAGTAAAACTGAATACGAAAGAAACACAATAATAACAAGAATTAAAACCTTAAGGGCACTACTAAATTCTCTAATTAGTTGCAAAAATGAAGTGATAGAAACCATGGATTGGATGTTTGTAGAGTGGCAGCAAGTAAAAATTGTTAGACTTTTTTTATCTTATGTAAAATAATATGTTGATGTATTTTAAAATAAAAAGTACTGTTGTGTTTTGAAATAAGTGATAATGTATCATTTCTAAATTTATCATGTAACATACCGCATAAATTTCTGATTGAAATTAACAAAGTTTCTGAATGCACAATGGTGGGGGCATTTTCGAATTCACATGTTAAGTTTCTGTGGGAAATTGACAAAGCACTCTCTCGCAACACATCTCAGAGGGAGGAGCAAGATGGGCTAGCAATCGTAAAGATTTTTATGAAACCTTTAAATGATGTAATTGTGTAAATTAATTAAAGACGGGATATTTTCTTTGAGGCTTTGTTACATTCAGTTTGTTGTTTCAAAATTTAAAAGTAAACAGGTGTAATTAAATATTAAATGTTTTAACAAAGCCACGTGAGTATAAGTGATTGCCAAAGGTATGTTTTAAATTTAATTTTTTTAATAATATTTTTGGTTTCAATCAAATTAGTAAATATAAAATACCAGAATGCAATAAACGTAGCTTTGTCAGAGAACATTTTCAAAAGATGTAAACTTACATATTTTAAAGTTTCTTGATGTAATCATCTTGAATTCACTGATTAAACTAATTTTACACTACTTAACTAAGTGAATACGTAATTGCTTACTTGCTGACTCATTTCAAAACCATCGTTTCTTTTTCGAAGCTAACCTTCTACTAGCGGCTTCTGGCTCTTTACAAACGGTATGACAGGGTTGGATTTATGACATTGGGTGAGGTGTCGGCGTCTTGTGTGATGTATTTGAAAAGACTATTGGCTTCGAAGTGTGTGTGTGGTCATTAAGTATATTTTCCCTGTCTGTTGCGTAGTGTTTGTAGATTTCATATTTTTCTAAGGTTGTTAGTTTTTTACTCTGTTTTAATGTGTGTAGAATATTTAAATTAGTGTGTATGTCGGTAGCACCCAACACACACATACCGACATACAGACTAATTTAAATATTCTATACACATTAAAACAGAGTAAAAAACTAACAACCTTAGAAAAATGTGAAATCTACAAACACTACGCAACAGACAGGGAAAATATACTTAATGACCACACACACTTCGAAGCCATTAGTCTTTTCAAATACATCACACAAGACGCCGACACCTCACCCAATGTCATAAATCCAACCCTGTCATACCGTTTGTAAAGAGCCAGAAGCCGCTAGTAGAAGGTTAGCTTCAAAAAAGAAATGATCGTTTATGAAACGATTTAAAAGATTTTTTTGTTTCATTTTGAAACATTTTTTCATCTATTAAACATTTTTTTTTAAATTCATTCAACCATTTTCTTTTAAATTATATGAAGACATGTTGTCTATGAACATTATAAATAATGATGTGTTGAACCCATAATTTACTTGATCTATAAGTTTTGTAAGTTGTTACTTACAAAGTTCAAATATAATTGTTTCACCAAATATCATAGAAAAAATCCAAGAGATTTAATTACATGTACACAACAAATAACTTATCTCTGTGTGTCTTGTTAAAAAAAAGTAATCAACAGATATCAAGTTGGCACACAGAGACATACTTAAGATAGAATATTAGGAAGCTCCATTGGGGCTATCTGGTTTCCAAGTAATAGGGGAACTGGGAGCCCTTCTTGTTGCCAGTGGAAAATTTGAAAACAAATTGTACCTTGTTCAATACTGATAGAATTTATTGAAATAAAGAACAAAACTGCTAGTAAGCAGTTATTTTAGTTTAAATAATTACTTATGATATAATCAGTGAAATCAAGATGATTTCATCACAAAACAACCAACTTTAGTTATACATATATATATATATATATATATATATATATATATATTTATATATATATATATATATATATATATATATATTTATATATATATATATATATATATATATATTTATATATATTCTTGATATTTAACATTATCCATTGTTTTTCCGTTGCACTGACTTTATGAAGTTAATATATTACTATTTTTGAGTAATTTTATCCACCATTAAGTGCAATAATTTTACCTTGAGTGATGAGGCACCTTTCGGTCTTTGACCATTGTCGAATCACTCAGAGTGATTCGACAATGGTCAAAGACCGAAAGGTGCCTCATCACTCAAGGTAAAATTATTGCACTTAATGGTGGATAAAATTACTCAAAAATAGTAATATATTAACTTCATTTATATATATATATATATATATATATATATATATATATATATATATATATATATATTGTAATAATTTGTTTTATTCTGATATTATATGAATGATTAAAATGTATTTTTTCAAAAATTGTCTTTAATAAAATTTCTCATTTATTTAGTTCAAGGTAGGTTAGTAAATTTTCTAATTTATTTTAAGATAAATAAATATTCTAGAGCTTTCTTTTTTTAATAACAAGTTTAATGTATCATTTAAAACAATTTCTTAGCAATTATAAGTTCTCTTAATAAATTACAATTTTTTTCTTTTTTAAAGTTTTACAAATTTACTCTAAGTTTCTTCTACTATAATAAGTCTTATTATTCTAAATTGTATTTCTCTTTTGGGCAGCAACAGTTTTTATTTAATTTAGCCTAAATTGATTTTAATTTTGGTTTAGCACAAGCCCTCTTAATCTCGGGTTATCTGGTAGGTTTTAAGTTTTGAATACTGAAATCTTATTTGGCACTCTAAAGTACAAGAACAAAAAAAAAATCTAAGCTATACATGTTATAAACTATGTTACAAATTTATTTATTTCTTAGTAAAATTGTTCCTTAATATTCTTTCTAAATGTTTTCTTTTATAGTTTAATTTTATAATAAATTCACTGGTTTCTTTTCTTTTATAAATGTCTGATTGCAAAATTTCAAAAATGTAGTAATGGATCTAGCCTAGATAATTAAATGTTTTAGATTGCAGATTCCACTTTTCAGCCTTTATCAAAATATTTAATAAGATCTTTTTAAATAAATAGTTTTAATTAATTTTCTTGAAAGTATTTTGTAGTGTTAATTGAATTCGAGACTAATACTCCCGCACTAAGTTTGAATTCGTTAAATTTTATTGGCCAATTCTGAAACACGTCTGTCTTGCTTGAGTAGTGTGTGTGACTGAAGCGACGCTAAGCCAAGCATTTAAAATGGCTAAACCAACTATTTCCTTTTTTTAATCGTTGTTACCGGCTTTACGGATGCTGTATTCTCTGCCTTTGGTACATTTCATGTTCTTAATAACTAGATTTTAATTTCTTTGCAGGTTACTGCATTTAAATATTATTTCTTCCGACTAAGTTTAAATTATCAGTTGTTCTATTCACAATGTGCTAGCCATCCTGTCTTGGTTCATTTGTGCATTCTAAAATGGTTTCAATTTCTTAACACTTAAAGGCTTTTACTTTTATTTACATTGTTTTAGTGTTCTTTTCAAACTGTTACACATTAAATTGTTTCTATTATATTGTTTTTTTTATAGTGGTTATTGTTCTAAACTTGAGATTAAATGTTACGATTTTGCCAATTTAGGTTATGTTTACATTTTTCTCTTTTTTTATAATTAGTTATTTTAAGGTTTGAATTTACTTACATATTTATATTATATTATACATAGTGCCTTTCTTACTTGCTATTCCAAAATGTTACAATATATATATATATATATATATATATATATATATATATATATATATATATATATATATATATATATATTGTAATGTATCTATAAAACACAATACCATATACTTTTATTTTATTAAATGAAAATATATTATTTCTATTTAATAACCAAAACCAAAAACTACTCAAGAACAATTCATTAACATTTATTATTACAATTTCATCTCAACATTAAACAATACACAAAACAAAATTTTACAAATTAACAATTTTTAACAAAATATACTAAAATTCGATTCTTTAAATTTGAGTTACAAGGTTTTTATACCCTTGGCTATTTAAGATCTCTTGATATCTCGGGGTTTATCGCATGGGCTATATTTTTAGAAATTCTTAGGTTAATTAAATAAATTTTGAACAAACAATATTAAATTTTGAAAATGCAAAAAGGCTAAACTCTTTGAACTGGATTATTTCTTACTATTAATTAACTACTAGATATTCTAAAATACAAATTTAACTTCTCTACTATCTTAAAAGTCCACTAAAGTTATTTTTATAGCGCTATTACTCAACTTAATAAATACCAAAATTTTGCTGGTCGCTTACGTAAATTCCCGTTCTCTCCAATTAAACAATTCACACACTTAAATCCGTTTTAGTTCTTTCAAATTATATTTTCACTGTATTAACTCTTTCAATTTTCTTATTCCTGTTTAATCTGGCCAAGTTTACTCACAAAACTGTATAATTTAGACGAACTCTTTCCAAAAAAATAGAATTTTGACTGGTCAGCAAGGTCCCATCTTAAAGCGTCCCCCACGCCATCCAACTCAACTCTTAACTACGCGTCCTTTTTTTCTTTCAAATTGTTTTAAAATATGGCCGCCTTTCTTCTTAAAAAAACACATGTTGCCTGTAATCTAGTTTGTTTTCTTTTTCTTCACTACAATCGATTGTCACACTGACCTACATCTGTTTCACAGCTGACATACCAACAAGTTTGTTTTCACCAATTTTTATTTCGTTAAACTTTGGTTGAAACCTGATTGAAACTTACTGTTTCAATTTCCTATCGTCAACAAACCTTCCAGTGTTTATTTTATTAATATTATTAGTGTGTGAAGTGTCTTGGTGTTTTACTTTTGAAATAGTTCTGAATTGTGTGTGTTTTGCTTGGTCTTTCATAAACATAACCTTACATTGTTTACAATCGTTTTTTCACTTTTTCCTTCAAGTAATTACTTAGCCCTATGTTCCTACAGTTTACAAATTTGTTTACACATAACTATTATTAGATTATCTTATTTTAATTTATGTGTTAGGTTATTTGATATAACAAATTTCCTAATACATTTCCAGTTCAAAAACCTTGTTTACAATTCCTAGGCTTTTACCAGAATTTAGTTTCAATTTTAACCTAACCAATCTTTTAATGAATTTTTGTTTAAATTTTGTATGAGTTATTTCTAATTTATTTTCCAATTCTTAAATAATATTATATAGCCCATTCTATAAATGTTATAATATATATATATATATATATATATATATATATATATATATATATATATATATATATATATATATATATAGATTTTTTGGACTAGGAGACTGACAGACTTACCTTGGTAAGAGTCCACACTGTAGTCTTGAAATAGAAACACATAAAAGCACTTAAACAATGATATATTTCAACCACACAGTGGTTTTTGTCAATCGAAGAGAAAACACAAAAAGAAATATGAGAGAATGTACCTATATATATATATATATATATATATATATAATACATTTTATTACTAAATCAGAAGATACATATTAATGTTTTTTATATGTATTGAAAAATGTGAAACCTAGAGGTTATCAGAGCACCCAGGATAACTTCCCCTCCCTCCCCCTATAAAAAAACATCTAATGATAGTTTTGTTACAGAATTTTTAAAATTTAATTGTTTTGGATTCATATGTATGTATTTATTGAACATTTTAAACATGGTATACAACCATCTAAGCATTAAATCTATAATCATTGATTTGTTGATTTTATTTTCTAATTTTGAATTTTAAAAAAAAATTCTAATATTTAAAATATTTAATGATGTTTGTTTTAAAATGGAATACCTTTGTAAAAAAACTACTTGCCTCTTAATGTAGTCTGTATAGAGAAAGGTATTACTAATACTACATCTTATAATACAAAGTTGACCTTATAATACAAAATAAAACCTTTAAAGTGTTTTCAATTAATATTAAATATTGATAATTGCAGGTCTTATTAAACCCATTGGGGTTACAGTTGGATCCTTCTAGATCGAAGATGCGTTTGACTTTCGACATTGCTCAAATAATTTACAAAAATGATGGACTCAGAGGTTTTTATCGTGGATATCTGGCATCTCTTTGTACTTATGTTCCTAACAGTGCTCTCTGGTGGGCTTTTTATCATTTCTACCAAGGTATAAACTTTAGATATGTAAAATTTATATAGCTTACTTAAATTGTAATTTAATATTTTCACGTGTATCCTTAAAATGTTATTATCCAGTTACTATATCTTAAACGGAAATTAAAATCTATTAACATTTTGTTTAATAGGTTTTTTTAAAATGCCATTTCCTTTAGAAAAGCTATTTGAAAGTAAAAAGTAAAAATAAATACAAGTATTATATTTTCATATCAGAAACTTCAATATTTATATTTTGCCAGAAATAGATTTCAAAGTCTGACCCATAACCAAACTGTTTTATCAAAATCTTGTAATTTTTTAAAAACGTCCAAAGAATAATCTGTTGTTTTTAATCTAAATTATTTCAGCTTCTTATACTTCTATTTTTTTTTTCTTGTTAGAACACATTTCTTAAAACCAAAAACATTTGTTCCATTGTTCACTTCCTTGATATCTTTCATAATCGACCCCATTTTACAATAATCTTCAGTGGATGAAATAATGATAAAGGAAATATTGCTTATTAATAGAATAATTTGTTTTTGTTACGCCTGTTGAGAGAAGCTTAAAATCTTTTATAACTAGAACATGCCACTCTCAGTATTTTTTGGCAACCCCTTTAGAAAGGCTGAAAGTGTTGTTAGGGACATGTTAAATATAAGGTTAATGCATTACTTTTAATTTGAGTAAATATTTTTCAGATGAACTAGAAAAACATCTTCCCCAAGATGTGTCTCATCTTTTTATACAATGTATAGCAGGTACTTTGGGAGGATTTACCACAACCCTTATTACAAACCCTATGGATACAATCCGAGCACGTTTACAGGTACTTATTATCTCTGTTTTTATAGCTTCTACATTGTATTTCCCATTCATTGAATTTACAACAATCCAAAACAGATTTAAATGAATTAAAATTTTATTTACGAATATTTTCAGTTTATATATTTGAGTACATGTTTCTGCCTTTCCTAACATTACAATTATGGCAGTAATGAGTCATGGCAGAAACATGTTCTCAAATATATATAAATATTCCTAACAGAAATGACGATGAGTATATTAACACGTTGACTGCCATGACAGTCACCGGTGACCGACACCATATTTTTGCATAGGGCCGCAACAGTCATCTGTGACCGACAATATAGACCTAACTTTAGACACAAGACTGTCAGGCACATTCACAATGTATTTAACGATGAGGTGTCTAACAAGGCCCTGTGTTCGTGCAACTTTGCGTTCAGAAAAAGTTTTTATTTTTTTTTTACAAGGCTATAACTAAGTTATACCTTAGCAGAAACTAGAAGTTCAAAATTACAAGGAAATAGTTTTTATTTACACTTCTTTGTAGAACTACATTACGTTTTAGAATAGTGTTACCTTTGATTTGATCTTTAAAATAATTCACCTAAAAATCTGAACAATTCGAAAATTAGAAAGTAAAAACTTTTGTGAAAGACTTTTGTTGTTGTTCATGACGAGCTGGTTGTTAAGCACTTATTACACTTTAAAATTACTTGCGGCCACACACTCTATTAATATAAATTGTTAAAATGTTAACTTACACTTGGAGTTTTCGTCTTACGACTTCAATTTCAAAGTGTAATAAGTAAAAACTTTAATTTAAAACGTCTTCCTCCAATTCATAAGATCATATAAAATTTGTAAAAACAGCTCAATTTAAAACATACTTGTATTTAAATAATACAAACATAAATGTAAGAATAATGTTCAGATTATATTTACATTCTAATTATTCGAGAAAGAATATTTTCAAACAAACAAAAGTTGTGATGAAAATTTAAAAAATATGACAAAAATCTAGTAGTTATATTTATACTTGAACTTGTATTGGACAAATACAATATAAATGTTAACATTTTACATTCATTTGGAAGTTCGACCTTAAACAGGGAATGTGTAGCAACATGACACAAATGGCGCCTTATAGTATAAATATTTATGTCAGGCTATGACAGTCACTTGTGCCAGACGACATTATAAAATAAAGCAGTTTAAATGAATAAACACACTAGAAGACAAAATAATATGTTTTGTCATTATTTAAACAAAAAGTACACACTAAAAAGTGTGTTTGAAGGTTATCGGAAAGCTGGTTGGCAATCAATGTGTTGAGAATTTCAACTAAGTCAAGTCAGTCGGATAATGATAGTTAAAAGATTTGAGTTTAATATTTTCAGTTTATTTTTTCAACACAGTTGTTTCATATAGATTAAAATTTGATTTTATTAATGATGTTATAAACAGTGCTATATTGTTTATCTCTATTTGTTTCTATTTTTATGTTGAGCTACTAGATTTAGGACTTAAATAAATGTTATTACGTGTATGGCATATATATGATGTGTGGAGCTGACTGTTTTGAATATTTTTATGTCAGTCAGTGGCTGGGACTGACACAACACTCAAGTTTATACATTAGATTGAATAAGCCAAAAAAGATTAGAGTAAGGGTAGATTAGTTGTGGGGTGTAAAAGGTTTAATATGATGGTAAAAAGCAGGAAATTAGAGGGAAATGGATAAAAGCACAATAAAAAATTGAAAATCTTACGTCCTTCACAAACATAGATTAGATAAAAATACTTTTAGTTTACAATTACTTCATAATCTAAGTTTTTTTAATAAATAAGATAGATTAAACAGAAGCTGTTTAAAATTAAGATAGTAAATTAGTGTTGAGTATGTATGTAGATGTATTTTGGTAGATACTTTTTTGAGAATATGAAGTAAACTGAGTTACGTTCTCTAATTAGATTATTTCTATTAGATCACACTCTCCTTTTATATATATATATATATATATATATATATATATATATATATATATATATATATATATATATATATATATATATATATATATATTTAGATAGATAGGAGACTGACAGACTTACCTAATGGCAATAGTTCAAAACTGCAATCTCTTGGAAATAAATAAATAGACACATATAAAAACTTATCACACTATTGAAATATTTCTATCACACAATGATCTTTGTCAATTAAAAAAGAGAAAAAGAAAAGACTGAAGGGAACCATAGATGTGTATAAATATCCAAATGTCACAGATTTATAGTTTATGATATAGTACTATATGTGATTTGTATAAATATTGATTATTTGAAACTAGATATTAATAGTCTGTCAGAAGGAAAGTAAATGGATTTGTTAAAAATGGTAGAAGTTTAGGGGAAGGTAAGAAAAGTCTGATGTTGAGGTTAGGAGGTTCTCTAGATTTGGTGTACCACTGGTATGATATCTCCCATCTTCTCAATTCTGAAGGGTTGCAATCAGGGGGGAAAGCCTTAATTATTTTGGTGGTGTAACAATCTTTGAAAGATATGATATTGTAATTAGCAGCGTGTTCAGCGGTTGGTCTGCCTATGGTCATGATTCCAACGTCGTCTGTGGCCATTCATTCTGATGCTCAGACCATCCGTGGTAAGGCCTATGTACTGTGCCGAGCAAAATTTACATTGCAACTGGTATATTACATTTTTGGATGTACAAGTATGATGACCCTGAATCTTGAAGTCCACATTGGTTACTAGGCTATGGAAACTATTTGTTGGGATGTGTCTTGCATCTAGGTCTAGGATGGTCTTGCACAGAAAGGAGCCATGTCTTGGATCTGGTAATTTTAGATGTACTAAAATATTTTTCAAATTAAAAGGTTGTCTGTGAACCAAATATGTGGTGGATTTGAGAAAAGATTTTTGGTGTGGGTGGAAGCTTGAAGAATCTTGAAACCATCCTTTAATATTTTGTTCAGCTTCTATAAGCCTGGATGGTAATATGTAACTAAAGACAGTTTGTTGTCTTCCATAGGTGGTCTGGGTTCATCAAATGATTGAGCTAAGCGGATTTGATCCTCAACAAGTTGTTTAGGATATCCTCTTTTTTTAAAGCTAATTAGGTCTTTCTATTAAAGTCCTCCAATGCTATATCGTTGGAACAAATTCTTTTGCCCCTGATTTCCTAACTGTATGGTATGGACCTTTTTATATTCATAGGGTGGTTGCTATTGAAATGTAGATATTGTAGATTGTTTTTTGGTTTGATGTGGACACTTGTATAGATATTCCCATCTCTGATTGTTACATCTACATCCAAGAAGGTGATTGTTGCTGTAAATTTCTCCCAGGTGAATTGAAGTGTAGAGAATAGTGATAAGCCCTTCAAAAAACTCTCCAGTGTTGAGATTCCCTGTGTACAAATTACGAAGATGTCGTCTATATATCTGTACCAATATAATGGTTGGTGTGTTTGAGTTTTTAGGAATTCTGCTTCGATATTACCCATGTACAGGTTTGCTTACGGCAGGGCCATCCTAGTACCCATTGCTGTTCCTTTTATTTGCAAGTAACTCAAACTGAAATTATATTTTAAAGCATTTGTTATTATTATTTTTAAGGAAAACAAGTAACAAACAAACCCAACTAACCAATACCTTAATACAATAAAAAATTTATTTTATAATTACAATTAATATAAATATTTATACATATGTCAGAATAAATATATTTAGTGACAAAACAGAAAGTGAATTTCCTTGCAATTTTTCATTTTCTTTTCTATGTATAGTTTTTGTTTGTTACTGTTTATACGCTTTATTTTTTTTGTCGCTTGGATTGTATTGTAGTTTCTTTTTGCTTTCCTTTCGCATTGTCCGTTTGTGAAGCAAGGTTCAATACCATTAATCCGATTTGATTCTTTTCATTCATTTTTAATCCTAGAGCATTATTTATAATATTGTGTGTTAACCATGACAACAATTTAAGGTTATACAATGGAGGTTTTTCATATAGATCTTTTAGAAGTTTATTTATAGCTATGGGAAATCGGCTTAGTGCAAAGCACTAGATTTTTAACATGAAGATACACGGTCCGAATCCGACCTAGAACCCTAAAAGTTTTATGATTTAATTATTGAACATATATTTGAAAAAAACTGTATTAACATTAATGGTCATCCACTGTAGGTTAAAGGAAATGTATTTGAACTTGATTTGATAAATAAAAACGTATTTTAATAACGAAGAAAATTTATACAAAATATGTTTAAGGAGAGTGTGATTGTAAATAGTAGAAAGACATTTTATCATGTTTCATTCATGTTCTTCTTACTATGCGAATGTCTTCTTTGTCATTTGGAGGACATGGAGGTGGGTTACAGGAAATCATTCCTTTATGTGAAAATTTTCGATTTGCCTAGTTTTGTGCTATGACTTCCTCTTAAGAGTAGATTTAGAAATTTTTTTTTAAAAAATAGAGCAAAATACTCTGGTAGTTAAATTATTTCTTTGTTAGGGAAATCAATATTTTTTAGGGTTCTTAAAAATATGGTAAACCAAAATATGTACGTTAGTTGCAAGGGCATTTAGAATAATATCTACAGTTATTTTAAAGACAGACGATATGTACTTGAAAGCAAAGTACTAGAAAATATTGATAGTTTAGATCATATGTGGCAGTATTTGAGCCTTGAAAAGTTTGCTCAATCTTTGAGTATCTCCTGTAAAATAAAAATACAAAAGAAATGAGCTTTTTTTACAAAGTGGTTGTATAATTTATCATTGTTGGGTTGTATCCGTTAGTTGAAATATATAACACAAACTAACGGATAAAACCCAACAATGATTGACAAATTATACAACCGCCTAAAAAATAAACCTAATAACCCAAATACAAACACAATAGGACAATCCCATAAAATACTTATCAATACCATACACATCATCCAAAACCCACAATCTAACCAACACACTACGAAAATATAACTACAAAATAGCTTACTCCACACACAACACTCTCAATAAACAATTTAAACCAAACAACAAAATCGACGACATTTACAACGCCACTGGAGTTTACAAACTAACTTGCAGTTCATGCCCCAGTTTTTACATAGACCAGACAGGGAGGTCCATCTACACACGTTACCAAGAACATATAAAAGCACTAACAAACAATAACTACCAATCAAACTTCGCCGATCATCTCAACTCCACAAAACATGACTACATAGACATAACATCTAACCTACAAATTCTTCATAAACAACACAGAAATAACCAACGCTACACAACCGAACAATACGAAATATACAGACACTTCAAACTACACCCTACACACATACTCAATACACAATTACATTACAACTCACACACACGTTTTGACATCATAACTCCTAATACTCACAAATTACACCCACACCACCATAATATCCCACCTCCACCCTAACCTACGTAAACCTTGAGATCAGTTACGATCTGAGTTGACAATGGGACACATCTCCTGAAACGGTTATCCTCAACAAATATAATTAAGTGCTACTATAAGCAAGTTTATAAATATTTATAATTGTTTAGTGAAAACTAGTAGCTCATGTGAAGATGGAATCAACAAGTATAACTATTATTTCTTTATAGAATTTTTGGGAGTGTTAAAGTATGTAACAGTCACATGGCCAACTGCAAAATTAAACATTTTTTTTGTATATACTCTTTATACCTATTACTCTTTTGTATACACAGTGTGTATACAAAAACATTATTTACTAAAAAGCATACATTATTCAATTCCTTCTATTAGCTCACACTCTCCTTATATATGTCGCACAAATTTTCAATTGTTAATAAAATACATTTTTAATTTATCCAATAAAGTTCAAATAACTTTTTTTAACCTATGACAATTGATGTTAGTGGAGTTTTTTTCAAATACTTATTAATTAATAAAAACTTTTGCTCTGAATTCAAACTTGGGAACTACATGTTTTAAATCCAGCACTTTGACACTGAACCAACTTTCCCATAACTAGAAATCTGTTATTTAAAGATGTAAATGAAATTATAAAAGAAAGGTTCCTTGCAATAATGAAGCATTTACAAGAGATGGATAGAATGAGAAGTTATAGACCGCAATCAGCTTTATAAATTAGAAAAAAAAGAAAGCGAATAAATAGTAACAAACAAAAATAATAGCCCAACACCATATACTGTACAGAGATGAAAATAGAAAAATAAAAGAAAATATGCTTTATACTTTGCCACTTAATATTGTGATTCTGTCTTATGTACATATATATTTATATTAATTGCAATTATGAAATAAAAAATAAATAAAATAAAAATTTTCTTTGGCGACCTCAGTAGGAATTGATTTTAATTTTTTTTCGTAATACTTGTTTTTATGTGTTCATTAGGTTTTTTTATAATGAATATTGACATCTCTTATTTACATGTATTTATTAGGTATTTATTATTCATTAATTTTTTTTGTCAGGTACACAGAACAGATACAATGCTGAAAACATTCCGTGTATTATGGCAAGAAGATGGAATTCGAATGGTATCTAAAGGATTATCTGCAAGACTTATTCAATCCGTTTGTTTTAGTTTTTCTATAATCCTTGGTTATGAAACAATAAAACGATTTAGTGTACGCCAAGAGTATAAAGACTTGGTGCGTTGGTGACCTGTATTTTAAAATGTACAGTACTTTAGTTTTATATTTATAAATATATAGTTTTTAACATTTGTATTTATTTCTTTAAACGAAAAGAAGGAAAATAGTTGAAATTTAAGTGTTAGAAAAGTAATATAAATTGGTTGTTACTTATTTATAAGTTGTATTTATTTTATTCAGGGAGTATTGTAGTAAATTTGCTGTTAAACAAATATTTATATTGAAAATATATTTGTTTATATTTTTTGTTACCAATAGTTTATAAGCGATTTATGAATCTTTTTGTTTAGAATATGTAATAATTTCAGTAAAAACCTTCTAGCCTTATTATATAAAATAGTGATTTTATCACAGAGAAAAACTATGAGGTTCTGTAAATGATCCCAGAGAAAAATGAAAGGCTGTGAGTTGAACTTTTCAGTATACTGAATTTACAGTTATTAAAATCAGTCTCTCTTCAATATCCAGCAGAAACTCTCTTCTAGAATCATAAAAGTAAACATCAGTAAAGAGAAAACAAAACAAAATCGCAAACCAGTAGGTTAAGTTAAGTATTATGTTATTTAGGTAACTTAAATGTTTAGTCTTGTATCTCTGTATTTGTTCACCTTTACTGATATTCCTGTATATCTGTATTTATACTTTTGACTTTGTAATCTACATGTTTTAAAAGTATAGTTGTATGTGAATTGTGATTGCTGATGACAACCTGTGATTGCTGTTGTCTATTACATGTTATACAAACTGAATGTATCGTTTTACGAGACATTTAAAAAAAAAAGTAATATTCCATTCATAACTACAGTTGTGATTGGTAATGTGTTTGCTTTTAGTGTTCTATTAGCTTCAACACACTTTTACAGCTAAAGAAGAGCAATTTTAAAAAAATCATATATTATTATTATTCTGGATTGAAAAATGTTATTTCCGTTGATTTTTATGAACTCCCTGATTTATTTCCGAAATTAAATAATGTTTGGAAAGAAAATATTATTACTATGTTTCTATTCGGGCTTACTAGGTCTCTGAGCATATTCTTTATGATTCAGTGTACTTATACCGAAATTTAAATTTTTTAATAGCTACAGTAGAGTCTTGATAATTCGAGGTAGATGGGACCAAGGCCCTCTCAGATTATATGGAAGTACGTACCTGTGCATTAGAAAAAATAGGATTTTTAATGAACCTATATTTTTAGGTAACTAAAAATGCACTAAATAAGTTAATAGAACTTTATATGAATATTTCTTGAAAGCCCGATTCATTGCTTTAGCATACAGTATGGCTATAAACATTTCTTGGAAGCCCGATTCATCATTTTCTTTCAAAATGATAGAGTAGGCTCAGATAAAAAGAAGCTTGAAATTTAACAGAAGCTTAAAATATCAAGACTCGGATTACCGAGACTACTGTATTTCCATTTGCAAATGTCTTGCTTATACAATCCCCAATTATTAACACTTATGTTTTTGTTTTCATTTTATTGTGTTTCAACTTTTAATGATTATACATTCATTATTTTACATTCATAAACCTCCTATGATCTATTGGTTATTTTTTAAATTATAAGTACTTTTTCTCTGGAATACGCCAGTAATGTTACAATCTCCACTCTGTACTTCTTCTCTGTTGCATTAGCTCTTCACTGATGTTTTAAAATCATAGGAGATTATTTTAAATCATTTAAAATGTTCAAATCATATGAATACACTTATTGTAAAGAAATCAAAATCTGTTTTCTAAACACAGTAAATATCAAACCCATAAAAATTTGTAGCCAATTTGTAAAAGTAGAAATCAAGTAATAGTTTCTTTTAAGTAAGTATGTTTCAAAGTGATTTAATGACCGAATCATATTTAGATTTTTTCACCCAAAATAAGAATTTCGCAAAAGAATGCTACTTAAATATTCTAATATTATTAGTAACAAAAAAAACCAACTTAGGAGACAAAATAGCAATAAAACAGAAGGTGATAGGCAGTTTTTCTTTTCCTTACAACCTGTTTAGTTTAACATCTGCAAATGAATTTCTAAAGGTCATATATTGTATTTAGAAATTAATACTGACTAATGTTTTGTTTTATAACCAAGTGGAAAATATTAAATTGACTTGAAAATTTAAAATAATTGAAACAAACAAAAAACATTCTGACTCTATTATTTTTATATGGTAACCTAATGTATATGAAGAGCAATGCACATCCACAGTATGACAGTTTCGGGGCTAAATTGGCATGTAGTAACTTATTTAAGAAGTATATTTTATAGTTTGTATAACAGTAGAAGTATCAGTATATTCAATATTAGTAGGTTTGATCTTGATGAACAATTATTTAGTATTATAAAAAGAATTAATATAAATGACAATCAAACATAAACCATAATACCAAGAAGTGTTATCATTAATTGCGTAAAAACAAATGTACGAAGCTTTGTCTAATTTTTGTAATAATTATTTTTTTGCAACACTCCATCTGATGAGATGATCATTAAATGTACGTAAGTATGTATATAGAGATGACTTTATTATACTTGTTTTTCTTTAGTTTAGTTACGGGATACAAATATTCTTTGAGCTTAGCTTGTGAGTTTATGTTAAAACAAATAAAAGACACACACAATACTCACAAAATTAATCATTTATTGACTCATACGGGTTTCATTGACAAAGTCATTGTTATTAGTGAGTATTGCTACTACAAACTCTAACTCACAACTCCATGGTATGGTAATTTCTTCTTATTGTGGTTTTAGGTTTTATTGTTAATTATATTAGTTACATATTGTTTCAGTGCGCATGGCATTTTACTGCTACTATGAAAAGTAGAAATGTTAATAATGAATTATTAAGTGAAGTAAGGGATAATAACTAGCAATTTTTTTTACTAAATTTTTTATTCCAGTTTTTATACTCTTCCCTACTCAAAATAGAGATACGAGAAAAAAGGAAAATGTTATAAATGAAAAACAGTAAATTATAACTTCAACTATATAAAAACTTCCAGTTTTTGGCTTGTATATCTTGAGGTTTCTTAGTAAAATTTTCTTATTGATCACACTTTGCAAAAAACCAGTATTTACTTTTGTTTTTTAGCAGATGCATTTCGTGCTAGATCAGTGTATTGTTCAATACCGTGAGTTATGGACAAGACTGTGGCTCAGGTGTGTTATGTTATTGTAAGTTTGTGATGTTTTGGTCTTCTAAGATGTATTGTTGTTCATAGAATTGTTTTTAATTCTGTGTTTGAATATGTGTGTGTTTTATCATTTAGAATGTGTTGTGGTCGTGTTTTGTGGTATTTGATATTTCAAAGTTTTCTGTTTTTATTTATTGCTTTTTTTGATGAAGTGTAGTATTTTTATATTTGTATCAATTTTGGTATATGTGTGTACTGTGCTCTGTATTTGTATAGAAAAATTTAATTTGGGTTGTGTTTCTTATTTCTTTTATGTGTTCTTTCTATCGTATGGTAAAGTTTATTCCTGTTTGAGCTATGTAAAAGCTAGAGCAGTCAATACATGTGATCTTGTATACTCCTGCTCTGTCATGATTATTCTGGAGTGTTGTTGTGTTGAGTGTTTTTTGGTTGTGTTGGATGTTATGAAGAGGACTTTTTATTTGAGTTTTCTGATGACGAAGCTAATTGTTGTGATGTGTTTTTGTGAAATGATAATATTATGTAAATTTGTTATTGTGTATTATAGTTGTCTTTTGTGATGTATGTTGCGTTATATGAGTGATGTTTTTTTCCATTTTATGTTGTTTATCGGGCTATGTTTGTCTCAGTTTCTATCATCAATGTATTTTATAAATGATAAAACAGTTGAATGTCAAGTTTATTTAATTAGAACAACGTTTCAGCAACTAGTTTGTTGCCCTTTTCAAGCCTGAAAACAATATTACATTGCTTATAAAATACAAGTACACTCACTGCAATAAATTAAACCTAAAAAGCTCAATGACATTTTAGACAAAATTATAATAAAATAACCCACCAAAGTATTGAGAATAATAAATTCATCTAAAATAATTTTAAACCGTAACAACAATATTTACATGTAAAACACACACAAAAATAACAAAATTAAAGAACAACAAAAGGATCTGCCGTATGAGTTAACAGTAACTATCTTGGATGTTTTAAATTTATACAACAATGGTATATACATACTACATAACCTATCCAAATCATTTATAATGTTAATACCATTCTTTTGTAAGTAATTGTGGACAACTTCAGAATAAGTCCTCTCCTCCAGTTGGAATCATTATCCAGTATAATAATATTTTTTAAATCATATTTATTCCCAAACCTTTCACTATGTTTAAAGAAAACACGAGAAGAATAGTGTTTATCCTCTTACTATTATTCTCATGTTCATATACACGAACACCAACCTGTCTCTTAATCTCACCCACATAAGAGGCTTCACACTCCAGACAGTTAATTTTCTGTACTGTCCTATCAGTACTGTACCTCTGATAAGATTGCTTAAATAATCTAAAATTATAGGAACTGCTTTAATGTTAAACCGTCTTAATTTATTAGCAATTTAAGACGGTTTATCATTAAAAAATAAACTACTCGATATTCGACCATTTTATCATTTTTTCAATGCTTATTTCGAGCTCTTAAATAAACATGAATGGCAGTGTATTTTATCATGTTGAGTTAGTTCATTCTGTCTTCATTGTTCATGAGTATGATAATTAGTCTTTGTAAACACAACAGAAAAGTGAATTATACAAGAACCACAAAAACCCACCACAACACATACTAAATGATAAAACACACTCACAATCAAATGCTATATTCAAACTTATAATAACTGCTTTATGAACAACAATACATCACAGATTACCAAAACACAGAGATTCACAATCACATATCATACATGAGCTTGTCTGTAACTCACAGTACAGAACAATTCATTGATCTAATACAAAACGCATTTGCTGAAAAACATCAGTAGACAGGCGCGTATCCAAGAGGAGGGGTGATCGCCCCCCCCCAACCCTCAAGAACTTTGGGTTAAAAATCGACAATATATTATTAAATTAGGACTTTCTATTAAATTAAACTTTTACTTAAGTTAATTCGTCTTTTATTGTAAATAAAAAATAAAATTTTAATTTCAAAATGTGACGCTTTTGCTCGGCATACCCTCGTAAATGTCTAAACGTTTTAACAACCGATAGCGCTAGTGAAGCTTAGTCTCGAACATATGATTTTCAATATGTAATTTTGCAAGCGTAATATTCGAAGTTGACTCCGGAATTGTTCGTGTTGGAGGAATAACTACTTATATTAATTAATAAACCATTTTTATAATAATAGCTTATTATGAAATTAATAATATTCTCTAGCCATAAGTGTTATCGAAACTGGAATAATTATTTATTAAAAAGTCTAATTTGCTACGAATCTTTATCATGTTACCGATTTCTAACGCAAGCGTAGAAAGAACTTTTTCTGTTCTACGTTTCTACATACACGCACACACACACACATATTATATATATATATATATAATGCATCGATCGTCCCCCCCCCTTAAAGCAAGTCGCTGGATACGCGCCTAGTAGATAGTGATTTTTTAATCAATAAGTAAATATTCAACTGTATAAATTACTTGTCGTATTATAAAAATAAGTGTAAATAAGTTATAGGCTGTCCTGATTCTGTATAGGTGTGGAAAAATATAGAGGTTTGAAGTTAAAGTTTCAGAGATCTACTGCCATGTTTGGTCTAAATGTTGTCCTTAGCTATGTTTTCAATAAGAATATTGTAGCATTTTTCAATTCAAAATTACAACTGTGATATACCTTATGATCACACAAGTAGAAACAATTTAGTATTAAAGATGGCTGTTCAAAATTTATTGCAAGTAATTTACAACTTTGTTTTGCAATTATTTTGTGGGTTTGTATTTGCTTCAATCTAATTCAGTAACAGAATTTATTTTTATTTTACAGCATTTAAATTTATAAAGCCTACATTTCATTTATTGCATTTTTACTCAAGTCAACAATATTTTTCAGGAAGTATATACCAGGTAAACATAAATAAGACTAGTTTATTGTTATCTAATATATTTTACACTGAATTTTTGTTTGTTCATAATTTTTAATTATTTCATTTGGCAATAACTCCAAACCTAATGCAGAACAATTTTTCCTGATTTTGATTATTTTAAAAATGTGTTAAGTTTTTTTACCCAACTAATCTTTATTTCTCATTCTATTTATACATTAACATTGTCGATTCTTCTACAAATCATAACTAAAGTATTTCATCTTTTGACCTTCACTATAGCATAATCCAGTTTTGTAATTTATCATCATTTGGATTCTGCATTTTACTTTCTTGAAGCAATTACGTACTAAATCCCGATAATAGGAAATGATTCAATAAAAACCGCCTTTAACATTTTTCAAAATTGTTTTATTTCTAGTATGTTTTTACTTTGTGGAATTTTCAAATTTCTGTCAAAGTTACAGATCCAAAAAGTTATCATGTTTGTTTTATATTAATTGCGGTGTAGAAGTATAACAGTCAATATCTAAAGTCTATCTCAAAGGTAAATAATTGGTTATTAGAAAAAAATTCAGTTATTGTATACTCTCTCACGGTCAAATGTTTGAAATGATTTTAATATAATTTTTTATTATTGTATTGTGACCAAACCTAGAAGTATAAGTTTTCTATACAAAAAATGTCTTAAAATGGCAAAAATACCAAATAATTCTGCCAATAATATAATAAGAAAAAGAGGTCTATTTCCAGAATATGAAATTTAATGTTCTAAAGATAATAGTAAACAAGTGTGTCAGTCACTTAATATCACTGGTTATTAATTATAATGGCATTATATTTGAATAATGTATAACAATTTTCAATTATCTATAAAGAAAAGTAATAAATACAAGAGGGAATCAAGTCGTTTCAAAATTGTCAAATCACCATAAAAATGTGCTGTTTGTATTGCTTTACAATTTGTAGTACATTTATTTATATAAATATAGTGCTTTGTCCCAGCTATAATTTGATTGTAACTCTGGCCAATTGTCATTACTTCTTTTTTTAGCAGTTGATACAAATCAAACTACCGAGTGGCCAGATTGCAGTAATTATATTTTTTAAAGCAATTACATTGTTATTGCATTAGGTTTTAGCATTAAAGTAACACTCAGTTTTTTACCTTTTTATTAAGCAAAATGTTTAAAAGGAATATGGGATTTACTACAAGGAAAAATATGCAATAATAAACAAAATTCAGCTATTAAAAACTTATCGAACAAAATTATTAAAAATAATTATTTATGTGAAAACTAATTTTACAAAAAAATGTTATAAAAATCTAACCACCTGATAAATGAGTTGTAGTTTTAAATTGCATTTTCTTTTAAACCGTTTCTTGTTCTTGCAGAAATTCTTTGTCAGAAAACTTTTTTGTATACAGAGTTTTTTTAATATGTTGTTTAATATGCATGAAGTTGGGATCTTGGGATTGTGTTTACCATCTTTTACAGCTGTGTCTTAACACAGCTAAAATTACTCTATACTATGATTACATAAATGAGAGGAAGATCTGTAAACTTCCATATACAGTAGGGTCTCGATAATTCAAGGTAAATGGGATCGAGACCCCCTCAGATTGCACGGAAATATGTTCCTGTGGATCTGAAAATATAGGAGTTTTGATGAACCCCAATACTATAAATAAAATGCACTAAATAAGTTTATAGATCTTTATGTGAGCATTTCTTGGAATCCCGACTCATTTCCTTTGCATACTGTATTGATATAAACATTTCTCGGAAGCCCTTCTCATTTCCTTTTGCAACCCCGTATTGATATAAACATTTCTTGGAACCCCGACTCATTTCCTTTGCATATCGTATGGCTATAAACATTTCTTGGAATCATGACTCATTTCCTTTAAATACTGTATTGATATAAACATTTCTCGGAAGCCTTTCTCATTTCCTTTGCAATCCCGTATTGATATATACATTTCTTGGAAGCCCGACTCATTTCCTTAGCATACCTTATGACTATAAACATTCCTTGGAAACCTGACTCATCATTTTCTTTGAAATAGATTAAATAGGCTCGAATTTAATGGAACCTTGGAATTTCGAGACTCTACTGTACATATTGTTCAAAAGCCACTTCACACACCAGTCTATTTCAGATTGTGCAACAGAAATTCTTGTTTTATATTTGATTCACCATCAGTTAAATTTATTGTTACATGATTTACATACAGTAGTTGTTTTGGAAAAGTAAACATAAAATAAACTCATAAACCATTTAACTAAAATAATTTCATAGCAGTATTAAAACAGTTAAGTGAAATATATAGAAATTTTAATTAATGTTTGTCTTCAAATAACATATATAAGAATATAAGGTTTTATTATTTTTATTTATCATTTTATGTGTATACAAGAGCTAAAGACAATATATATTTATATTTAGTACAAGTTAGAATAAGATATCAAAAGTGAAGCAAAATATAAGATATGTTATTACTACAGTATTCACAATTATTTTGGTGAAATAAATGCAATTCTATAATTATGCAATTCAAATAATTAATCATTTACAGCTTTTAAAATTGTTTTAAAAATTAGTGATGCATTTACTTATTATATTGTTATCAAGTGTATAACACATATTATATAAATTATTTTTATTCCAACAAGTGTTTAAAATTTTGTATAATTCTATGTTCCTAAAAGTCTTTACCTGAACGAGTGATTTTTAAAGTACCCTTTTTTTTTAAAAAAAAAAAGAACAACTAACTCTATAAAGAAACTTATAATAAACTTGAGTCTCCATCTATTTGTATATTGTCATTCCAATTAGAATTTTCTATTGCTGGAATATTTGTGTAACATTTTAATAAAGGGGCATTATTTATGGTTGCAACAAATCTTTCACTTTACCCCATTAAAATATTATTGAATATTTTTTTCTTGCAGTTTTTGGGTTGTACATTGTTTACTTATTAATTCACTGGGCAGGTGAAAGAGCCATGTCCATGACTGACAGCATTGAACAATCCATGTCGAAGTGTGAAACGTTACTCCTTAGAAACATCGATAAATAGTGATTTTTTCCCCAAATGAATTAATAAGTAAACTTTTTTTCTTGTTTTGAAATTGGTGCATCAGAAAAAGCAAAAAACCGCTTTCTCCTTTGATAAAAACTGGTAAGCATGAGAAACAAGTGTGTGCTCCAGTTATTCCTACTACATTTGAACATTTTTACACAATCTCTAACAAACAGTATAGAACAAAATTTTCTGTGAAGAATTTTATTTGTAAAAAAACTTGAGTAAATTCATTATTATTGATCTTTTAAATATTTTAAAGGAGTTTAATAGCTCCAAAAACTTTACTCATATTTTTAAATATAAGTTGTTGGTTCATACTTCAAAGAAATCTCACCTTTCGGCATTTTGTTTTGTAGTGGATAATGACATATGACTAAGTAGTAAACTTGATATTAGCTGCAAGAATAGTAGAATCTGTTCATCTTCTGAACAATAATGCACCCAAAGTTATAATAAGTTTAGAATTTTTTCAAATATATTTCTGAAAAACATTTTATTATCTATAACCAGGCGAATTTCTGAGAATTCCATACATACATTGAGTATCGAAACATTAATTTTAAGAATTAGAAAATACTATTGCTCTGATCTTCAAAGTAAAGAAACATGTTTATCATTTGTATTTGCATTAACTAAATAAGATAATGAAAATAATTATATTTTCATTAGATCTAATAGCTGTATCTCTTATTTAGTACCAGGGAAAAATACTTATACAAGACAAAGATTTCTTTTTTTCAAATCAGAGGAAATCTAATGACAAATTCATTTATTCTCTCAGAATATTAATTTACATTTAATAGTTTATTTTAGTGGCATATGAAAAATGTAATACTGTAGAACCTTATTATAACAGAATAGGGCTGAGGTTTGTGTTCATTGTAGTGTTACCAAGTAAAAGTACATTATAAAGCAAAAAGTTACTAAAATGTAAATAAAACAGATAAAACTATAAAAGGAATAAACAATTAAAACAAGTAAATTTTATTTACAGAAAAACCAGTTAAAACCTTTGTGCAGCTACGATAATGTAGAATTCAAAGACTTTGCTAAACAATATTTTCATCCCAAGAAGTCTTCAGACTGATGTTGAAAACTGATGGGGTTTGTCATTTGAGTTATAACTTGTGAGTCATAGTAAGAGACTTGAGATGTGCAGGAGGGTAATTTGCCAACTAGTGAAAGGTAGAAGGCCAGGCAGCTATCTAATCTTTCATCTAGGCATATTGGTTCCTATATTAACAAGATTCAACCAACACTGAGTCAGCAGACTCCCTATCCACTCTAAATGTCAAAGAGGCAACTATGCATTTTAAGTTATGACTTTTGGGCATAGGGATCTGGAATGCTGGTACTACAGAGTTTTTGTAGAACAAAACATTTAAAAAATACTTGATAAATGATTATTATCATTGTTAATAATATTTCTGCATGATTTACAGTTCTGTTAAATCATTCTTAGGGAGAAACCCACTTGAAAGCATCCGTTTAGGCAATACACTGGGGCTGCTTTTACATGGTTAGCAGTTAGGGCATGATTTATCTTGAAACAGTATGTTATAAGTGACATCTGGTTTCATGAGGGTCTACTCTACTTAAACACAAAGAAAAACATGTTCAACTTGATGCTTCTTTTAAAAAATTTAACAAGTTAGTATGGAAATAAAACTGAAATTTAACACAGTTTTCTTCGTATAATGCATGACTTAATTTATATTAAAAAAGATACTAAATGATATCACAAAGTTTTTGTACCAAGGCAAGCATATTGAATTTTAATTTGTTTCTGGTATTGTTGAACAGATCAAGAGCATTCTTTGTTTCAAGACAAGGGTGCAAAACTTTGTTTCCTTTTTAATTATTATTACAATCCAATTTTTAACCTAATAAGCAATTTCATTTTACATAAATAACAGATACTAACAAGCTACTTAAGATTTACCCTTATGTACATTTCGATGACCATGTCATCATCATCAGAGGGTCTTATTACAAAATTACAATAGGTAGATTGACCCTAGTTTGTAACTTCTTGTTTGCTAGATTGTAATAAGACCATCCGATGTTGATGACATGGTATCAAAATGTACATAATGGTTGAATCTTAAATAACTTGTATTATCTCTTACTATTGTGGTATTGAGGTAATTTCCAATATTTTCACTGTAATATATTATACCACTGTGCTTTTGATAATGTAAATTTCTTTTTAGCGTAATTTATTAAATAGATAAAACTAAGCCCATATCCACTAATTGACTTATTTCACTGTTAAATCTTTTCACAATGATAATTTAGATAGTAGGTTTTGTGTTCTACATCTTGAGGTTTTTCTATAATTATACTTTTTGCATTAAATTGGCAAAAAAAACACTATTTACTGATATTTTTCAGCAGATGCATTTCACACCAGTTCAGTGCATTGTTCCATGCTGTGAGTCACCTTACAAACACCACAAATACTATCCACAACACATTCAAAATGACAAAACCTGCTTACAATCAAATACTATATTTGAACACATAATTAACAACTACTCTATGAACAATAACACACCACAGAACACCAATACACCACAGACTCACATTAACACAACACACCTGAGCAACAGTCTTCTCCGTGACTCACAGCATTGAACAATGTTACCTACTAGCCTAACAGTTTATTTACTAAATATCGAAATCTTGTTGCTGTTCATGACGAGCTGGTTGTAAATTACTAATTACACTTTTGCTATTACTTGCAATCAAACTTTATTTTTTTAATCTAAAAAAAGTCTGGTCACAAGTAATAGCAAAAGTGTAATAAGTTTATTTACTTCTTTTTACTTGGTAGACCATCTCTTGTTTGTCTTTACGATATAATTCTCTTGCCATCTGAAACTTCTCTGAAGTTAGAATGTTAAGTATTAATTATCAGTAGTTATCAATTTTTTTTATGTACAAGCCAAAAATATTGCTTTCATAACCTGTGATTACATATACACTAAGATCATCTATGTACTTCTGATTCAATTTTCAAAAAGTCTTAAATTTTAATATAATGGTCCACAATTAATGAGTATAATTATTTGTTTTTCATATGTTACTTACTTTCAACAAAGAACGTCCATTAAATAAAGCATTAAATGGATAACGGAGGGTTTTCGTAATTCAGCAAATGATATAAAAAACTAGTTGATTTTATTAAAAATCTTAGTGAAAGGAGACAGATGTATACTCAGATTAATCCAAAAAGTGTAAACGAATTCTTTGATAAAAATCATTTAGTAAAACTTAAAAGTTTAATTAGGAAAAAAATGTGTAAAATATTAAAAGTGATAGGTCATATTTAAAATTATTTCAGAAGTTTCATCGCTATTTACATCAATTTTTTTTTACGAAATTGTTTAATGCTTTAATTTTATAAAGTAGGTCTAATAAAATTAATTAATTCTTTTTTTGAAAAAGTAAATTTGGCCTTTTCTAAACAATTACAAAGTTTTTTTTATATTACAAATTAACACATTATAATATATTTAAAAGTATTAATAGGTAAGTGTAGTGATTACATCAATTCAATGTTCTTGTGATTTTTTAGACAGTAGAATTTATTTATCAAACAGGCATATGTATTTATTTGTATAAACCATATGATATGAATCATATGATTCTTTAATTTATTGTATATTTTTAATGAAAAGAGTTTAAAAAATATTATTTCACAGTGCACATATAATTTGTTTTCATGTTTATGTATTTCTCATTTTTTAAATGGATCATACTAGAGTAAATGTAACAAAACCAACAACTATAGGAACAGAGAAGAATCAATTCTTTGTAAATGATTTCCTTGGAAAAGGAACATTTAGTCAATGTTACACATTAAAATCTCGCAACTCTGGAGCCATATTTGCTGGGAAGTTCATCAACAAAGCAAAACTGAGGCAATTTCAGATTTTGGATCATGTTGCAGATGAAATTCAGATACACAGATCTTTAAACCACAAACACATTGTCGGGTTTAAAGATTGTTTTGAAGATAAAAATTATGTTTACATCATACTAGAACATTGTTCAAATTATTCTTTAGCTCAGATGATTGAAAGAAGAAAGTATTTGTACATTTTTGAAGCAAAATATTTTATGTTGCAAATAACTTCTGCTGTTGAATACTTACACAAAAACCAAATAATGCATCGAGATTTAAAGTTGAGTAATTTATTCATTGATAAAAATATGTGTATCAAAGTAGGTGATTTTGGTTTGGCTGCTTATATAGAATACAATGGACACAAAAGATACACAATTTGTGGCACACCTAATTATTTATCACCTGAAGTACTAAGTCGTAAAGGACATTCTTTAGCTGTTGACATTTGGGCACTTGGTTGCATCCTTTATACTGTATTAGTTGGTAATCCACCTTTTCATTCTGGTGATTCTAAAACCACCTATGCTAAAATACTGCAATGTGAATTTACATTGCCTGCTGACATGAGGACGTCAGCTAAAACATTTATCTCGAACACACTTCAAAGAGATCCAGAGAAAAGACCAAACATAAATACATTATTAATGTATGAATTTTTAACTTCTGGTCTAATTCCATCAAAACTTCCAACTTCTTGTCTTACACTGCCACCTAGTGAGTCAGAAATAAGTCAAAAAGAATTTAATAACTTACCAATAAAAGGAGTAAAGGAATCCTTCCTAAGATCTAAACAGCACGTTGGAAATATTCCTGACTTGGACAATCAGCTAAAAAGATTAAAATATCTTTTAAAAGATGTAAAGAGTTGGAAGGTTTCTACAGTAGGAGAAATAGAAGGAGAAGATCCTTCTTTGAGTCCTTTGATTTGGATTAATTCCTGGATTGATTATTCAAAATCATATGGGTTTGTATATCGTTTAAATGATGACAATGTTGGTATTTTATTTAATGATCACACAAGTATGGTTTTAATGCCTACAGGTGAAACTCTTTTTTACATAAATGATGACGGGACTGAAAGTTATTTTACTATTGATAGTTTAAATAGCAAACTGAAAAAGAAATATGCTATACTTTTACATTGCCGACAGTATATGTTTGACTCTCTACGAAGCGCATACGATTCATCAAGTGATAGTGAATCCTTGAACTGTGTTCCAATATTAATGTATTGGCAACGATTCGAAAGCTCTGTTTTGATGATATTGTCAAATGGAATTTTACAGATTAATTTCTTGTGTGATCATACCAAAGTAATTCTTTGTCCTATCATGGAAACGGTTTCTGTTATTGATAATTCTAATAACTTTAAAACAATTAAGCTTAAAGCACTGAAAACTCATGGTTGCAGTTTTGATCTAATAAAAAGGCTTTCCTTGATTCTATTTAAAATTAAAAAACTCTTTAACAAAAATGACAGGTAATTCCAATGAGAGTGAACAAACTTATAGAACGTAGAAATTGCATATGTATTTATATGGTATATAGTTTCAAATGTTACGTTTACTTATAAAGATTACAATAATATATTTTAAATTTGTTTTGTTATGATAAGGTAAAATGAATATATAGTTCATATATTCTTTTTATATTCTATATAAAAAAACATATTTTTAAATCTTGTTGTGTCCTTTATCTTGAGGTTTTTATGTTGCTGTAATTTAATGAAATTTACACTTGATCATAGGAAAACCACAGTTGGGTGTTGTGTTATTGTAGGTTTGTGACAATTTTGTATAAATTGTGATGTGTTTTGTTTATGTGTGGCAAGATTTGATTTTGGTTGTAGCTTTTCAGCATCTTTTATATATTATTTCGTAAAGTTTCTACCTGTCCTGCGTAGAAGCTTGGGCAATCGTTACATGTGATGTACTCCCTATTTTGTTTGTTAAAATTTGTCATCCAATTCCTATGTTATACCAATATAACAAATTGGTACAACAACTTGAGGTTTTAAAACATTTATTTTTCAATTTTCTTTGAAAAAACAATTACTTAGTGATATTTTTGAGCAGATCTGAAAAACAGGAAATTTTTCTAGCTGATCTGTTTTTCATTTGGTCAGTAAATTTTTCAATACTGCAAGTTACAGAAAAAACTCTTGACTTGTGTTTTAGAAAGAAAATGAATATATAAGTGGTTATTTTTTCTCTGTGTTGAATGTTTTGAAAATTATTTCGTACTTATGTTTGAAAAAAAAGTAATGGTATTTTTGTGATATTTTGAATCTAATGGAATATTAGTATTATTTTTTTAAAAATTGGTTTTACATTTTTATAATTGTTGTTTTTGTGTAATAAGTTTTTTTTATTATAATGTGTTTGTATCTATTTTGTTGTCATGTATTTTTCAAGTGTTAAGTCAGTGCAACATGGAGCCAAGGGTGTATTTGTGTATATAGGCGTTTTTTTTATGGAGTCAGGTGGTATAAATGTATGGTATCTGTATTTTGAAGGTTTTATTTTATATAATTTTAGGTTTATTGTTGCTTTTATTGATTCTAAAGTAAGGAAGCTGATAGTGTTTTGTTCTTCTCTTTTTATAAATTTTATAATTTTCAAAACCTGTGTTGTACATCTTGAGATTTTTTAATCACTTTAAAATTAGTTTATGACTATCCGAACTTTAAATTTTGTAAATTTGTAAAAACTTGAAGATTTTTTTTATAAATTATATATTTGTTGATTCCATCTTCACCTGAGCTACTAGTTTTCACTAAAAACACTTGTAAATATGTTACAACTTGCCTATAGTAGCACTTACTTATATTTGTTGAGGACGGATGTTTCGGGAGATGTGTCCCATTTGTTAACTCACACCATAACTCAGATAGTTTATCCTCTAGTTTTTACATAGGCCAGACAGGGAGGTTATTTTACACACGTTACCAAAAACACATAAAAGCACTAACAAAAAAAATCTTATCAATCTTCGTCGAGCATATCATATCCACAAACCATGACTACACAAACATAACATCCAACCAACAATACTCAAGCGAACAATATGAAATATACAAATAGTTCAAACTACACCTTATACACATGCTCAACACCCAAGTACATTATAACTCACGCACACTTTTTGACATCATAACCCCTAATATCCACCAAAATACACCCACATTCCCAACCTAATATACCACCCCCACCCAACCTACCTTGAGATCAGTTACATTCTGAGTTGACAATGGGACACATGTCCCGAAACACCCATCTTCAGCAAATATAAGTAAGTGCTACTACAGGCAAGTTTGTAACATATTTACAAGTGTTTTTAGTATAAATTACACTTTTGGTATCACTTTACAAAAAACAACAAAAAGATCAAAAACACACAAACCAAATCGAACTTTACAGTACACATACAGAAGTCATTACACACATACAATAATATAGACATTAATCTAAAAAATCCTTCACTAAAAAAACAACAAACTAAAGACAACAGAAAACTACAAGACATACAAAAAAACCCCCACAACACATTCTAAACGACAAAACACACTCACAATGGAATACTATATTTGAAACATAATAAACAACTACTCTGTGAACAAAAATACACCACAGACCACCAATACACCATAGACTAACACCTGAGCAAAAGTCTTGTCCGTGACTCACACCATTGAACAAGGCATTGAACTAGTGTGAAACATCTGCTGAAAAATATCAGTAAGAGTGGTATTTTGCCAAGTGATATCAAAAGTGTAATTTATAATTTTGTTTATGTGTTAGTGGAATGTATTGAAGCATCTTTATTGTTTATCTATTTATTTGTTTCTTTTGTATAGTATTATAACATCACTTACGTATCTGTGCCAGTGTAATTTTAATGTTTTATGTTATTTACAATGTATTTCCGTTCATAACATGAATCAACATTGTTCTGACAAAGTCTGTAGAATGTGTGCTGAAAATATCAATAATTAAGAGCTTTGCTAAATTTTATTCAAATAATTCAGTTTTATTTTTAGTTTTTTATCTTATATTTTGGTTACTTGGAAAACATAATTTTTTGAATAATATATTTTAAAATTGGGTTTCATATAGTTTAAGCCAAATCAAGTTTAATAATATTTTTTGTACGTTGTCCAGAAAACTTCAAAAACAGTCATGTTGGAAATGCCTAATCATTCTTTTTCTTTAATATTTCAAATATTAGTTAAACTTAGTGATCAAATATCTGAGAAAAATAGTTCTTAATGAAAACTTTTTTCATTGTAATAGTTATGTGGTATCTATTATAAATTTGGTGAACATACTAATCCTTAATTTGGTGAGCATGCACATTATTAATTTCTGATTGTTTCAACTCTTCTCTACATTAATAAAATGCTTTCTTAAAAAAAATAATATTATTTTGAGAAATCTTTCTGCTAACAATACAATAACCGTTTTAGCCAGCAGTTTGTGTGTATGAGGACTATGTTATTATCTGAATATTTTTTTACTATTTTTATTTTGTTTATATTTTGTAACAACCTTATTATCTTGCTCAGGTGACATAATTTACTGCACATTTTAGTAACTATGGATAAAATTATATGTTTGAATCTATTTGATAATAAATACTCTATTAAAATTCAGTTTTTTATTCAGATTTCTGAGACTGATGATATAGGTAACAGTTATGTTTCTAGTGAGAGTAACAATGGTGACAATAATACAGAAGCTTAAACTTTGTCATATATAAAACAGAGTAAAACGTTTATGTCAGTGAAGAAGAAAATGATATTTAGAACAACTTAAAATAAATTTTGTTGTAATCATATTGAATTAACTGAATAAATCATACATAATTATTTGAAAAACTAAGTGCAAGCAGCTTTAGTAGTAAGCAATGATCAACATCCAATGGATGAAACTTAAGGAATAGAAAACATCAACAAACACATAGACAAAATTGGTGCCCACCTTCAAATTGATCAAATATAATAAAAAACAACAAACACTTTAAAAAAACAAATATAATCCTTTCAACAACAAAAAGACAAATACAATATATTAAGTTATCGAAATCTTGTTGCTGTTCATGACGAACTGGTTGTAAATTACTTATTACACTTTTGCTATTACTTGCAACCAAAGATTTTGTTAACTAAAAGTTGTTACATTGATAACTTACACTTGGAGGAAACGTTTTTGTCTTACAACTTCGTGAAGACGAGGCTGAAGAAGTCATAAGACAAAAACGTTTCCTCCAAGTGTAAGTTAACAATTTCATAACTTTTAGTTAACAAAATGTCTGGTCGCAGGTAATAGCAAAAGTGTAATAAACAATATATTACATATATACAAAATAAGTTACAACTGACCCGCCTTCTACTTCGGCCAAACTGGTAAATCATTTAATACAAGATATGAAGACTACATCAACAAGATAAAACACATGAATCTGAAATCCAGCTAAACAACACATATAAAAACACTTAACACACATACTCAAACATTGAGACTAATTTAAATATTCTCCACATACTGAACAATACTAAAAAACTAACCACTACAAAAAAAAAATTAAAATATACTAATATTACACAACACAAAAACAACATATCCTAAACAACTACACAGACTTTGAATCTATCACCCTTTTTCATTACATAGTCAACAACCCGCCTCTCTCACTCCTATAAATCATACGCTTGTAACAGTTTAAAAGATACAGTATACGCTTGTAACAGTATAAATTGAACAGTTTAGTTCCTATTTAAATTTTGCATACTAGAAGGTTCAACATTATTTCTCATTTACTAGAGAAAACAAAAATTAAATTTTAGAATAATAGATTTTTTTATTGATATTAAATTATTCCCTATATGTTGGTAAGTACAATTCATTTACCAAGAAATATAAAGTAAGGAAAGAGGCAGTAATATAAGAAACACATTATATGAAGATTTTCTTAACCCTTAACTGCCCTCGTATGACTGTGAGACGTTTACAAAATTAAAAACATGCAGATCTCCCCTCCATGCTGTTATCAGGTATTGCCGCACCCACTACCTTTCAGTCAAGTGGAGTTCTTTGTGCTGTCACGGTGTTTTTCTTTGGTTCTGTGAATTATTCATTCCAGTGACATATTTGTATCATGTTACATCTGTCCAGAACCTTGATGTTTGTTAAGTAACTTTTGTTATTTTTATCGTGTTGTCTATTTACATCTGCATTATTATTTGGGATAAGTTATAGTATAACATCATGTTTGCCTATACAAAATGGACGTAGTTGATGACAATCTATCTGGCCCATCATCTGGTAGACCCGGTGTGAAAAAGCTGAATATTTCCGGACAATATTTCGAACATGAACCAGAAGAAATGGTTTTTGAAGTATTTCAGGAGCCTCCTTCAGAATCAGATTATAGAGATCCTTATGATAGCGATGAAAATGAAGAGCATATCGTTCATTGCAATCAAGATTCTGAGTCTGAGCAGGAAGCCGATGACCCTGGTAACAAATGTGGTGACAAAGAAGATGTGAACAAACCTCCACCTTAACAGGCCCATATTCAGTATTCTCTTCAACATCCTTCAAATAACGACGGATATTTCTTCTATGGTAAGCAAACAAACAAAAAAAAACGTTTAAATGAAGGAAACAAAAACATCCTGCAAATGTAAGAACACAAAGGCACAATTACGTTACTCAACTGCTTGTACTCAAATAAAAGGCAATGGCTTTGGGAAATAAACCTCTTGCTAATGAAGTATGGGGTCTATTCTTCACAAATGATATGTCGAAGGAAATAAAAAAGTGGAAAAACAAAAAGATTACCTCTCTCAGAGAAAATTATTCAATAAAAAAGGTTATATCTAAGGGTTCTAGACCTAATGGAGCTAAAAGCCTTTATTGGGATTTTGATTTACACAGCCATATTAAAATCTAGTAATGAATAAATTGACAGCATATTTGCAACTGATGAAACAGGGCAGGATATTTTTTGCTGCACAATTAGTAGAAATAGATTTCTGTTTTGTTAATACTGTAGTTCTGCTATTCGATGACGCAGGTGACCGCAAAGAAAGACAAAAGGACAATCCTGCAGCTGCAAATAGCTTTTTTATTCAACAAGTTTATAAAGAACTCTCAAGATCTTTATTCTCCAAGACCAACAATATGTCTTCGAGGACGCTGCTTTTTCAAAATGTATATGTCCAAAAAAACCAACCAAGTACAGCTTAAAGGTTTAATGCAAGGACACATTATGTTTATAATGGATACATCAACTGTGGAAAAAGATCTGATAGTAAAACATCATCTGATGAATAATAAAAGCTCCTTATTCCTTCCCAAGCAGTTATAAAACTGGTAAAACCAATAGATGGGACACAGCGTAATATTACAGCCGACAATTGGTTTAGTTTGTTTGAGATTATATAAGAACTTCTCAAAAGACATCATACCTATGTTGCCACTCTAATGAAGATTAAGATAGCGATTCCAACTCAGTTTCAACCACTCAAAAATCGGCAAGAAAAATCTTCTCTGTATGGATATACTGAAGAACTTACCACTCTTTCATATGTTCCAAAGAAATTGAAAGGTGATTTTAATTTCATCAATGCATCACATACCTGCTATTGACGATGAATCAGGGAAACCTGAAATAATATCTTTCTACAACATGACAAAAGGGGGAGTTGATGTGTGGATCAGAAGTGTGCAAACTACACAAGTAGAAGAAGATGTCCTAAGAATTGTTTCTCAATACTTTAAAACAAGAAAAACCTGTCCCTCTCCCCAGTTGAGAAGAAGAACAAAATACCCGTGTCAGCAATGTGGAGTGGCCATATGCCTCGAGTGTACCATAAAAATTTGTAAAAACTACTTCAAAAAATAGTAATGTTCAGTTGTTCATAAAAAATAATATTTTGAGTCAAACCATTCTTTAAGTTATTAACTATGATATATTCATGTAATATGTTGTTAAATTCTAATTTCCCATGTTTTTATTAAAATTAATAAAATTCAGGATTAATATTGTACTGAAAGTAATTCATTCACTTGCTAAAGATAGTAGAATATCCCAGTCTGAGTTTACATGCATCTTCTAGATAGAAAGTAGTTATTTAATTTTTTAATCAAATCTATACTACTTGTAAAATATCTTCAACGCACTATTATAAATCATAATTTGATGAGATTATTAACAATATCAAATAAAAAAATATAATATAACAAGTTAATATAAACAAAATTCTAAATGTACTCATATAAAAATATAACAACTTGTCAAAGAATGTATTTTAGAATTTACTAAATTATAATGACCACCATTAGATGAGAAATGACCGCTTATAAGTAAATTCATCTGTGAATACTACATTAAAACAGTAAAAACTATTATGCAACCCAGCTATAAAGAAGTGAGGGAAAGAAGAATAAGTGGCTGATGACCAAAGGTAGCACTGGTTTTGTGCCTGGTAAACATTGAAGTACCTAACGTAAATTTAACATAACATCTAATTCCTGATTTATAAAAGAAACTACCTTCACAATTACTTTTTTCATCTTCACATGAGCTACTAGTTTTCACTAAACACTTGTAAATAAATTTAACTTTAAAAATACTTAACTAAATTAATACATAATTGCTTACTTGCTGATGCGTTTCAAAACACTCTTTCCTTTTACGAAGCTAACCCTCTACTGGCGGCATCGGTGAGGTGTAAAGGCTCTAACGGGACTGGATTTATGACTGTGGAATAGGGTGGGTTGTTTTGGTTGTGTGACATCTAATAGAAAAGGCTGTTGACTTCAAATTGTGTGTGATCATTTAATACGTTTTCTTTATCTGTTGCGTAGTGTTTGTATATTTCATATTTTTCTAAGATTGTTAGTTTTTTACTTTGTTTTAATGTGTGTAGAACATTTAAATTTGTTCCACACACAATTTGAAGCCAACAGCCTTTTCTATTATATGTTACATAACCAAAACAACCCACCCCATTTCACAGTCATAAATCCAGCCCCATTAGAGCCTTAACACCTCACCGATGCCGCCGGTAGAGGGTTAGCTTCGTAAAAGGAACGAATGTTTTAAAACACGTCAGCAAGTAAGCAATTACGTATGCACTTAGTTAAGTATTTTTAAAATTAGTTTAATCAGTGAATTCAAGATGAATACATCAAGCAACTTGTAAATATTTACAAACTTGCCTATAGTAGCACTTAATTATATTTGTAGGTGGAACCTAGGTAAACCTTGAGATCAGTTAAGGTCTGAGTTGACAATGGGACACATCTCCCAAAACGGCCGTCTTCAACAAATTCAAGTAAGCGCTACTATAGGCAAGTTTGTAAATATTTACAAGTGTTTAGTGAATTACTTCTTGTTGTTTTATTAAAATGTTAGTACAGTTAGACCTTGACATTTTTTTCTTATTGAATGGATATTATAACTAATGAATATTTACCAAGATTGTAAGATTATATGTATATATAGCAGACCGGAGGTTTATTTCATCTTTAAGTGAGAGGAAGAGGTATTTTTTATGTATCAACATTGCTCGGTCAGGTCGGGCGGCAAGAGCAAGCAATAGGCTGAAATTCAGTATTCATTACAGGATAGTATCACAGTCCCAAAAGCACAGATAGTCTACTCCACTGTGTCTGTGTACGAAAATATTATGGAGACACTGTGAAGGAGGAAGGGGTATTGATAGGTTACAGTCTCTGCCTAGGTGTCTAATGTTCGTTATGTCCTAATTTAAGGGCAGATTTTTAAACGATGTTTCAATTTAGTTAACCCTTTTAAAGGGTTAATAACTAATTGGAATTCAGTATAACCAATTATACTATTTATTCGTACTACTGTGGCAAGTAAATCCCTTTGGATTACTGAAAATGTTTTCAACTTTTAACCATGTTTCAACAGGTAGTTCAAATAAGTAATTTAAAAATTTGTGTATAACGTTACTAAGGTGTTTATTTGATATTCTAAAATATATTTTTTTCATTTTCACATTTGTTACTTGAAAAAAGGTATTCTAAATAGGTAAAAATATAGTCTTGATGACGTTGGTGTTAAAATTTTTTTTCGTCTTAAATTACTCGTTTTAATTTGTAGAACACTAATATCAAGTTTTCCCGCGGAAAATACAAAAAGTTTTTCTTTTTTCTGCACATTTTTAATGTGGGCACTGCACTACGTCAAAGTCAGTTTATTTTAATACTAAACTTAAAATCTAAAAATCTAACTTTTGGTTATAATTTTATACCTAAATTAAAATATACCTACAAAGTATTCAGTCAGGATAGATTTAGTTATAATGTTATTCAACTTTACTATCCACCTATATCGAATAGGTATATTTTAATATAGGTAGATAGCAATATTGAATAAAATTATAACCAAATCTATCCTGACTGGATAATTTGTAGGTATATTTTAATATAGGTACAGTAAACTCCCGATTATTTGTGGAATAGGGTGGCCCTGCAACGCCGGATAACCGAATTCCCCGGATAATCCGCTATGAACAAAGAATACGCAAACGATCGATAATCGATTATTATACCATAAGTTACACAAATAATGACCCCGGTTAATGCAATTCACAAATAATCTTCAGAGGACAAATTAAATACAGAAAATAATTTAAAATGTCGATGTATTTGACAGATTATAACATGTACATTTATATGTCTAACTATTTACAATACCTACTTAAGTATATGTCAAAAGTAAGTTTGTATGTACATATGTAATTTCCTTTACACATAATACTGTACTTTCACTTTTTGGGTCAACCCCGCCCACCCCTTGTTTACCTGATCTATTAATAACCACCTTGCTCTTCCCTTTTATTTCGCTGGCCACGTCGGGGTGCTTCCCTTTCAATGTAAAAATTAGTATGTACATATTTACATAACTATTCCCTTCATCTTAACTTCTATTAAGCCTTATATGTATTTATGTCGTAATTCACCGTTTGGAAATTTAAACACATGAATCTGATTGGAATAAAAATGGGGTATTTGTAATACAATGACAGACCCCAGATAATCCGCAAACCGGTTAATCCGCCCACGGATAACTTTCCGTATTTTTCGTGGAAAAAAAGTTGATATTCGTGTTCTACACATTAAAGCAAGTAATTTGAAAACAAAAAATTTTTTAAAACCAATGTCATTAAGACTATATTTTTACCAAGTTAGGTTATATATATATTTTTTTAAATGTGTTTGCAGTAAAACAAAACTTCAGATTCGTGTTCAGCAAGGTCAAATTAATCTAGAAAAAAACATTTTGCCGATCGGAGCGGTAGTCGCTGATCTTAATAATTACCCAGACTTGTTATACTACATCACTTATACCGATAGGAAAATACAACTACAAATCAAAATTGGATAAAAAATGTGATGTGTTATACCATTGCAACTATTTGTGTGTGTGTGTTGTTAATATGAGGTTTTGGTAATTATTAAGATCAGTGACTACCGCTCTGATCGGCAAAATTTTTTAAAATCGTGATCAATTTGACCATTCTGAACACGAATCTGAAGTTATTATTAACTGCAAACATAAATTAACAGAATAACCTAACCTGACCTAGGTGCTTACTAACGCTCTGATTGCAGTAAATCTTTTACTCTTGCCAAAAAGACGCGAATCTTAGCGTTAAACTTGAGTCATGTGACCTGCAAGATTCTTTCCGATTGGCCGGCAGATGCCACGTGCCTTTTCAACTGAAAAAGGCACGAATCTGTTATTTTGAGCGGCAAACCAAAATCAACCGTGTTGGTGATAATAGTCACGAGACCTAAAAGATGCTTTCTAAAGTGAACATAATCCAACTCAGTGCAATATCAACTTTGTACTCACCAAAATATCTCCAAGGTTAGCACCTAGATTAGGTCTGGTCAGGTTAGTTAATTTATCTTTCTCATTATAAATAACTTAAGATTCGTGTTCAGCATAGTCAAATTGATCAGGATTTTAAAAATGTTGCCGATCAGAGCAGTAGTCACTGATCAAAATTATTCCCAAAGTTTTTTCAACTAACTTTTTAGAAACACCCTGTATGAATACTATACATTCATGATATTATTGTTTTCAAATAATTTATAGCTAAATATTTTAAAACAATATATTGTTTAATAATATATTGTAATGTATTAATATAATACAATAATTATTGTAATAATTAATAATATAATGTATAATAATATACTGGTTTTAAACCTTCTACAACTCTGATTCCTAGTGTTCACTTCTCTTGGTCCATCTATGGTTCTCATTCAATTCTCTGTCTTTCATTTCTCGATTTATATCTTATATAAATATTTAAGTTCAATAAATTTGTTAGTTGTGTATAATAACCAATTAATAATCAGGTATAAATAGTTAGTTTATATCTTATACTAAAAACCGAGTTAATGTTACCTATGATTTTAAACCCAGTATAAACAGTTTTTTGTAAAGCATAATTTTCAGTGTTCAAGCTCTATTAATTTCTCCTTGTTTTATATACTCGTTTTCTATTTCAGTTCTAAACTATTAAATGGATATTATTTCATTTGCATCATCTCTCAGTTTAGACAAAATTGTAGAAACCACGAAACAAAATTTGGGATGCAGTGTTGGTATCTACTATGGGAAGATTCTGGAGGATACTGTAGTAAGTCTTTAACTAGTTTACTTTTGAAGTTAGTTTATTATTTGCAGTTATAAGCTATTAGCACTCAATATAAAACCTGTATCTCTCATTATGAGCATGTTTTCATCTAGCATAACAGGTCTGTTTTCTTGTATAAGCCAAGAAATCAGTTTTTATTAAGTTTGACAGGTGAAAGAGGCCATAATGAATGACTCTGAGGTAGAGGTCTACTTTGCCTTCTAGGGAGTATTTATTCAATTTTAAAATGTCCTCTTGTCATTTACATTTAGAGACATCAACAATAAATTTCAATTTTCTACAGTAGAGCTCAACATTATAGCTAGATTCATCCTGGTTTTTTTCTTTTCATTAAAAAAATACAAGGGTGGTCCACAAAGTATCCGCCGTTTGGGCGTGGCGCGATAAGTAGTGGGGGTAGCGCCGCCATTCTCACATCGGTGTGCGCAGCCGTTCAATACGCTTCTAGCTGTGCAAGGGAGAGTATTGTGCGATCGTCCGTTCTTTTGTTATAACATAAAAACATGAGCGCCGCGATAGAAAATCCCGCCAAGTGTGAAGTGCAAGGTGTAATAAGATTTCTGTGGTCGAAAACTTACACAGCAGCTGAAATTCATTGTGAATTGTGTGCGGTGTATGGCCAAAACATTATGAGCGGAGGGGAGGTGTAGTTCGTCAATGGGTTCGTTTTTTTAAAAATGGAAGAACGAACGTTCACGATGAAGACCGGAGTGGTAGGCCATCTCTCGTCAGTGATGACTTGGTGAACAAAATGAATGAGAAAATTCGCGAGAACCGTCGCTTCACAATCTCGGAACTTTCAGATGATTTTCCTGAAATTTCTCGAAGTCTTGTGCATGAGATAGTGACAGAAAAACTAGGCTATCACAAGTTTTGTGCTCGTTGGATTCCAAAAGTACTCACCAATGATCACAAAATGAAAAGAATGAGTTCTGCCATAGACTTTCTTACTCGGTATGACGTTGAAGGAAAAACATTTTTGAACAGGATCGTTACAGGAGATGAGACTTGGGTAGCCTATGTGAATGTCGAAACAAAACAACAGTCAATGCAATGGGGTCATACCGCTTCGCCAAGCAAGCCAAAGAAAGCTCGCCAACCCTTTTCAGTGAGAAAATTGATGGCTACAGTTTTTTGGGATGCTAAGGGCATCTTGCTCATTGAATTTATGGAGCGTGGTATGACCATTACAGCTGCAGCTTATTGTGAAACCTTAAAACGGCTACGACAAGCGATTCAAAACAAGCGTCGTGGTCTTCTGACATCTGGCATTGTGTTTGTCCATGGCAATGCCCGCCATCACACAGCTTAAAAAACAACTGAACTTTTGGAAAAGTTCAAATGGGACGTTTTTGACTACCCCGCCCCTACAGCCCGGACTTGGCTCCCACTGATTTCCATCTTTTCCCGTACATTAAGCGGTGGCTTGCATTTCAGAGGTTTGCGAGTGATAAAGAGCTTCAAAACGCTGTGACAGGCTGGCTACATTCTCAGGCGGCAGATATTTTTAAAGACAGAATTTCAAAAACTGTTAAAAGATATGATAAATGCTTGAATTTTGTTTGGTGAATATTTAGAAAAGTAGAGAAAAGCTGTAGTTTTAACATGTATATAATAAAATGTTTGTATCTCAACTGGTTTATTTTTTATTTCAAAACGGAGGTTCCTTTGTGGACCACCCTCGTATGTATAGTGACAACATTTTTCAATTATAAACATCTCATTGCTATGTGGACTCCAATTTCTAGAATAGAGTTACACTATTAGTTCTGTAAAAATTTTAGACCTAGGAAAACACTTTACACAGAACAAAACGTATGCTTAATGCAAAAAAATTTATTTACATACACAGATCAAAAAAAGATTAGAGCTAGGAATTCCACCTTAAATGTATTTTATGGTGACCAGGAACTGGATTCTAGATGTAATAAAATTGTTTAATATTGAAGTATAAAAAATATGATGTTTCAGAAGAAAGTTTCATTTAACATATTCAGAATAATTGTTGAACTCCTACTTTACCTATAAACAGAAACACACAAATCTTTAGATTCAAGATACTTTTTATAGTAGATTTATTAGAAAAATTGGATAGACATTTGCTACTTCAAATGGTAGGCCTACTAACCCGCATTGTAGAAATATGTCAACTCGTAATGATGGTTTAGTTGTGCTTGATGAGCAATACCCCTTCTGTATTATTCAGTACCCTTCTGTATTATTTATTATTCATATCAAACGAATTTTGAATTCTTGGTAGTATCAAAAGTATGAATTTAAGAAAAGTTGATTTTAAGGTAAATAAGTTTAAAAAAAATATATTTTGAGAAATTAAATTTGAAAAAAATTGTCTATACAAAACTAAATGGCCTTATGGCAAATAGTATACTGTGACTCATTCCTGAAAATGGTTTTTTGACAAATCATTTAGTTTTGGAAGTTGAAAAGAATTTCTGCAGGTATTTATAAAAATGTATTGTTTTTGTTGCATTGTAATTTTACTAATTCAATGTAGTATCAGTAATATAACACATAAAAACATTGAAAAAAATAAAAAAAGTTATCTCACAAAGTAAAATTAAATATAGTAAATAGTTACCAAATTATGTACTAAAGAAATTATTGCTAAAATTATTTTGCATTTTTTAGCAAATACATATAAACAGTGCCTAAAACTGCATACATTCATTTTTCAAAAATTCTGAGCCTGAAAGGGTTAATTTAAACAAAAACATAATTGTGAAATAGTTTATGAAGATAAATACTACAGAAAATTAGATTAGTTTACTTAACAAAGTTAGTAAATTGGTAACTAGTAAGAATTGAATATTTTTTTATAGTTTTTACTGCTATTAATTAGTTTTAATAGCTAAACGTTTTTCTGTATGGCATTTATATTGTTATGTTAAATACAATCATAAATAATTAATATTAAAAAATGAGTTTACATTTCATATATTTTTCATTAATATCTGTGTCTTCTTTCTTATTTTGTTGTTGTTGTTGAATTATTTTTTAAAATTAATTTTTGTTACAGATTGATCAACAAAATGACAAAGTTGAACTTATAATGAATACTGTGGGTGAAAAGATTTGTAAAACCATCCGTGCAAAGTGGAATGCTATCGAAAATATTTCTATTGTTCAAAGGTTAACAGTAAGTTTGAATAAGGTCTAAAGCTTTCTTTGAAATCTGTGTGGCTTACAAGAAAGGTTTTGTTATTAAGTATAAAATTAAAAAATACATCTTAAAGTTGGTATTTTAAAACCAATAAATTCAGACGGAAAAATAAAGTTAAACATTTATTAAAAGAAAAAAATAGAGTAAAGAGTAATCCTGAACACATATACTTGAGTTTAATTTTTGTATAAAAAAACAAGTTACAACTAAAAAGCATTTTTTTAATATAAATGCATTTCAAATAGGATTTTTGAAATTAGAAGTTATATCTATGTTTTAATAGTTACAACGCATTTTAACACGTAGTTAATGAATTTTCAATTAATAACATTTAATCATCCAGTTAATATGCTCTAAATTTCAAACAAATCACAGGTGGCATCAGTAATCTTCCTGTCTGTTAGGACACTACGAAAATATCTTTTAGAAGTTATGTTTATTATACATTTTGGTATAAATTCTAAAATGTATTTAAAAATTCAAGTTGGATGTTTAGTTGCTAAAAGATATAATTGATATTATGAATCTTAAATTTTGCAGTTTCCATAAAAATTTAAATCATAACCTGAGGCCAAAATATTTTCCCCAGAAGTTCGCCAATAGATCGTTTGAAATTTTCTGTTTTCTTTTATTGTGATCAGCCATTGCAGCCTTTTACAGGATAGGAAGGAATTGTGTAAAGTAGGTAGGTTACATATGGAAATAAACTTCCCCCGTTATGGGTTATATTGCTTCTCTGTTACGATAACTGTTCAAGTCCCCTTAATCTAAACATACCTGCTTTGAGAGACTGAAATATAAATTCCACATAAGTTCAGTTTAACTTGACACCACTTTGAATCATGTTATACGATTTAACCTACATTTAATATCTGATGTATCCAAAAACATTTATGGAAGACGTTTTTTCTACCTTTCTCTTATAATTTAACAAAAATCTTATAATTATGCACATTACATTTATTATTCTTGAAAAGCTATTGATATATGTACTTTATTTTCACTGTATAAGCCTATTTAGATTACATGCCAGGCTATACCAGGCATAAATATAGATCTAAATACTAAATATAAAAAAATGAATGTTTGCCCGTCAGTTTTTCTTTTTATAGTTAATGCGATACTATCCCTTTCCTCCGATTGACATGAAACTTTTGAGTAGTTGTAGAGTACACTCCTGCTAAGTTTCCTGGCGTTATGTTTTCTTGTATTATAGTTAATAAATTATAAATATTTCAAAAACAAGAATAGTTTTAATGTATATATTATTCAAAGCTCTTTGCCAATAAAACAGTACCAGCATCTTCAGGAAAAATAATTATGTAACAAAATATTTTTACAAAAATTAAATCATATTTGCTACAAACAGCCATATGTTTATAAGTATTGCATTTTATGTAATTTTTTCTATAACATCAATGACCTTATAAATAGTTTGTGCCTTGATCTCACTTAAATCTGTTCATCATTTAATCAGTCTTTAACTTTATGTTTATAAATTTCCAATGTTTCACATATATTCATCTTTAATCCTTTGTTTAATTATTTTAATAATTTCATATTTTCTATTTCAAGAAATTTGTGTCTATTTTAAATACAATGAGTCGCTAAATTTGATTTGTATATGTTTGATTTAATATAATCGTTTAAATGTTCTTTGTATCTTTCTTTTAATTTCTTTTTTGTTTGTCCTACATATAATTTATTACAGTCTTGACATTTTATATTATATATACCATTTCTTTCGTGCATATTGTTTTGATTATTGTTATTGTTTATTAAATTTTTAATTTTATTATCAGTTTTGTGAGTAATTTGTAAAATTTTTTTTAAAATTATCTTGAAACTTTGTTTATTTTGTTACCAGTGAATGTAAAAATTGTCCAAATTTTTTCTCTTGTATTATTTACGAAGTTATTGTTGATTTTCTGTTTTCTTATTATGTTATTATTTAATTTATCTATAGTTTTTTTTATATCCATTTTCTAATCCAATTTGATATATTATATTTTTCTCTTTTATTTGATCATTTAAGTTCATTAGTATTTTGTGCATTCTATATAATAAATTATACAGCGCTGCCATTTTTTGGTTATATGGATGATTTGAATGATTTAGTATTATCTGATTTGTCTGTGTTGGTTTTCTATATATTTTATATTCAAATTTTCCATTGCTTCTAATAATTGTAATATCTAAATAATTTAGTTTATTTTTTTATTCGAATTTATGAGTAAATTGTTCTATTTTTATGTATATTACGGTTTAATATTTTGTCAATATTTAAACCATTATTATTTGATATGTATAATCCATCATCTACATATCAAAACCAGTGTCCATTTTGATCGAATGTTTTAATAATTTTATCTATTTTAATGTCTATATTTTGTAAAAATATTTCCAATAGTAGGCATGAAATTGGAGAGCCATTGTTAATCCATCTTTTTGTTTATAAATTTTATTATTATATACAAAATAATTTTGATTTAATATGATTTTTAATGTATTTATTATTTTGTGTGTTGATGTTTTATCTTGTTCACATGTATCTATATTATTTTTTATTATTTCAAGTGTTTTCCTTATGTCTGTTAGTAACATCATATTAGTAAGATTTATGTATATATCTTACGAATTTAAATTGAAACAGAATTTATGTAGAAAATGCAACTACATTTTTGACCGAGCATTCAGTCATATTGAAATCTAAGTAGTATTAAAATGACAAAATTTAAAAAGATGGTTTTTTGATTTAGCAAGCCTCTACATTATCAGTAGAAAGTTTCCTCCAAATATCAAGGCCATACATTTTATAGTTTAGTAGGGATAGGCCAATTCCGATTCTGGATTCCAGGAATCGTCGATTGTAATAATATCGAGCAATCACCACTACTTGATTTTACTTTGATTAACGTGCCAATTCCGATTCTTGATATTTTACTGTTTAAATACGTGTGCAGTGTAATTTATTGGAAAAATAATTAAAAATCAACTGTCTTATTTATATATTAGTTGCTTTGATTGAATCAAAAAATTAAAGCAAATGTCTAATTCAGATCACGAAAATATTATTATCATTTATCATGCAACAACAAAGACGATTAGAAGCATTTCTGGTTTGTTTGTCACCTTTATCCGATATGTTTGTCATGATTTCAGCAATTCCTATTAATTATCATGGTTGTATGGTTTGTGTAGCCTATTACATTAAAATAAAACTTTTAAAAGGCTTCACCATATGACCAAGATGTTAGCTAAATTCATCATTAGAGAATAGCTTGTAGGCTTATGTAACTAGAAAGAATCGAGAATCGGAAGAAAAATTTTAGAATTGAAATTGGAATTAAAATTTTTAGGAATCAGCCCATCCCTATAGTTTAGGTCGTGCTTATGAATTGACCCATCCTTATAGTTTAGGTTGTGAATTATGAATCAATCAGTCAGAACATCTTGTATACCCTCAGAACATCTTGTATAATTATAGATGTATAAACATTGGTTAGACACTGGCATAAAAAATGTATATTTTAAATAGCTATGAACAAAATACATTAATATTACACTGTTTCAAAACGATTTGATCTATTTTCAATAAACTTAATTTGTAAAAATTATCATGTCTGCACTGGGACATTAAAAATATTTTCTGGAATATTTTGTCAGTTATTTCTGGAAAAATTATAAATTTAATGTAAATATATTCATAATTCTGTATAATTTTATCTTGCACATTTATGATAAATTTAGTTCTTAAGAAATACATTTTTTTAGATATTTTAGATTTTCATTTTTATTTTAGGTCAAATGATGAAAACATTGTGATCTGTGTATCATCAAATGACAAGAATTTATGTTTAACAGCTGTGACATATGCAGTCGAAGTTTTCAATGAATTGTGGCAAGATTGCAAAGAGCAGAAAGAAACAAAAGGTGAAGTAATTTATAGTGATACACTTATTTTTCAGTTCCAGTTGTGAATTTTATTAAAGTGACATTAAATAAACAATCACATTCCTTTTCTTTATCTTGTCTGAAATTAGACTTTTCCTAATAATTTAAAAATTATGAAAATAAATTCTAACACATTATTATTAGTAGTAATCTGATTAACAACGTTCCGTTAATGATTGCTAGCCATTTGCTACCATAATATGGATTAAAAAAGTATTGTTATGTCATGTTTAAAATAAAATTAGAATTGTTGTTCCCTATATAATAAATTATTGGTTTGTCATGACTCTTAACCAGAGCGTTGGACAAATTATATCGCAACTAGTTTATAGTTATAATATTTTATTCAGCTACAACTTTCATTAACCTGACAAATTGGGTGAAGAAATATATTATACTAATTTTAATTTTCTTTTGGTGTATGTTTTTTTATAATGTTTTCATATATATCACACTATGTGTGTGTGTCCTCGTGTGTCGTGTGTGTATGTGTTTGTGTTTTGTGTATGGGGGGGGGGGTGATAATAAATAGCCTCAGCAATGACTTTCTTATGTGTAAGACTTGGTATTAAGATACTAAGCGAGAGAATTGGTTTTCAATAGACCGAATGGTGAAAGCAGCCATTTTGACATTTTCTTCAGAAAGTCACTCTTTTATTATTGCAACAAATTAACTGACATACATTCTAAGGACCTTATGGAGATGCTTAAACTGCCAAAATATCCTTTCGGTTTATATAAACGAGGAACAAATGAAGGAGAGTAATACCATTGTTTTACCATTTATTAGCAGGACTACTGATGAAAATTACAAGACTGTTTAACACTTTCAATGCGTCTACAGGGCTGACCTTGCTGATTTTTTTTTCTCTTATTATATTCTTTTTAAGCGTCTTTCAAATATTTTTACATTTCTACTGATTTTTTTTACCGTTTTTTTTTTAAAACCTGTATGCGACATATTGTCGACAGCCGCCTGGAAAAACCATTTCATTATGTGAAGCGTATGTCGACACATTATCGACATACTATTTTTTTATGTTAACGACTTGATTGACTGCCAATTTCATTTTATATTATTTTTCAATTGGAATAACATTCCCGGGGATAAATTCTACCTGACATTTACCTGCTTTTGACCGGGGAAAATTCTACCTGGCAACGATCTCGCCCTTTCACTGTTCTATTGTATTGAACAGTTCGTTCGCCTCTCACTTTCTAACCTTTTTCCTACTTACCACAATCCTAACAACATTCCATAAAAATGAGGATATTTTACAAATAACAACACCAAATTTAAAATAAAATTTTATTGTCTATTTTATATTCATTTTTGTATGAAAAAAGATATTACAAACTAAGAATTTTAGAAAAAATTGAATTACATGTAAAAACTAATTAACTATACATAAATAATATACGTAATAACTCCTGAGTTGATCTGAGCGATCTACAGTCCCCATAGACCAATTATATTTCAAAATTGCCTCTGGCTTTAAGGACATTTTTCCGCTACGTGACTTATGTTCAATCATAGTAGCACCAAACTCAGACGATAAAGCAACCACGTCCCGTTTGTCATGCCACTTTAGGATGCACACCCCAGTCGTAGAATAAGCAGCTGTCACGCTGCCTTAAGCCACTTTCTTATTCACTACTTCTGGAGGATTTCCTTTTCTGTTGGCCCGCAGAGTCCACGTAGAATAGGTATCTTTTTCTAAAAGAAACTATGGCAAGCCAACAGATGAGTAAAAACTGTCCATGTATACCGAATGACCTACTCCGTAAAAGTCATCCAGCAAATATTTGACCACTTTGTCAACATGGCCAGTTCCTCCAACCAAGGGGTCTTTTGCTCCACAATATAGCTTCATTTTCAAAATAAGCCCATTTGGTTGGGTCAATGTATAAAATTTTATTCCAAATTTATGTCTTTTGTTGTGGATGTATTGGCAAAAATACAATCTGCCATTCTACAACAATGTGGACTCATCCAGGCTTAGTTCCTTGGTAGGATAATAAATTTCCTTCATCCTTTCATGAAAAATATCTTCTTTTCACCGGAGCAGAGGTTCCTGTCCTGGAGGCATGAGGTGTTGTTTCCCCAGAACTTGGTCCAGCAGGCTGGTTTTCAGGACTCAACGTCCTTTTAGGGACTCTTCCACTCATCTATAATGAAAGCTTTTCCCAATTATCTATCTATACCTGGCTATATTATATACAAAATTGAGGAAAAAAATTAATTTTTTAAAAAATATTTGTATAATTTATTTTTGGAAATAATAGTTCAAATAACTTTATTTGCCAAGTATTGAAATACCTAGGATTAATTTTCATAACTAGGGTAAATTATTTTACTTTTCTGCATATAAAAATGCACAAAAGAAATGAAAAAAATCAAAAAATTTATTATTATTGGTAGATATATTATTTTATTTACGTAAATACTACTGCAAACAACTTTATTAAAGGCCTAGGTATAATTATCATAATAGAAAAAAGTGTATTACTTACATTCGAAAAAAATTGGCTGAAAACCACGTAAAAATGGTTGGACACAACAAAAGCAGCGGCGGAGTCGTAAATACAAACGTGGACCTTATGTCTAGGCGGCAGAACAAGAACTGAACAGTTAAAGCAGGCTGGTAAAATAGGGAAGCCATTTGAAAGGAAAGGGATCGTGTCGACAATGGGTCGACTGACGCCGGGTGGTAGAGGGCATTATTGTCGACAGGTAGTCGACCGCCGCGCTGAAAGTGTTAAGAAGCATAGTGTACAATCTGTCTATAAACCTCACCTCACCATTGATTAGTTTCTTGATAATGCCAAAAATAAGATCTGTTTAGAAAACTATAGCGTTTAAAGCATTATTTTTAGGGATTGTAAAAAACATACATTCACCAAACAAACTAATTTATCTCAGCTAGGATTGAAGAACACAACCTAGCATTAAAACATCTATTCTATATTGCCAAGTAATTGCATAAGTGGAAAACTACAGAACCAGGGTTAAACATGAGGCCATTAAAATAGAGAAGCAAAAGAGGACTAGCAAATGTGAAGATACTCTGAATTTGCCAAAGTATAGAAATGTATTATCAATAAATTTTATTGACAGAATGTTGAACAAAAGAAATGTTAGCTATGGTTTAGTTTGGGTTGTGTCAATTTACGCCAGTAGTTGGGGCTGCCTTTTCTTACATAAGAAGCAAAGCTGCTTACAATCTTCAATTGCTCTCTAACTGTAGTTAGTTGTAAATGCTAGATGAGATTCTGGTTGAAACATCTGAACTGTGTGTTACGCATAACAAAATGAATGGCTGAACTCCAGATACTAACTAATCTTCATATTTCTTCATCCTAGAAGGAATAAGTCTTAACAAATTTATATACATGTTCAAAATAATAACATAAGAAAGTAGAATATTATTAATCACTTAAACAATAGTTTATGACTATCCGAACTTCGAATTTAGTAAATTTGTTAAAACTTACTGAGACAGAACGTTTTCGATCGCTATGTGCCGATCTTCATCAGTGTCACACACACTGGCGGTAAGTTTTAACAAATTTACTAAATTCAAAGTTTAGATAGTCATAAACTATTGTTTAAGTGATTAATAAGATTCACTGAATGTAATGGACTATAAAATTCAAGAATATTATTGTCATATTGTTTGTTTTAAAACATTACACATAAGGAGTAATGCTTCTTTTATTTGGTAGGCTACTTGATTGTTGTTTACCATTTTGTATTATTATTGCTGTTTAAAACTATTTTAATTTTCGTTGTAGATAACTTGATGAATCCTCCTAAACCATCTGATTTATATGGAAATAGTGAAGATAATGATGTCCAAATTCCTTATCACATGGTACAAATACAAGCAACAACTGATCAGGTGATATGCCTAGCAACCTTATACATTTCATGTTTTCATAGTTACGTTATAACTAATGTTTAACTGTTAAGTTAGGTTGCAATAAAACATCAAATAACAGTTATGTTGTTTTTTTCTATATAAGAAAGTAACTGCTATAGTGGGTATTCTTTTACAATCTATATAACACATATCATGCTATTAATATATTTTATCATAAGTATGTTGCTTGTTCTTTTCACATGCATCCAGCTCCAACATTACCAAATGGTCCGAAGTCCATTTTGATTCGGCCCCCAGTTCTTCTTATTCAGTGGAACATCTTCCTATGTTGATACTTTAGCCTTCAGGAAGTTCCTCATTGGAATCAGATACATGCAGTTGAATGAAATTTGCTTTACTCTTTCATCCCCTAGAATATGCAGAACGTATAATGTGTCTTATACTTCAAACAAAAAAGCAAACCGATTTGTTGAGACTGCCTAAACTGTCAAGCAGTTAAAAAAAAATTAATAGCTGATGAACGAGGATATTAAGCAGCTTAGAAAGGAATGTGTCAAGGCATGGTAAAGATAGAAGAAGACTAAAACACTCTCAAACAGATCAGTCTATAACAAATGCAATGCAGCCCTACATTTGGAAGAAATTAAAAACAATTAATGGCAAAACTTCCAATCCCATTAATACTATAAAGCAACCTGATGGAAAACTGCTAACAAGAGACGTAGATAAAGCAAAAGGCTTTGGAGCTTATCACTCAAAGTCCTGCAGGCGGAAACTTGAAGAGAGAAAAGCAACTTCTAACTTGTCACACTGAACTCCTGTTTCTGAAAGACGACCCAAATGATGTGCCATTCACCATGAGCGAGTTAAAAATAGTGTATCTAAGCTGATACAATCTGCCCCTGGACAGGATGATATGTCAAAGCACCACTTTCCAGAAATGCTTATGAGAATACTGGGTTTTTTTGATGAGGTGTATAAGAAAGGGGACATTCCTTAGAAATGGAAAACTGCTCAAATTATTCCCGTTGAGAAACCTGGTAAGGACAAATGGAAGGTGGAGTCCTACTGACCTATAGCATTAACCTTGTGATGGGAACGCGGCTGGAATGTCTTGTAAACAACAGTCTTTCTTGGAGATTGGAAAGGGGTTCGTGGCTTAAACGTTCAATTTCGAATTTCAAAGCCGAAGAAAGACCACAGATGCTCTACTTATAGACAAGTTATATGAAGGCTTTTGACCTGTATAAGCAATCAACAGTAACTGTGATGATTGAATATGAGGCAGCATTTGATAGAATTGCATCTGCCACAATCATCCTCCAGTTCATAAAAGTGGGATTACGAGGAAAGATGGTTCAATACTTTATGATATTCCTGCAGAACCCCCAAAACAAAGCATCAATGAATGAAGCTGTATCCTCTGGTTTATACCCACAAATAATATGCCCAAATCTCTTCAACATAGCATTACAAGATTTTAGTGAAGAACTACCATCAGGAGTCTGTAGCTGCACTTACGTAGATGACAACACCATATGGGCTACTGATATGGACCAAGCTAGGGCTGCAGGGATGGTTCAGGGGACACTTGATAGTATAATTTAGAGGTGTAAGAAATTTACCAATTGATCTATACATAGCCAAATATTTAAAATTCGATTCTTTGCGTATAGACCCTCTCTGTGTCCTACACCAATAATCTCTCCAGTTAGAAATGGCATCTTGATTACCAAGCAGCAGGCCCTAGATTATTCCAAGTTTGATGATGAATCGCCCAGCAGTTAGCCTGAAGTTACTGTGATCATAGATTACCCTCTGGACAAATTAAAGGGAGTCAACCGGAGATCCTCAGATTAGAGGCCATAGCCATGTTGCATGGAAAGTACAGTAACCACTTCAAAATCTTCAAGAATACATCTGTGAATTTGATTAGAGAAGGGTCAGGGGCTTGATATTTCAAACAGGCTATGGAGGAACATTTCCACATACCAGCAAACTCTCACTTAAGCACTGATGTAGAACTTTTCGAACAAGCTTCTTCACAGCTGTAAGTGACAACATATTCATCTTATCTGACTCTAAGCCTACCTAAGCCTTCTCTCCAATCAATAACCAAGCCCGATACTACACCTTATTCCTTTAGAAGCATTGAAATAAAGAATATTCTCTCTAGACTGTTTGTATTTGGAAAATATGTCATTACTCAATGGGTTCTATCACATTGTGATATAAGGGTAAATCAAATAGCCAAGGAGCAATTGCAATGTAATCAATAGATCGTGGGATATTTTCCATCACCCACTGTCAGGGTGCTCGAGAAAGACAGTTTAAAAAACATTAACTGAACAGTGGGCGCAGTGCTCTGTAGGTTGCTTTTTGTACAGGCTACAGAAAAAACCAGTAAAAGAAGATGTATACAAAGGAATACCTAGGAAAACTGATCTCGCCTGTTTCGTGGCCAGGGCCTGAACAGGACATGTTGTAACTCAGAAGATTCAGTCTGGCTTAGTCAACACTGTGTAAGCTGTACAGGGCATACCTTCTTCTTCATTGCATCTACCTCATCCTGGTAAGAGACTTCTGAGAATAATGGCCTTGGAGTTATCAAAAATCCTGAGCCAAAAGGATGTTGGACTCTTGCGTCAATAGCTTGTCATTACCACCGGGCTATTAGCTATTTGTGAACGCCTGGAAGAAGAGGAAGGAAGGAACTTTTCATTTATTCCAATGCAAAGAAGAAAAAAACTCCTTTCATCCCCCCTCCACAAAATTGAGACTAGAGAATTCAAAAGAATTAATCGTAATAAGTATTCCAGATCGTGCAAAAGTTGCATTAGGATGCAAACTCATCCTGAATTTCACCTCATTCGACCATTCAAACAGCATTTGAAAAAAGGGACAAGCCATGGCTTCTTCTCTGCAACATCCAAGAACAGTGATCGAGTGTTTGGCCAAAAACTCACGAGTTCTGAGTGCTGAGCGAGCTAGAGCGTTGTCGTGATGGAAAAACCAGTTATCACTTCTCCACAGTTCTGGCCTTTTGCGTCAGACGGTGTTCCTCAGATGTTTCAGTATTTCAATGTAGGTAATCTGGTTGACTGCAGAGCCTTCAGGGAGGTACTCGTAGTGAACAACACCCTTAGCATCAAAAAAAACTGTCAGCATCACCTTCACATTCGACCGAACTTGGTGAGCTTTTTTAGGTCTTGGGGACGTTTGACCCACCCATTGGGATAATTGGACCTTCGTTTCAATGTCGTAACCATACGCCCATGGTTCATCACCGGTTACAATTCTTGACAAGAAGTTCTCACTTCATTTGAACGATCAAGCAGTTCCCGACAAACCCGGATGCGAATGGCTTTTTGGTCGTCAGGCTTGGCACAAATTTCGCAGCGATGCGGTGCATCTTCAATTTTTCGGTCAAAATCTCGTAACAAGATCCAACTGATATCCCAAACTCTTTGGAAAGCTCCCCAATGGTCAGACATCGATTTTCGCGCATCAAGGTGTTGATTTTGTCAACGTGTGGGTCGTCAGTTGACATTGAAGGATGTTAAGGACGCTCATCGTCATCAATCGACTGTCGGCCACCCTTGAAACGTTCATGCCACTTGAAACATGCAGTACGCTTCATGGCAACATTGCCGTAGGCCGTGTTAAGCATGGCAAATGTTTCTGTTGCAGATTTCCCTAGTTCCTTCAGGCTGTCCATTTTACAATCCCACAAACGAAAAAAACACTCTTTACTAAACTGCGTGTAACTCATCAACAAATGAAGATATCTGCGACTGAAATACCGCGTTTTAATCAGCTGATTTATACGAACCTAGCGACACCAAGCGGATTCTCCTGAAACTAACTTGAGCCGCGAAATTCAAGCAGTCCGCGTATTTTTTGAACAGACCTCGTATTCTAATTTTCATGCTTGCTCCTTCCTCTTGGCTTGTGGAAAGTAATTCTTATTCTGACCAGGTGCTGGGGGACACGCATTAAAAGCAGGTATAGGTTTTCAGAATTTAGTTTTGAACTACATACTTCGATGAGATTGCATCGTTGATCAAAACAACAATGCGGCAGTTCAGTAAAAAGTTGGTAACAAATTACAACTTTTTCTCTATAATACGTTTTCAGTGCTTCATGTACTGAAGGTTGAAATTTGGATGAGGTATTCTATCAAAAGGTGCTTCAAAAATAATCATTACTATTGCAGTGAACATCTTCCTGTTGAAGTCTTCTTAGATATCATTTGTGGAGAATTAGAGTGCATCTGTCGTACTGTGTCTGCGTCTGAAGCAAAACTAATATTTACATAGCAAATTGTTTGTTTCAAGTCTCCATGAAAGCCGATAATTATTGACCAATCATTCCATCAGCCAATTCAAAGATGATATTCAAGGAATGAGGCGGAAGAGCCATTTGATGATGAGACATTTTCAGATTTCAGAAGAGGGATCTCTTTAGGACTAATGTTACCCAGTAGTGTTGTCTCTTTATTTCGGAATGTTATCCAGGACTCATTCCAGTTGAAAAATATGAGGATTTTGGTTTTTATTTCCAATGAGCAATGAGTTAGTTCATTATAGATAACATTATGAATGATAAGAACCAGGAGCTGCACTCTTTAATTTCTCCATACTGTTTATCAGTTCAGTCATTTAAATTGGATTGTTATCAACAGAAATATGTTATTATTAAACCTAAGGCCTAAAGACAAACAGCAACAATGCCCTTGCTAATAATAATGTACTTTAATGTAATTTATACAATTCAATTCCATGATTAACAAAAAACAGTTGTATTTATCTGTAGTTATCCACGTACAAGTAAATATACACGCTCGTCCTCACGATATAGTGATATTTGATAAAGAAATTAGAAACATCTATGATGGTATAGAAAGAATAGATTTAGTTTAGAAGATTAAAGATGCTTGTTGTAATTATCTTGAATTCACTGATTAAACTATAGTTAAATGATACTTAACTAAGTGAATACGTAATGGCTTATTTGCTGACAAGAGGCTTTGTTTTGTAAAAAGGGCGATTGTTTTGAAACGCGTCAGCAAGTAAGCCATACGTATTCACTTAGTTAAGTATCATTTAGTTATAGTTTAAAAGTTATTTAATTGGAGACAACTAACTATGTTATCTTACGACAGTGCGTTCAATTGTTTTGCTTGACTTGAGAAAGGATGACAGACCTGCATCTTGACTGTCTGTGTCCACATCCTATTATTGTAATAAATCATATATCTACTCTTCCTTACCTTATTTGTTGCTTGTTGTTTTCAGAAATTTGGAACCCTTTAATATTTCGTTACAAAACAAAATGAGCTTATCCTTTTATTATTCACTTGGGACTTTCTCTATGAAAAGTAATAATGGCGTTCAAGCTAATGCTGGGTAAAAGCTATAGTTGTTAAATATCTCTGATGGGAATGCTAACACAGTTATCCAGGTGTAGGACAAGGGTCAACCAGCTCTACTCCCTAATTACTTAAACTAAAGTATATTTACTAAGAGAATAGTTAAGAAGCAGGAAGTATACTTACGATATTTTATAGTAGTAAGACGTTTTATATTTAATGTCTCATTATCTTTTTTCAGATAAATAAGAGAATTGATTCATTTATTGAGCGCAAGCGTGAGCAAGTAAACTTAAGTAATATTAAGGATTTTTGTAAAAGTGGAGAAGTTGGAACTTGTGCCAGAGTAGATGGTGTGCTTTGTCGAAGGAAAGATTCAAAAAGTCATATCCAAGGTAAATTCAGTATTTGTTACGTTTTAAGTAGAAGTAGTAAATAATTTGTTTTTAACTAGTTTTATCATTTTTTTAAAACATTGTTAAAGTATTGTTTCAAAATTATACACAACCCATTTCATAATCGTTACCCACAGTTTTACTATGATTAGAATCCAATACAAATTCTGTTTCAACTCATGAGTCTAATGGAGGCTTAATGTGGCCATTGGTACTAGATTAATTTATATTGGCAACAGGTATCATATAGTGAGTATACATTTATACACTGGGAATATTTTTATTTCAAAATATAAATTCAATTTTGGTCAGCCAAAAATTGTACCATAAGTTAACCAGTTGCACTATGAGATCTTAAAATTTTTTTTTTTATATTTTACAGATAATAAATTATTTTTTAAAGTTTTTCATGAAATAAGTTAATTCTTTTAAATTTAAAACTTGCAGTTTTTGTATTCTACATCTTTAGGTTTTGAATTTAAATTATTTTTTTTTTTATCACTTGGCAAAAAACCACTACTTAATGATATTTTTCAACAGTTGCGTTTCGCACAAGATTGTTCAATGCTGTGAGTCTTATCTGTGACTCACAGCAATGAACAATACACTAACCTAGTGCGAAACGTGGCTGTTGAAAAATATCAGTAAGTAGTGATTTTTTGCCAAGTTCTACCAAAAGTAGTTATTTGAAATTTATTTCTAAAGCTTTTATAAAATTTCTCTTTCTATTTTAAGTCTTATTATATCATCCTTGAATCATTTATTGTTTGAATAAAAGGAACAAATTTACACTTTACAGAAGTCAACTTGCACATGAAAAAACAAGTACAAAATAGATATACAATTTACTGTGTTGTAACTAGCCCAAAGAAAATTGAAAGAAAAAAACATGTATCAACTAAGGACAAATTTTTAGCTCCTTGTTTTATTTTACATTTTATCATAGTAAGTTACCTATAAAATATATGTGTGTTTTTATATTAGTCAGAAGAGTAGTAAATGATTGCGGGCCTCAGATAGCGACACTTCCAACAAAAAAAGAAAGCTACCAACAGTGTGAAGAAGGACAGAACTCTGTGAGTAAAAAATATTTTAATGGAGAATTATTTCAAAGTATGTTTTATCATTGAATAAATATTTTCACTTTATTTAATTTATATACTTTGAATAAACTAAAAATAAAGCTCTGAGAGACAAGAATACTCTTGTTCATGACCTATCTTTACTAGTGTCGAAATGTGTTTATAATTTTAAATTTTAGACATGATATATCCTTATCCTAGAAACAAAAGTAGTTGTGGCTTTAATATATTAGTACAGTGAAATATATCCAGTCTTTACTTCTAAATTAGCATCTGTAACCCTTATTAACACTTTGAAGCCTATTCCCTTGATAGGCGCTTGTGTCTATCTGCCTGGAGGATTTTAGGTAAAATATAAAAAATTCCTGACCTAATAAATACCATATTTACAACAAATTATACATTGTTGTAAAGTGAATGAAACAAGCTTTCAGGAAATATATACATATGAATTGATTACTTATATATAGTGTTATGCTCATTTGAAATATGTATAAAAAAGTCAAAAAAATAAAATAGCAACACTGTACATCACTGCACTTCATTACACATATTTTACATTTGAATGAAAACAAATATTACATGTTATATATCATTTTAAAGCTAAAAGAAAATGTAATTTAGAAATATTTCTTTTAAATTTAATAAAACTCTCTAAAATTGGGTCATTTAATTTCCATTCAGTTCATCAATAAAAGATTTGTCGTTTGAACCTAGCCCTAGATAGGTGTGTAGTCTGGATTCAGACTAAAGTTAGAACAAAGCGAGGTGAGATACAAAGCATTGGCGGTAAGCTTACAAGAGGTTGCGCAATAGTGATTCTGCATTTAACAAGAAAGTTTAAAACCGCACTAATTAAACTCAAATAATTCAGAAGCAAATCAACAAAAAAAAACTGAATTTAACAAGAATATAAACGAAAAGTTAACCTTAACTTCGCACTTACCCGAGGTAAGGAGTGATGCAACTTTATGCAGAGCGAGGTAGTGGAGTTTCCACAGTACTATGGTCGTCGGGTGCTGTAGAGACGTCTTGACGGCGATAAAGTCACTAAAACTTAATTTAAACAATGAGTAAAATGTACAAGTTTAACATTATAATTCGAATACCACGAGGCGGCGCACTACAAAGTTTCAATATCGATTAAACCGAAGTACAGTTTACCAGCGCGACGATTTATGGTTCAGATTGGCAGTCGACACTGACCCGAACTTTCACACATATTACTGATGTTACTGATGATAATAATTGATGTTCACCACTAATACAAACTACTAAAGTCTCATGGTACATGAAAATTGGCTACCATGAAAACGCCGTTACGGAAAACGAGGTGCGGTGTAAAATACGACTGAACGAATCGAATGACGAAACACTTGTGTTAAGCTGGAAAAACCGTACATAAAATAGAGAAGAAAGGAAGGCAGTAATACCAACGTGAGAACGACAAATCGTCTACAACGACGTTCACAAAGATACATTGGCTAAAATGCTGGCCACAGGTCAAACGTCATCGAGGATCAAGAGACCAGTTGTACAGCTGAGGACAGTCGTGGCAAAATATGAAAATACAAAACCTGCACTGAACAATAGGTTTCACTGTCACTGTCTAAAATCAACATATATCGTATTGATTCGCTTCCCAAAGTGTCTACCTATTATATCTATAAGGTAATATCTAACAATAAAAATTAAATAAACTAAATAACTGAAAGATACATTTAAAGCAAAAACTTGGAAGCCTAAACAAAAATTACACAAGCTACAAATTAAATAAACGAAATGATGGATAGATAAAATTTAGAATAACAAACAAACTTGAAATATAAAGAACACGCAGTAATAAAACCTACATCTGGCCAAACCTACATCTGTTAAACAAATGTCTAATAGCTTTGGTTGCCACACTTAAACCAATTAAGTTTTTACAAATATTCTTTGAGCTTAGCTTGTGAGGTTTTGTTAAAACAAATAAAAGGCGTACACAAAACTCTCAAGATTTACAAATAATTCATTTATTAACTCATACACCTTGGCCATACATGTTTTGGCCAGAAATGTTTTTTAGGTAAAAATGCAAAAAATTGTTTAAACTTTTTCCTTTACACACTATTACATTCAGTATGTAAAATGTAACAAAATTTAACCTACTGAGCTACATACTTATTACAGTTTGTGAAATATACGCATTTTTGTAGCATAATTTAAATCCATTAAATCTAAAACTTCAAACATGCACAATTTTTTATCATCAGACAGTTAATAAAATCTGTGAACATCACATGAACCTATGATACATTCTGTGATATTTAAGCTATTTAAATAAGAATTTTATTTCCTGAAGAAATCACGAAAATCTATGAACTGCAAATGTAGTTTATGCATTTTGTTTTAAATAAATATTTACTCAGATCATAGAAGTATTCCTAACAGACATGAAGATGGATATATCAAGAATTCTGGTATATTTCAAGGTATAGGTTCGGTATTACCAAGTAAATACATTTGGTTTCCGTTATATTATTTGTGATATTTATCGGTTTTAAATTTTTAAAGAATATATTATTTGACTCAATATCTCTTTATACCATACTTGGCTGCTAGTAAATCTGTTTGAAGTAAGTGCTTCTGAGTATACAACACATAATTTTATTTTATTCCTAAAACTGGGGAATCATAAGTCAACTTTTCCTCTACCCCTATATTCCATACATTTTTTTCACACAATGGTGTTTAGGTAGAGACCTTTAAAAATATGTTAAATAAAATTGACAAGTTTCACTTTACTACTAAAAAAAATTCAAAGTTCATTTAGTAGTTATCTAACTATTTTTATTGATGTGTATATAATCATAATCAATTGTTATGTTGTTCAAAATGTGTAAAAATGTTTGTAGTGCCTTATTATCAGAGCTAATTCTTTAATTCCTAATGGTGATTTTTTAAATTGTTATAGGTAGCAGATAAATTTCCACCTTCAAAAACCATACCTTTGGATACAGTACCTAAAGGGGAAAAACCTTTTAGAATTAAGAAACGAGTAAGCATTATTTTACTACAAATGTTTTATTTTTAAGTTTTTAAACAAAATTGAGTGTTTTAACACTAAAGCTGCCGGCCACAATATCAGCATTTTCCCGGAGGATTGCCAAAATATTTTAAGCTTATTTTTTAAAATATGTACTTATTTTTTGTTCCCCTATCATATCTAAATACAAAAATACATTTCTTATCAAAATATATATAAAAACCCGTGTCGGGCCAATTGGCCCAACATAGTTTTTTTATAGCCTAAATGATACCTTCATAAACTCCATCAGGTCAATTGGGCCGACATTGTTTTTGAGATATTTATATTTTCTTATCTGTGCAACTCTGTCTTAATATTTTTGGTGTTTTGTGTGTAAACAATAAATAACAAAACCACAATTTTATGTTCTGGTTAGACACATAATAAGCTGACTGGCGAGTAAAGTGTTTAGGCGCTTTTCATGTAGACAGTATACATAATAGTTCAAACCACACTTCAACATAAAACATGCTAAATTTAAATCTATCTAAAGTAAACGATTGCCATTACTCATCAAAATCACCGCCAAGGAATTCAACACAATTAAATACCCAGAATACTATGATAATGGTAATTTGTAGTATTCTGAGTTGAAACTTGAAAATTTAATGTTGTGCATAAAAAATACGTAAGTAAAATATTTCCAATTAAATGGTGCTTTCTGAAATCTTGTCCACTATTGTTAACAAGATTTCTATGTATTGTAAAAGATATTCTTTACAAAATAAACTTTATAAACTTGATTTGTGTATGTAAATTCATGAACTATCACTACTCTATAATACAAATTTAAACCGTATTGTTTTCACAACTTCCCATATTTTAAGTTTTTGTGTATTATGAACTATAGAAATTAAAATTTTACCTCCTGATGTCCGATTACTTTATTTTTAACAAAATAATCAATTCTAGTAGTTTTTATACACTACCCAGAAATTTCACAAGTTGTTACCTTTTAATTCTTTTCAATGTTTGTAAAATAAATTAGTTCTCACCACTAAAGAAATATTCTACATATTTACAACAATTCAGTAGCTGTTTTCATAGTTTTACTAAAAATTCAATTACTTCTCTATACTCCAGTTTTAAAATTGAACAAAGAAAATTAACAGTTATATTTTTTTTAAATTTAAATATTTATCTTACTTATTATTCATTGACTCATTAAATTCCTTCTATTAGCTCACATTCTCTTGATATATATCTTGTACAAATTTTCAATTGTTAATAAAATAAGTTTTTATTCATTAAATCAAGTTCAATTTTTTCCCCAATAGTAGATGGCAGTTGGTGTTGACAGTTATTTTCAAATATTTATTCAATAATTAAAGTATAAAAAGTAGGGGGTATAAGTCGGATTCGAACTGAGTATCTTCATGTTCAAAGTCTAGCGCTTTTTGGCACGAGCCAATTTTCCATAAATATAAATGAACTTCTCAAATAGGCTAGGAAATAAAGCACAAAAATAGGCCAAACCTACGATAATTGGTGCAGTAAGTCAGATCGAAATGCAGTTTTTTGCATTCAATTCAGGAAGCCACCACGAAAGTTTGTGAACATACCCACTTTATAAGAAATCAAAATTGCATTGGCGTATAAGAAAAATGCATTTTTTAAAAGTGCATTCACTAGGTCAATTAAAAAAAATGTATAACTCGGTGAATAATCACATAAATGGGCTGAATTTTTATACTCGGGGGTTTTTGGGGTCACTGAACACAAATATGATATCCGTAATGACTCCCGGAGTACCTGGGGCCCAGGGCGGATGACATCAATCTCATCTGGAATTTTCCGTAAGTACATTACAAAATTGATCAAAACTCGTTACTCGGGAGTTTTTGGGGTAGCTGAACACGAATATAATATCGACGATGATCTTCGGAATACCTGGGGCCCAGGGCGGGTAATACCTACGGCATCTCCTGGAATTTTCTATAAATTCAGCTCGAAATTGATCTAAGCTCGTTACTTGCGGGTTTTTATGGTCGCTAATCACGAATATAATATCGGCGATGATCCTCGGAGAATCTAGGGGCCAGGACGGGTAATACCTATATTTCCATAAGTACAATACAAAATTGATCGAAACCCGTAAATCGGGGGTTTTAGGAGTCGCTGAACTCGAATATAATATCGGCGATAATCATTGAAGAACCTAGGACTCAGGATTCAGTTACCCCAAAAATCCTGGCTTATCAAGTTTCCATCATTTTTTTGCAATCTTATTTATTTATTTGACAAAATATAATATGTGATGTATATAATAAAGGAAAACAACCTTGAAATCTTCAATAAAATTTTTTTATTTAATTGTATTTACATAACTTAATCATTTTCTTCGTTGTCATTTTCTACATCTATTAAATCTTCATCAACATTGTCATAAGATTCTGTTTCCGAACACTTCTCAATATTCTTACAGTTTGACCCAGCACAATCCTTGCATGCTAACCCATGCTTTCTGCATCCGCACAAATTACCGCAGTCGGTTTTGCATTCCCAGAATATCAAACTCATGATATTGGGGGGACCGGGTGACTGAGTCATCCTTACGAGGATCAAGGAATTATCGATGAGCGCCCATCCCCAGTCTGTTGGATTTATAGAATTTTCTACGTTCAACCAATTCTGGACTTGCAATTCACCCGCTTCAAATGTTGCGTGAAAGCATCTACAGTTGGCAGGATTTTTCCGATGTTCACTTTTTAATTTTTTGCCATTAAATACATCCTGTATCTATAAATCTCTGCTAACTGAATATTGCTCTGTTTGCATTCATCGGGTATATTTGGCTTGCGAAAACTGAGTGGAGCATTATACAGTACATTGTCAGAATTAGTTGACAACCGTGTTCAACCAACTAGACATACCAATTTCTTTAAATTTTTGTGCATGCAAAAGAAGGTCTGGATATTTCTGGAATGTTTTGATAAACTTTATTTTTCTATGATTAAAAGTTGCCGATATTATATTCGTGTTCAGCGACCCCTAAACCCCCCCCCCCCCCCCGATTAACGAGTTTCGATCAATTTTGTATTGTACTTATGGAAACATATATATTACCCGTCCTGGCCCCTAGGTCCGATGATCATCGCCGATATTATATTTTTGTTTAGCGACCCCAAAAACCCCCGAGTAAGGAGCTTCGATCAATTTCGAGCCAAATTTATGGAAAATTCCAGGAGATGACGCAGGTATTACCCGCCTGGGCCCCAGGTACTCCGAGGATCATTGCCGATATTATATTCGTGTTCAGCTACTCCAAAAACCCCTGAGGAACGAGTTTCAATCAATTTTGTATTTTACTTACGGAAAATTCCAGGAGATGAGGTTGATGTCATCCGCCTTAGGCCCCAGGTACTACGGGGGTCATTACGGATATCATATTCATGTTCAGTGGCCCCAAAAACCCCCGAGTACTAAAATTCGGCCTATTTCTGTGATTATTCACCGAGTTATACATTTTTTTTTACTAAACACTTTTAAATGTTATAAACTTGCCTATAGTAGTACTTACTTTGCTTGTTGAGGACGGCCGTTTTGGGAAATGTGTCCCTTTGTCAACTCAGACCGTAATTCTCGATTTTTTTTAATCGAGCCTGTGAATGCACTTTTAAAAAAATGCATTTTTCTTATGCACCGATGCAATTTTGATTTCTTATAAAGTGGCTCTGTTCACAAACTTTCGTGGTGGCTTCCTGAATCGAATGCAAAAAACGGCATTTCGATCCGACTTACTGCACCAATTATCGTAGGTTTAGTGCTTTATTTCCTCGCCTAAAAGATCTATATGAAACACCTCCATTGTATATCCTTAAAGTGTTGCAATAGTTAGCACACAATATCATAAATAATGCTCTAGGATTAAAAATTAATGAAAAGAATTTTAAAAAACATAAACTGGACTAACTGTTTAAATCTTGCTTCAGAAACGGATAATGCGAAAGGAAAGCAAAAAGAAAGTACAACACAATGCAAGCGACAAAAAAAAGAAAGTGAATTAACAGTAACAAACAAAAATATAGGCCAACACCATAGATAGAAAGGGAAATGGAAAATTACAAGGAAATTCGCTTTCTATTTTGCCACTTAATATTGTTATTCTGGCATATGTATATACATATTTATATTAATTGTAATTATAATATAAATAGAAACTAAAATAAGTATTTTCTTTGTTGATTTACACAGGAATTGACTTTAAAAAAAAATTTATATTACTTGTTTTTTAAAGAATGTGCTCTTTTAAATAATCTTATTGTTCCTAATAGATTGTGTTACTGGTAGTAAATGAACTATTAAAACACATATATACAATGCAAGGTTTTAATAACAGGTACAATGTTTCATGTTACAGACATTTTCATCTGCAGATATAGAAAGCAAACTAGAAATTCTCAAAAGAAGGGTAGTTCCATAGCAAAAAGGTGAAAATTATTACTCTTTATAAATATTCTACTAAATTTTACAAAAATTGTCATGGCGAAATGCAAATGCATAAGCTTTTTATTTTGGCCTAAGGGCCAAGATAAGTTTTTAATGTTATGTGGTACAACAGCTGTTTTAAGGCATAGGTTATGCTATTTTATTTATATTAATTGTAATTATTTAATTAATAGTAACTAAACTAAAAAAAATTTTGTTGACCTAAGTAGGAATTAAAATTTTTTTTTAATATTACTTCTTTTCCTTTTGTTTTCTGAACATGAAAAATATGAAGCCAACATAAATTCTGCTTTAGATAAAAATTGTTATAAAGACATTTGCATTACAAATTTTCTAACAATTTTTATTTTTTCATTAGCAGTTTGCATATTTAAAGACTTTCAATGATATTTAAACACGTCATGAATTTGTCATGTAGGTCTTGTCTAATTTCTCAGCTAGTTATTCACTTTTCTTCTTTGCCTATTAAAGGGTTTCATTTTAAACAAGTTACAAAATGAACTTTACGTAATATAACCTGTTATTCTATTTTCATCCCAAATTTGTGCCTATATAATTTTATAAAAACATGTTTATTAGATTCATTAATGTTAGACAGTGTAACATTTGACATTGTTTATAAAGTGTTCACTTAATCTCCCTTGTCAGATTGAATTTTGGAGTTGTAAACAAATATATTTTAAAGTTGTTTGTTGTAATAAACTTGATTATAATGATATGTAGACGTCAGCAATGAAATAATCGTTTCAAAATGCATCAGAACAGTATTTTGCTATAATTTTTACTTACTTTTTTAAAAACAAGTACTTAAGTAATCAGGGTGATTGCAACAAAGAACTTTAATAACAACCAATAGACAACTTTATTCAACCTCTACCGAGAGGTAAAACTCAAGGTAAATTAGTTAGTAGACTTTATCAATGAAACACCTGTTTCAAATTATATCAGTACAGTAAGTTGCTATAGCATTCACAATGACTTCAATGTCTTTTCCTGTAACATAGTACCAAATATATATATATATGTGTGTGTGTGTGTGTGTGTGTGTGTGCGTGCGTGCGTGCGCGTGTGTGTGTGTGTGTGTGTGTGTGTGTGTGTGTGTGTGTGCGTGCGTGTGTGAGTGAGTGTGTATGTGTGTGTGTGTGTGTATATGTATGTGTGTGTGTCTTATAAAATCCATTTGTTCACTTTATATTACAAGGCTATTACAATTGATAGTATTATTTAGTTTGAATTTTTCTATGTACTAAATTACTATTTTCAATTGGTAATCAATAAAAATATTTTTTCTTCCCCTTCAGATTATCTAAAAATTATCACCTAATTTTAACTTGAAAATAGTTTTCAGATGTTAATAAAGTTAGTATATGTAAGTTTTAAGATCCAGATGTAGTATTTCAAATCCTTCTGGAAACCAATACAAACTCCCACATGGAAGTAAAATAAGATCTTCCATATGAACATCATGCTGGATTTATTTTATTTCTAAACATTTTACCATTTATATTTGTGCCATTTTATCTCATATTGTATTAATTTTGAAGTTTTTTCAGTCAAGAAGACTCTTTTATTTCATGCTTTGCGTGATAGATTCCGGACTAAAATTATCTTGGTAGCACAGCAGACAAATAGCTGTCTACATATAGTATTTTTTTGGCACTGTAAACACTAAGAATCTACGTTTTTGTAATAATCAGGTACATGAGAGATTAAGGTTTTAAACAAAACAGTTATTTAACCCTTTGATTAGCAACATATGCATACCCAGGTAAATCTGGAAGCAACAGATTTTTTAATTTTTTTTCTAATTTTTTTCTTTATTTTTCTCTAATTTTTAAAATTATTATAGTATTTTTATTATTTGTTATGAAAATATTTAAGAGAGTTGAAATTTTGTTAACATTAGTAGTAGTCCACATATTCAGTTTTGAATGGTCAGACATGGTAGTTTTTCACACACAAAATCTTAATATTCTTTGGTTTCCTTATTAATTTTGTTGACCAAATCTCTATAAAAAAATATTTTTAGTAAGTCATATTCTTTAGGTTTCGATAGATAAACATATTTGTTAGAAATGCCTGAATTATATTCAAAATCATGCAACAATCTTTAAACACATGAGACAAGCCGTAGACTTTGTACACAAAATAGTGGTGATCATGTACTCTGTGTCAAGGTGGGTAAAATACAAGGTGGTACCGTTCTAGACATCCCTTGAGGTGGTAAGAGCAAGATGACGTCACACTGCCTACACTGTCAATGTGGTTCGGCCGTTTTGGTACCTATGGTAGTTTGCGATTTCGTTTGTTTATGTTATAATGAGTTTACTGTGTAGTGCAAAGCTACTGCAGTGAAGTGTTAAAATGGTATGTTGGGCTGTTCAGAGCTGCAAGAACTACTATAACAAAAAAATGTGGTTGCATGTTGCAGTGCAGACAATTTTAACCCAAACACAAGTCGAGTACGTTCTGAGCACTGTGATGACAGATTATGTTAGGGACATGCATAGTGAGTTAATGAATGTAAACAGACAGAAAAAAATGAAGAATGAAGCAATGCCACCTACACCTACCTGCTGAGAAAAATGTTATCAGTTCTAATGCAAGAGAGGTAATTCTAAATAAACTGTCTTTGAAATGTAAAATACTCTCTGATATTAAATCTATCAAAAACATAAAGAAACATAAAACTGTGGATACGGTGAGTTTAGATAGGCCTGCTAAAAAATTAACAGAAAAAAATGATGAAATTAAAAAGCAGAAACTTCAGCTAAATTTTTATAAATCAGAATTGATGTTGGAGAAATTGAAATGTAGTTGGTTATCAGACAAGTGTGAATTTCTGCAAAGAGCTTAAAAACTTAATATTAATACAAAAACAATGCCCACATAAGAAGAGGTTAATAATCAAAAACATATAAGGCGCTATTTTTACGCCACAACAAATTGAAAGATTGTTGAATAAAAAATGTTGTGGACAAACGAAGACATTGCTTCGGCGCTTGCCTTAAGATCTGTATCAAAGAAAGCTTATAATTATTATGCTTCGATGAAATGAATATAGACAGCAGGATATCATATGATGAAGCTGAAGATAGATGTTATGGCCCTTATCCAACTGTACAGGTTGTAATGTCCCGGGGCTTAAATTTAAAATGGAAACAACTTTTATATTATAATTTTGACGAAAGACACTTTGTTTTCCATCTTGGAAGCACTTGATCAAGCTAGGTTTCATGTTATAGCAGGTTTTTCTGACATGGGTGGAGGAAACCAGGGACTTTAGAAAGAATTAAATATTGGGAATAAAACAGTGAAACATAAAAATGAGGAACAAGGAATGAAGCGTTCGAAGAAAACTGTTTTATGAAGGCGAGTGAAGAGTTCACAAGAACCCGAGTGTTTATTAGGGTAAAGTTTTTAAATTAAATGGATAAAGGTGTTCATGAGGGCAATAGGAACAGAGTTAAGTTTAAACTGCTTGTGACCTAAGCGTGCGACATATAATATCTATGGTGAAGAGCATTTATTATTAACAAACTGTAAATATGTACAATGAGAAACCAGACAATATTTTATATCATCATCTATTATACTAGTCTAATGATACCATTTAGATACAATTCCTATAAACTGTGCCTATATTATTGAAATACGAATATGCCAATAATCTGGTCTATACAATGGAAGTACGATAGAATTCTGACTAAAGGTAGTAAAAGTTTTGAAACTATGCATGTGGGTCGTCTGGCAAGCGACAGTCTATAGACGCAGTGACGTCACAACTAGTAGAGTGTACGGGGGTCTGAGAAATGTGCTCGGAACGGTACCACCTTGTATTTTAGCGACCTTGACTCTGTGTAGCTTTTATTGTTCAGCTAATGTCAAATATTGAACCTAGAGTGCAGTACAATACACAGAAAACCAAATCGTAAATGTACGACAATGCTAATATGAAAGAAATGATGGAACGCTCCTGCCGGTCGTAGCGCGATCTTACCTACTGGTACGTGAATTCTAATCAAAGGGTTAAAAAAGTTGTCAGAATTCATCCTTTACAGTTTGAAACTATTGTGTACAATTTGTAAACTCATGATCCAACTCTTTTTACTACATATTAACCATTTAAGTTCTATTAAATATTCTGTTTTGTTTTGATCATATGAAGAACTATTTTATAAGAAGCCGTTACAGAATAATTGTACATCTTTGTATAATATTTATTGTAGTTATATGTTAATTACAATTCTGTATACTTCCCAACTGGAATTATTTCTATAGTTAAATAATACTTAAGGGCTTACTTGATGACACGTTTCGAAACAGTTGTTTCTTTTAATTGTCAGCAAGTAAGCCCTTGAGTATTGACTTAGTTAAGTATTATTTAATTATAGTTTAATCAGTGAATTCAAGATGATTACAACAAGCAACTGGAATTATTTATTCTGATTACATGTCTAATTTACCTTAAAATGAATTTTCTTTATCTTCCATTTTTATTTTTGTCTTCCTTTAATTTTTTTATACACTATGTTTCTTTTAACCTATCCTATGGTCTTCATTTCAGAAGGCGTCTTATTTATTTTTTGTATTTTGTTATTCTCTACATATCCGTTACTAGATCTATCTTATTTGCTTATCTTAAATTGCTTATATATGTTTCATAGCCTAGGCTGAATATGAGCTAATAGTGTTTTACTTTTCTATTTTGCTACTTACGGTAAACTATTTAAATTCTAATGAGAGTTTCTTAAAATTGACATTTTTTCAAAAGAAAATTTACATTACATAGAAAAATAAATATAATATTTGAATAACTAGATATTTTTATTTAAAGCCAAAAGTTTTCTATCTTAAAAACAGATTTGTCTTTAACACTTATTATGTAGTGCTTCATTATTTTTCTAAGAGGAAAGATCTTTCATTAATTGAAATAAAATTTTATATATAAGTAATGTGAGTTACTTTTAGAGTTCTTTAGTTTCCAGTTGTTTAATCTTCCTCTAGAAGGCAGTAAATTGGCCATCTATAAGCAGAAATACAGAAGCAAGAGCTGGAAGTAACAATAGATTGTGTGGTTTAATACTTTAGCTGCCGGCCATAATATCGGGGTTTTCCCGGATATTTGCCAAAATATTTGAAGCCAATTTTTGAATAATGTGTACTTATTTGTTGTTCCCCTATAATATCTAAGTACGAAAATACGTTTCTTATCATAATATATGTATAAACACATGTTGAGCCAATTGGCCCGGCAGTTTTTTTATAGCGTAAATGACACCTAAGTAAACTCCGTCAGCCCAATTGGCCTGACATTGTTTTTGAGGTATTTATATTTTCTTATCTCTGCAACATACTATTAATATTTTTTTGTTTTTGTACAAACAATAAACAACAAAACCACATTTTCATGTTCTGTTTGCCCACATAATAAGCTGACAGGCGAGTAAAGTGTTTTGGCGCTAATCATGAAGAGACGTAAACGCGTCACTTGTGATTGATTTGTGAGTTTATAATTATTTTGTATATAGAACAGAAGTGTAAACATATTCTCTGTCAGATAAGTAATGCTTCAGATATGATAAATACTACACAAAATTTCATAACAAGCAAAAGTTTTGAAACTTAGCAATTTACTTTATAAGGAATTTATGTTATAATTTACTTTATAGTAAGTATGAGTTTATCTAAGTGTACCAATTTTTCTACTTAACTTCAACCAAGACTGTTTTTGTAAGAATTATTATACAACTAAATATTTAGTCAATATTTCTGACTTATTGTTTAGCTTTTGTGAAATTTTGAAAACAATTGTGAAAATCAATATAATACGTCATTAGAAATTATTTATTTTATTGTGAAAGTATATAAAGACAAATTTCCTTCAATGAACTAATTTGTTTAATTGGAATAATCCACACAACTTCACTAAAATTGTTAAGAAATATGTGTATCGGGCCATAAATCCCAACAAAAAGTTCCTAAAATAACTTCATGTTTATATTACCGTTGACATTTATCTATCAAACAAAAACCAACGTAATTATATCTGTAAGTAGTGTGAAGTTTGTTGTTTAATACTATGCATTCATTTCTCCAAAATTAGCAACACGGGTTGAGTTGTACTAATAAACATAAATCATTACTAGACAACATCGGGCCAGACAGTATTCGGTTTAGCCTACTGCGTCGTTGGGCCAATGTGGCAGCTAAAGTGTTAATTTTCAGTATGCACCAAAAGAAATTAATACCTTGTGGAGGGTAAATGTGAACTTCTGCAGTAAATTGTCGGTAGTATATTGCATATAATATTTTGTTTTTTACCGCGTGTAATCTAAAACTTGTTACATTTTACCTTATACTTGTGTTATTTAAATCACATTACAGTTAGAAATTGTCTTTGTAATATTTTTTCAGTGTTAAAAATAAAATATGAAAAGAAACATTTTAAAAGTCATTTCAACAAAAACCTTTTAATTCTTTAACAGTAATTGTTACCTTTTCCTAGATGTTACCTTTTAACTCTTTAACAGTAATTGTTACCTTTTCCTAGATGTTACCTTTTAACTCTTTAACAGTAATTGTTACCTTTTCCTAGATGTTACCTTTTAACTCTTTAACAGTAATTGTTACCTTTTCCTAGATGTTACCTTTTAACTCTTTAACAGTAATTGTTACCTTTTCCTAGATGTTACCTTTTAATCTTAGTTATTTAATAAAAATGTCATATGCTTGAATTGTGGAGTTTTAAAAAAACAAAAGTTCATCATTATGAAGCTAGACTAATCTTGCACAATGTCAGATTTCATTTTATGTACATTTAAAAATGTAAACTACATTTTTGTAGTTTATCGAAGATCCCCAGCCTGAGAAAGCAGAGAAGAGATAAAACTTATTATGCAATCAGCCACAAATAACTTTGATTTTATGGAATCCTGTTATTGATCCATAAATATTGTTCGGTAACATTTTTATTGCAAAATAATTAAATGCAAAAATAAAATTATGGAAAAAAATACATAAGCAATTTTACCAGCATGAGCATATTTACATTGGCATAATTTTTACCGGTACTTACATATTATACAGAGGCCACTATTGTAGTGGGATTTTTCTTGCCGAGCTCCTAAAGTGACTACATAAAACATTTCCTAATGCATAACAAATTTTTATTATTTTACCAAAGGTTATATTTTATCAAATTAACATTGGGTAAAAAAAATCAATGTAGAGTATTAAGAAGTACTATGTCTGAGTATAAACTACATTTAGGCCTACGTATATTTAAATATATCTATTAAGTCTTAAGTTAGGATAGATTTGTAATTTTATACAACATTACCTAATTAGAAGTCTACTTTTGCCAGGTGACTTCACATGATCTCTATTTTAGCCTTGGGCTGTAGATATGCAGAAGGCAACTGGTGACGGCATAGAAAAATTGCTAGTAAGTTTACAAGATTGCTCATATAAAATTGCTAGTTTAGTTGTCAGTTATGTCGCTGTCAGAGGAGGTTACCCTCCTTGTCTATATTTTAAAGGAAGAAGCTACAAAAACATTACAAAAAAATCAGTCCACACCGCTATAACGTTGCTCATGCGAAACAAACTCAATACATTGTTGTGCTAAATTTACGAAATTACCCAGACAAATTTTTTTTATTATTTTCATATGAGCATTAGCAGTTACGGCTACCTTTTAAGCCATGTATTTGAGAACATCAAGAAAAACACAACTAATTGGCGAAAACTGATTCTAGCTGGAGAGATTAACTTTAACACTCAACTAAGGTTAATTACTCATTTATGTATTTCTTTATATATATAACTACAAAACTTAATTAAATATTACATTACAATAAAATAAAAATTACTTTTGAAACAACAAAATTTTAAAGTTCAAGTGCTGATTTAAAAGTTGTTGGTACTCATTGGTATCGTCTTGAAGTTGTTGCTGTACACAAATCATAACCACAACCAGCAATATTTTGTTTTTTTTTACATACTATAGCAGTATAATAAAAGACTATTCAAAGAAACAGAAACACAAAATATACAAATAAAAATAATTATTATTTAAATACGATATCACATATTGCCTTGAGAAACGCATACACAACAGAAGAAATACTGCTGGTAACTGAGAAACGAGTTTTACAGCATGTCATGACAGGAGCAACTCTAGTTTCTATCGCACTTGCTAGTCCCGTTGCTATCACTCTCTATGAATATGTGCATTCAACTCTATATGCTGTGAAAAAGCAATTCAAGTTTGTGTTGTGTTGCCATCACCAGTTGTCTCCTGTATGTCCGCAGCCTACATGTGTACATTTATTTGGTTAAATATATAAAATTACAACCAAATCTATCCTGATGGATACTTCATAGGTATATTTCGATATAGATATATAAAATTAACCTTCCGTTGCAATAACAAAAATAATTTTGATTATAGCTTCATGCGATGTTTTTTATTCATTTTATATGCATTGCATTGGGGAGGGGTGCAATTTTTTTTACCATTCTTAAATAACCTATGTACAATAGTGGCCTCTGTATAATACGCAAGTACCTTTTACCAGATTAAAAGTATTTATTTTCATTAACTTCATAACATTTCTTATTATAGGTAACTAAGGCTTGCCAGATCTATTCATTGCAGATTAAATGAAAATTAAATTTACATTTTAAAATTAACTACGGAATTTAAAAAATATTCCTATTCTTGAGATACTACTTCTGACAAGTGACAAATTTTCATTTTGGCCATATGCTACACCAGCTAAATACTAAAACAAAAATAACAGCTGATCACCTTTGTATAAAAAAATGTCTGAAATTACAAGTTTAAAAGATGAGAGAAAATCTTTTGAGGAAGAATCTGATGAGGATAAAACACAACAAAATACAAGTCTTGTAAGTTTGTTTATCAGAAATGTTTTTTGTCACAAATAATAGTTTGTATGTTTGTCAGATGGTGGAGAGTTTTCTTTTTATAAATTTCAAACATGACTTGTTTTTCATATTCATTAAAAAAAAGTTAGGTTAAGGGTTTTGTGTGTAGGATACATTTATGCAGCATTGATGTTGTTTGTTAAGTATTATTCATTTCTTTATTTATAACAACAGTTTAAATTGTACAATTTGTATACAAAAAAGTCAGAACTGCTGTTACTAAACATGTGAACAAGAAAAATAAATAGAATTAAAACAGTGAAGTAAACAAATCATTTTTGAAATTATGTACTAAAACAAGAATAAAATATATTTAGTCATAATTACTTAATTGAGTAGGTAATTATAGTATGAATTGAAAATATAATACCTAAAACAGTGATTGGTAATTATAAAGATCAGGGACTATGATCAGCGGAAAAAAAATTTCCTGGTCAATTTGACCATGCTGAACACGAACCTAAAGTTATTTTTAAAAGCAAACATAAAATAAACTAACCTGACCTAGGTGCTTACTAATGCTCTGATAGCCCGAAGTTTTTTATTCTTGTCAAAAAGGCAGTAATCTTAGCAGCAAATGTAAGTCACGTGACTTGGAAGGTGCTTTCCGATTGGCCGACAGATGCCACATGACTTTTCAACCAAAAAAGCACGTATTTAGTGTGTTTGTGTGTGACAAAAGACTGTGACAGATCTTGCCACACATTATTTTTTGAAGCTTGTTTGTTTGATGAAAAACAGGTTATTGAGGCTTTATGTTCGCACAACGTGCTCTCAACAAAGACAAACTGTTTGAAGGGCGATAAAACACTGAAGATCACGGACGTCTTCAAGTTTAGGTGCAGCAAGGTCATTACATAGCCAAAGATAGGCCAGAAAAAGTGTGAGTGAGGGATTTTGCCCCAGGTCAGTTACCTTCTAGAGGAGACCAAAGTGAACATAAACCAACTCAGTGCAATATCAAATTTGTACCCACCAAAATACCAATAAAGTAAGTACCTAGGTTAGGTTAGTTTATTTTATGGTAATTTATATTTGTCATTAAAAATTACTTCAGATTCGTACTCAGCATGGTCAAATTGACCAGGATACAAAAATTTTGCCGATGAGAGCGGCAGTTGCTGATTTTAATAATTACCCACTATTCTTTTACAACGCCTTTTTTTAACCATTTATTGAATTTTTTACAGGACAATGTTTATATTTTTGTATGAGGCCTAGAACCTTAAGACAGTAACAAATAGTTTTTTCTTAAATAATTTAAGGACTGTAGGAGATCAAGAGAAAATTTTCTAATTATATGTATCTTTTAGGTAATTTTTACACACATAATTAGTAAGAGGTATAAAAAATAAAATGTTGCAATTAGAAATATAAATGGAAAACATCATTTACAGTCCTTATTAATTTTTACATAATTCAGTAGTAAGAATTTCAATATTCTCTTTTGTTTTCCATGACGTTCTTTGTTGCTAATTTTCAAAAGACATCCTTGTATAAAACTAAGATGTTATTGAATTATAAACTTTTAGTAAATTGAAAAAAAATTGTTTCAACTGAACTGTATATGCTGATCATGGCCACCAAGGTTTGTAGGTTAGCTTAGTGGCACTGTTCTAAGGTATTTTTTTCAGTTATGTTGCCAAATAGTGTGATGATTTTTACTGACTTTGCCTTCGACACAGGGAACTTACATAACTGAATAAACAAACCAAAACACATTCAATGAACACAGATAATGCAAACTTTAATCACTGTTTGACCACATAATTTACATTTACAAATGGTGTATTTTATGTTCATACTATTTATAATCTACTAGTTTTTCTTTTGAAATTCACTATAATTGCTAGAAATATTTTGTTTCTATTTGCATCGTTGTAATACGAAGTTCATGGTTATTTTACAAGAAACCTAAATTCTTTTTGTTTTTATTTTTTCAAGTTTAATTACAATAAAAATATTGCAAACAACCCTAATACCCCAAAAATAACTGATATGATAAGTTTCGAAATCTTCTAACATTAATCTTTTAATATCAAAGTATAATAAGAAATTATAAGTTACCTAAGATTAAACCCTTATGTACATTTTGAAAACCGGCATCATCATCATCGGGTCTTATTACAATCAAGAAAACTATAAGTTGCAAACTAAACTGATGTTTAGGTCAAACAAACAAGTTCAGTCTAGTTTGTAACTTATTATTTTCTAGATTGTAATAAGATCCAATGATGATGACAGTCATCAAAATGTACATAAGGGTTTAATCTTAGGTAACTTGTATTATCAGTTATTTTTATGCTATTGAGGTTATTTCCAATATTTTTATTGTAATATATTGTACCACTGTGCTCTTGATTTTGTAAAAGTTTAGTTAAGTTTTTAATAAACAGAAAAATTAGTTTATCAGTTGAAAAATAATTTGCAGTGTTTTGGTTGCAGATGTTGAGACTTCTGAATCAATATTTATATATAAATTCATGTGGCAGAAAAACACTGCTTACTGATGAATCTCGACAGACGCGCTTCACACCTGGTTAGTTTTTGTTCAATGCTGTGAGTAATGGACAAGGGTGTTTTCTCAGGTGTGTTATGCTATTATGAATCTTTGGTGATTTGGTATTCAGTGATGTGTTGGTCAGAGAGTAGGGGTTGATTATGTGTTTGAACATGTTTGATTTTCAGTGATCTATTATTTAGCATTTGTTGTGGTTGGTCTTTGTGGTGTTTGTTTATTTCGAGATTTTTGGTGTAGTGTAGAATTTCTCTATTTGTGTTGTGTATGTGTGTAGCATGTCTTGTATATGTATGGCAAATTTGATTTGGATTATGAGTTTTTCATAACTTTTATGTCTTTGTGTAATAAAATTTCTTCCTATTGTAGCTCCTTAGGGAATTGTTGCATGTGATCTTATATACCCTTGCTCTGTCATGTTTATCGTGGAGTTTTTTTGTGTTGTGTAGGTTTTTTTGGTTGTGTTAGATGTTTTGAAGGTGATTTTGTATTGAAGTCATAGGAGGATGAGGAAATTCTTTTTGTGATATGATATACTAAGGATATGTACTTTTGATTTTGTATATTATAATTATTTTTTCCAACTTATGCTGTTTGTTAGGATGCGATTATATCTATTTTTTTAGACTTTGTATTTTATCGTGTTGAGTTTGTTCTGTAATTGTTCATGAGTATGTTAATTAATCAGTGTACCATGGAGAGAAAAGCGGAATGTTTGTGTTGTATAGGTTGATTGGAAGTATTGTGTAAAACTGTCTGCGCTAGTGAGTTTTCTGTTTTGAATGTTTTTGTTTTGTAATAGTGACTTCTAGAAAGTTGATTGTGTTACAGAATATATCTGTAGTAGTAATAACTTTTGTTATAATGATAAAGCAGTTTCTCATGTTGAAATATTCATGTAAAATTTGTTGAACTGAGTCCTTATTGATATATACAGTTTCTGCCAATGCGTGAATACTTAACAGAATACTTATCTTGACAGAATTTCCAATTTTCTCATGTATTCGTATTTTATATGTATTCGAAGTTGATGGCCATCCTGAGATTGGATCATCCTCAACATCTTCTTGTCCTTTATAAAAAATTTTATACCACTCAAAACCCATACAAGTGACATACATTCTTCCCCATACACTTGTCGTAATAGAAAATGATTTACTAAGTTTCGCTAAAAATTTGCTAAATCAAAACATACCATTTTTCCAACGAGCGAGAAAACACAGTGATACTAACGAAGACTGTAGCCCCACTGAACGAGGTAGGTTGTTCAACTGGGGAGAAAGGGAGGGGGTGTCAGGGATCACGACTGTATGATGGGTGACCTTGAGACTTGCACAGCATGTCCCAGAGATAGCTAATTTCATTATTTCATAGCCACACCTTGTATCTACAGTAGTAATTACTTTTGATATAATGATATAGCAGTTTTTGGAGATATGCAAAGAGATATATCTTTTAAACTCAAATTGCAACTTTTAAGTATTTGTTACTACAAACAAATTTATATATATATATATATATAAAGCTGTATAAGTTTTACTTTCTTCGGTTTTTATTTCCGTTTTACAAGGCTTATTTCTCCGACCTTTCATTAATACTAATTTTAAAAATACTTAACTAAGTGAATACGTAATTGCTTACTTCAAAAAGCGTAATGCGGTTCAAAACATTCGTTCCTTTTACGAAGCTAACCCTCTACTGGCGGCATCGGTTAGGTGTAAAGGCTCTAACGGAAATAGATTTCATTAATAATTGTAAATTTGGGGGGGGGGGGGTTATTTTATGGATTAAAATATAAAAGCTATGATGGAAATTTGTAATGACCATATGTCTTCATTCTTGTTCATTATTTAATTTGTGGAATTCTATAGAAATATCGAAAGCTTAGAATTAATTTGATGCCCTCTCACCGTGTTCATTATTTTAACTCATAAGAATTTGTAAGCAATAGCTTAAGTGTAAAATTCCCATTCATCTTCATTACTTTGATTGGATTGAGTTATAGAAGCTATGGCAAAAGGTTAAATTGTTGTAAAAAATGTGCTAATATTTTCATATCTGGAGATACTCAAATAAATACGCAGGCATGTGGAAAAAATCATGGCTCAATAGGTTACTTTTGACTAAATAGGACAAACATCAGGTCAATAGAAATGGATAAAAAAAACAAATATATTGATATCGTTATTTGGAGGCTATGAAACTGGAAACAGTCTCAAATTTTAATTGCTGTAGATTCCAAATACCCCAAACAGTAAGATAGATTTTCTTTTGTTTATTATGGTTTGGAAATTATTTGCCCAAGAACATTAATAAAAATAGCACAGCGCCTAAGCAGAAGGCCTACCTACGAAGCTACCCGCCCTTTGTGCAAAAAATCAAACAAAGAAGGGAAGCATATAAAAAATTATGTTTTTGATGTAACACAAAGCATTTTTGATGTGTTAATAAGCTATACTCTCAAAATAAGAATTAATAATACTGGATAAGAAAATGAAATACTGCATGCCATAATCCAGTTTTGAGCTTAACTTGTGACATCAACATACAGTTAACATACACAAAAACTCAATATTTTTAATGACAGTATTATAATGATAACAATGTTATCATCAGTGACAGATAAGTGCTATATTTACTTGTCACTGGCGATGTCAATATGGTTGTTGAAACATGTCTGGCATTAAAGCCTTGGAAAATACTGTGAAAGTTTAATTTTATATGTGAATAGTACATACTATATCCCACCTTTTTCTGTTGATAAATTTTGTTCTTTTGTTTAAAATTATAGAGTCTTTTGATTTCTTTCAGCCAAGAGGCCTGTGTAATTTAAAGGTTTGTGTACTTATAAAAAACAGGAAAGAGTAAATTTAACTAATTTAAAATATCGAAATCTTGTTGCTGTTCATGACGAGCTGGTTGTAAATTACAAATTACACTTTTGCTATTACTTGCGACTAGACATTTGTTAACTAAAAGTTGTTAATTGTTAACTTACACTTGGAGGAAACGTTTTCGTCTTACGACTTCTTCAGCCTCGTATTCGAAAACGTAAGATGAAAACATTTCCTTCAAGTGTAAGTTAACAATTAACAACTTTTAGTTAACAAATGTCTGGTCGCAAGTAATAGCAAAAGTGTAACTTGTAATTTAAAATAGTTAATTTTTCGGGCATGAGCAGTGAAATATCCATGTTTTTTACAAGAAAAAACGTCTTAAGGGTAAAACAAGAGGAAACGTTTCATAAGATTGTATTAAGAGTAAATTTTTATAGTGTAATTATCAGAAACCTTAAGAGACCAAAGAAAGAGTGTGTGTTAAACGAGAACGTTTCAACAAATGTTCACTGTACATGTACTTAGCTGAACAAAAAATGTTTGAACTATGTTTTTTATTAATCAATGTGATTCCCCTTCCCATATTTTGGATAGTCAAGGCTCCTACTGTAATATAAATGAAGGAATCACCACACCATTTATTTTTAATATGGTATATTCTAAATGATACTATTCAACAATTTACAAATAATAAATTAAACCACCGACTACTGTTTGAATTCTGTCAAAATTAGGATATTATATTATGCCTTCATATAATTAACGAAATTAGGAAATTCAGTTTTGAAATTAGAGGGTTTGAAATATCATAACACTCATATTGGCTGACACTGTAAAAATAATCATTATCAAACTGATATAACGTTAATATATTTAATAAACTAAAAATTAGTCTGTACTTAAGGGAAAACAACTACTAATAAATATCATATTTGTTTTTTACACACCTGATACTAAATAAAAACCAAGAAATAGCTAAATTATAGGTTGTATAAATTTGTGTTTCATTCTTGCATTTTTATTGAATGATAAGCAAAAAGTAGTATGACTTTTTTATTTTTATTCAGGATGATATTATAGATGTCTTATTAAAAAAATCAAATTCCTCTGGAGAAAGTTTGATTTCTGATATAATCAAACTTGACGAGTTAGATCTGCCAAGGCGACTAACTGTTGAGGAATTCACAATAGGAACAAAAAGCCTTCAGTTTAAGGCTCTCTATGATCCAGGACTAGAAAAAGCTATAAACTATGTGCCAGGTAAATAATTAAGAATTACAAAGTTAATTTAATGTTAGCTTTGGTAGAGTTTAATCTAGATAGGAGACCGACTGACCTACCTTGGAAATAATCTTGTCTGTAATCTTTAAATAGATACATAAAAACACTAAAATAATAATATATTTCATACATACTTGTCCTTTGTTAATAAAGTGAGTTAGAGCTCTATATCTGTGTATAGAAGTACAGGGCGTATATAAAAGTAGCTTATAACTTATGCGAGATTGTATAAAGTTTAAGCTGAGTCAAGGGAAATTCCCCCAAAGTTTCCTTTCCTGAGTACAACCTGGAAATCTCACACAGTAATGTAGAATGTACACTGTTACATTCTAGGTATACTTGTACTACCTGCAATATGCTATGCCTAGCTACCTTATGTGTACAAACTGACGGTGATCACTTTCAACATATTATGTAATAACATAATAGTATTAGACTATTGAATAAAATAATAAGTATTTGTACATTGTTATAATAATCCAAGATATGTCGTAAATGAACATTTCATTTCAATTGTGATGCATTTTATTACTTTTATATGTCCCATTCTGTTTATCTAAATGTCATTGATTTACAGGTATAAAGTTTAAAAAGATATATTATAAAAATATACCTTTTAAACTCTATCTCTGAAAATTAAATATCTATACTTCTATACACATCAGTGACTCACTTAATTAAAATATATCATCTTTTAGTATCTGTCTATGTATATTTTAAAATTACAGACAAGACTGATATTGAGGTAAGTCTGTCGGTCTCCTTTACAAAATTAATTTAATGTAATACAAACACTTTTGTATAACAATAAATCTGCTTATGTGTGTGTATTATATCGTCTCTCATAATTATGTGTGATTCAGCTGTTTCTAGTATTTATTTCTTCTTGAGCATATGATTGAAATATCTGCTTATATTTATTCCCTAAGAGAGTGGTATACAGATAACTGACTTCTATTTTGTTTATTATAATCTATGTGTATGTGAGAAAGCAATTTATTATTGTATTCTCTTCTTTTTTATGTTCATGTGATATGTGGAATAGAGTCTGTAAAATCTGAGTCCCAGGTTTCTGCCCTTTTTCTATTTGAGCCTATTTTATCTATTTGAAAGGAAGTGAGTCAAGGGTCCAAGAAATGTTTATAACCATAAAGAAAATGAATCAGGCTTTCAAAAAATATTTATATCAATACGTCATGCAAAGGAAATGAGTCAGGCTTCCAAGAATATTACAAAAACACAAAATACAAACGTTAAATGAACGAACCCAATACAAATCACACATTCGATTTGACACTATTGAAAACCTGCCTTTAAAACCGTCACCACTTAACCTAACAACAACTCCAAGCAGAAAACACTGATGAAGATCGCCACATAGCGATCGAAAACGTTCTGTCTCAGTAAGTTTTTACAAATTTACAAAATTTAAAGTTTGGATAGTCTTAAATTAATGTAAAAGTGATTAATTAAGTTTCACCGAACGTAATGGACTACAAAATTCAAGAGTTCTAAGAAATTTTTATATTATTCAGTTCCTTAGTGTTCTACATATACCTGGTGTATTACCCAAATTCATCAGTTGGGTTTGAATGTCCTTATCAGTTATGTTTAAAAGTCTGACAGAAGATCAGTGGGCCATAAATATCTTTCTTGATTTACATTGTAAGTTTTGACAGTCAACATATATCCCTTAGGAAGCATAAATCTCTAGTCTTGTGCTTGACATATCAGAATGTAAACTCTCTTGAAGCAAATAAATCAATCAAACAATGACAACACTCATGATTAGCTGAACTGGCTTCTATTCTTGCTATTCAATAAATCCATCCTGTTGTAACCACATTGATCTGGATATGAGGGCTTTTACTGTATTAGGGTTCATTAGAAGTCCTATTTTTTTCTAATTCACAGGAACTTATTTCCGTGTAATCCGAGTTTTCGGTAATCTGAGGACTTGGTCCCATTCACCTCAAATTGTAGGGAATCCACTGTATTAGATATTTTACCATACTATACCCCCTTCCTAAACAGTCATTCAGTGTGTTCATCTAGTGGGCAGAACACTGAAATCGAGTCTAGAAGAAAGGGTTTTGATGTTGATGATTTAAGGGAGACGGATTTGTACCCAAAAGAACAATTTTGAAAAATAAATCTCTTCGTGTTAATGTAAAATTTATCATATATAATAGTCAGGATAAAAACACTGTGAACGTGACAATAATGAAAATGATTTGTTTATTTATCCATAAGATGATTATGAGTGAAAATAACAAAGTAAGCTATTTAAATAAGAAATGAGAAGTTATTGAATTAATGAGATACCTTTTTCAGTTTTATAAAGCAATCATTTTAATTTTAGTTTATAATTATATATCAAAATCTTGTTGCTGTTCATGACGAGCTGGTTGTAAATTACTACGTGGAGGATGCTCATGTTATTTTGCCTCCACACATGCAACAAAGGCCATAAATTAAACACACTAGAACAGTATGAAATATATAGACATAGCAACATACATAAAAATGACATGTTAAATGAACAAACCCGGCACAGATCATACATACTCTTCGATCACTTCTAACTTTCAAAATAATGGTACCGAGGAAGCACAGCTGCAGCATTCCTAGCGGCAAAAATACGAGGCTGAAGAAGTCGTAAGACGAAAACGTTTCCTCCAAGTGTAAGTTAACAATTCAACAACTTTTAGTTAACAAAAAGTCTGGTCGCAAGTAATAGCAAAAGTGTAATAAGTTTATAATTGTACACAAGTGACTTAGAAAGAACTTGTACAACTTTAAAAATTCATATAAATTTGTGGAAAGAGCCTACAGAGCTGGTTTTAGTGATATTTTATAGGAAAACTCATAAATCACAACGTAATGAGTGGTAATGGTAGTTGAAAGACTACAGTATTAAAGATTATTGCCTTTATTGGACCTGAGGATGCTAGCTGTGCTTTTCTGTTTAAAGTATTCAGATCTACCTATTGATTTCAAACGACTACAATTTCCTTTGCGCCTTCCATTCGCAATAACCATAAAAAAAAGACAAGGGCAATCATTGACCATTGCTGGATTAAATTATACCACGCTTTTACCACAGACAATTATATGTTGTGTGCTCACGTGTTGGGACAACTAAAATTTGTATGTTTATACGCCTAATGAAATGAAGAAAAACATTATTTATCCTCTATCATTGCAGTAAATAAAGTATTATTATTTAGATGTTTGATTTGCTTTTGTTATTGCAAATATTATGTTTTCGGGTAACGCTAGTGTATATATATATATATATATATATATATATATATATATATATATATATATATATATATATATATATATATATATATATTGAAATCTTGTTGCTGTTCATGACAAGCTGGTTGTAAATTACAAATTACATTTTTTGCTATTACTTGCGACCAGACATTTGTTAACTAAAAGTTGTTAATTGTTAACTTACACTTGGAGGAAATGTTTTCGTCTTACGACTTCTTCACCCTCGACGAAAACGTTTCCTCCAAGTGTAAGTTAACAATTAACATCTTTTAGTTAACAAATGGCTGGTTGCAAGTAATAGCAAAAAGTGTAATTTGTGATATATATATATATATATATATATATATATATATATATATATATATAGAGAGAGAGAGAGAGAGAGAGAGAGAGAGCTTTCTTTGCATAGTCTGGTACAGATAGCTTAAAGCTTAGTAGAGTTTTTTGCTTGATAAAAAGATTAAACTTAATAGACTGACAGACTATCGACCTTGGTAATACTCTGGTCTGAAATTTAAAAAAAGGCTCACATGAAATATTTCCAACACTCTGTAACCTTTGTCAATCAGAGAAGAGAGAGCAACTGTGAGTCATAGATCTGTGATAACTAATTTTAACTGTCAAATAAAGCACACATGTCAATCCCCACTCCTAATAACATTTACAAGAAGTGGGTAGTTAAAACAAGAGTTGTAAGTTACTTGGTGAAATACGAAATGAAACTATCACTGAGTTTGAGTCAGAATACATTAATTTTTCAGTTTAAATTACATTATTTCAATTTTAAATTAAAACAACAAACCAGATCCGTTCAAGCGACTATAGGAGTTGGTGGTACACTAGAGCAAAAAACCATGGTCCAAGAGCATTTAGTGACTAAGCTAGAGGATGTTTTGATCTTTCAAAATGAGAACTGAACTTTGGTCTATAAAGAAAGAGAGAAAAGAAAAAGAAGGGCTGGTGAACAGATAATCAGCTTTGAGCTACACTTTTGTGTAAAGATGGTTGTTTACATCCTAAAATGTAATATTCCGACCATCTAGTATAAAGACCAAAAATGCATATCTAATGCCAATTCATGGAAAGATATTGTCTGTCAGATTTTACTAAATACAGTAAAGTCTCAAAAATCTGTGTTCCTATTTTCCTAACTTCCGTTAAATTCGAGCCATTTTCTATTTGAGCCTATTTTATCTGTTTGAAAGAAAAATGAGTCGGGCATCCAAGAAATGTTTATAGCCATAAAGAAAATGAATCGGGCGTTCAAGAAATATTTATATCAATACACCATGGAAAGGAAATTAGTCAGGCTTCCAAGAAATGTTTACATAAATACGCATTTTCTTCCTCCTTATCCTGTTGTATCATTTAGTTCACTAGTGTTCTACAGATTGGTGTATTACCTAACTTCATCAGTTGTGTTTGAATGCCCTTATCAGTTATGTTTAGAAGTCTGGCAAAGGTCAATGGGCCATAAATATCTTTCTTTATTTACACAGTAAGTTTTGACAGTTGACAAATATCCCTTAGAAAGCACAAATCTCTAGTCTTGTGCTGATATATTAGAAAATAAACTCTCTTGAAACAAATAAATCAATCAAACAATGACAACACTAATAAATACACAAAAACCTCTTAACCACAAACTTTCTTTATTTTACCCTTATGTACATTTCAGTTACCAAGTAACCATCCTCAGAGCGATAACATACAAAGACGGATTAACGCTATAAAAATACCCTATTCATAATCTATGGAACTACTTACCCCCACTCCGACTACTACAGCCCCCTCTCTTAACCAAGACGTGGCCACACCCATCAAGTGAAGGCAAGATATCCAACGTCAACTTACTAAAATATAAATTAATAACACAATGAATTCTAAATTAAAATTTTTGAAAAATAACCAACTCAAAGTTTAATATAAAAATCATAATCCTACTTAACAAGTAAATATAAAATTGAATGAGGAAAAGGACCTCTATCAGAATTTAATAAACTCTCAGGTTTATGTTTACTAATGTATAAACTTTCGAAACTATTTAACAATTTATTAGTCCTAACATTTATAATTAACTTAAGAATATTAACCTCTAGATTGTGATTGGTCTCTAAAATATGGGCAGCAATACTAGACTTATCAAATCTTTGGTAATTAATATCCCTAATATGTTCCTTAAATCTAGTTATTACTTTTCATCTTGTCTGCCCAATATACATTTTATCACAATCTTTACAATGAACTTGGTAAATCCCTGATTTATCAGTGTTTCAACTTTATCTTTAGCATTGCCTAATAAATTTTTAAGGTTATGATTTTTATACGCAACTCTCAACTTAACATTCTTAAAAATTCCCTCCAACCCTTTGGTTAAAAATCTGTCAAAAGGTAAACTAATAAATCAGCTTTTTTCTTTAGTTACCAAAGGTAATGTTAATTTTGTTCGAAAAATCCTAATCTTTTGCTTCCTAAGAATATTATCAATAATTTTACGGTCTTATACGTAGATGATCTTTTACAACACTCATGATTAGCTGGACTGGTCTTTATTCATGAATCCATCCTGTCACCACATTGATCTGGATATGACGAGATTTTACAGTATTAGGCTTCATTAGAAGTCCTATTTTTCTAATTCACATGAACTTATTTCCATGTAATCCGAGTTTTCCGTAGTCCGAAGGGGTCTTGGTCCCATTCACCACGAATTATTGAGACTCTAATGTATCTTAATTGAAGATCTCTAGCAAGTTAATGTGCTCCATTGCTGGAAATGAGAGTGGTTTAATTGTTTAGGTATATTTGATATCTTTAAAACGATTTTTACGCTCAGTGTGTTTTAAAAGTGCTAGGTAACATCACCTCCATGCCCATTGTGTGACTTGTTTGCTCATGAAGCAAGATTTTGTCAAGGCCCCCTCTACAAACTCAATCTCACATGTACCCACCCACCATTATAGATGTCATTATATAACATTAGCACTTTTTCTTTTCTCTCACTTTTCATGATGAGATATAGCTTCCTTCACAGATAACTTGAAAAGTATTTATTTATGCTGTGGTCATCTACTTTTAATGTCAAATGTCTATTACTAATATTATTTCTTGGTTCTCTGTAAACCTGCCTTTGTAGAACACAATGGATTTTATATAGAAAGTTGACATCTCTCTCTGGTTTAATCATTACATGCTATTGCATCACTTGTCTTGCTCCAGTGTATGGGCATCTCCTACAGAACTTAAAATTAATTTTTATGTCTTCTTCAAATGCGTTTTGTTGAAGCTCCATATTCAGGTTTCAACTGAATTTAAATTATAAATATTTCCATGCTAAAGCTTCAATGGTTAAACACAGTGAAGGTTCTGTTTAGGGTGTTGCAAGTAGACCGCAACCCTTGTCCTACATATTCACACTCCTTGTGCATATAACTCATTCATTAAAGGGTTTTGTTTGTTAACATGTCTAATTTAAAATTTAAGTTTTTGCTTAAATTCACCTGTATAAATTTCTTTGACATTCTCTCAATAATTGATAAATTTTATCTCATTGCCTGCTACTTAAAAGTGTACACAATACCTCACTACTTAGGTGTAGTTAAGTCTTTGTATCTCTCTATAATATATACTCTCAATTGTAATAAAATGATCTTTTTCAATGTGCAGTTAATTTATTTTTTATTAATTTTTTTTTTAATGTTAAAGCCATCTTTAGTTAATTAACAGAGTGATTTGTAACAGTGTTTTTAGTTGGACTTTAAACCATGTTCACCGACTGACGTCGCAAAACTTGGTCTTGTTGCAACTATAATATACTTAATAAAGTGTTAGAAATAACTTGTCACTCGTACTTTAGCTTATTACAAATATGTTACAGATCCACCGCCTCCTTATGATACCAATGGTATTCAAAAATATGTGGACTTGACAAAAGCATTAAATATACCTATTGTGAAAAGATTTGAAAAGTCATTAACCAAATCTTCTGCAGATTTACAGGTACTTCTTGATATGATATGACAAAAATGAAGGTCATATGTATTTTTATATATATATATATATTTTAGCTATCTATTTATTGTATGTATTATAATGATTGTGTTGTTTAATGTTTAAATGGTGCCTCAGTTATTAATAGTATGGAAGAGTTGGAGTGTGTATCTGTGATTTGTATGCATTAATTGTGATAAAAATTTGACTTATTTTGGTGTGCAGTTTGACATGTTAAATATGAATACTTATTGAGAGTTGTGAAATGTTTGGTTTTGATCATGTTAAAAATATTGTTATGGATTTTATAAACTATAAGCTATGGTTTAATATTAGATTAATGAATTGTTTGCTATTGAAATGGATTTTCGGACAGAAAATCAAAACGTAGAGTATTTGTAAAAACTTGAATTGGTCTGTGATCTGTCATTAATCTAAACAACAAAAATGAAGGTTTTATTATTTATAGTATATTTCTATTTCATTACCATACAAGGAATAGTTTTGTGAACATTAATGTTATCAGATATTGATAGTTTTTAAACGCTAAACAAATATTTTTGTATAAATAGTTTATCTAAAGTTTATATTTACTTTAATTGTAAAAACATATAACGTATAGAATGTTTATAAATGAAAAGAGAATGTAAGTTAGATAAAAGTGATTTACTCTCAGCAGTAAGATATCTATTACTATATGTGCCTTATATAAGTAATACCAGGTTACTAAGCATAACCATGGAATACCTATAGAAGATGGAGAAAAAAGATTAAATTCATACTGTAGCCCATTTTTGTGGAATGTCTGCAGCGTTTCTGTTGAAACTTTAGATTAATGGAGTATCTTTCAAAATATATCTTTTCAATTTTGGTAAAAGAACAATTTGATTAATAATGTATATGATCCAGGCATTTTTTTAAAAATGATTGTCAGGTACTGATTTGTACATTAGTCAGAGTATATGGAATAAATTTAGCAGATTTTAGTTATATACTGTAGTCTCAAAATTCCGAGACCCAATAATTCGAGTTTCGGTTAAATTCGAGCCTATTTCTATTTGAAAGTAAATGATGAGTTGGGCTTCCAAGATATATATGTTTATAGGCATACGGTATACAAAGGAAATGAGTCGGGATTCCAAGAAATGTCTCTAGCGATATGATATCCAAAATAAATGAGTCAATCTTCCAAGATATGTTTATGTCAATACAGTATGCAAAGGGAATGAGTCGGACTTCCAAAAAATGTTTATATCAATGCGGTATGCAAAGGAAATGAGTCTGGCTTCCAAGAAATGTTCACATCAATACGGTATGCAAATAAAAAAAATGTGTTGGCTTTAAAGAAATGTTTATACAAACTTATTTAGTTCATTTTTAATTATAGTATTAGAGTTCATTAAAACTCCTATTTTTTCTAAAGCACAGGAACATATTTCCGTACAATCCGAGTTTTTCGGTAATACGAGAGGGTCTCGGTCCTATTTACCTCGAATTATCGAGACTCTACTATAATTTTCAGTAGAAGAATCCATCTTCAACTTCAGTTATTAGTTTACACTAAAACCTTTGACTATATATTAATATGTCACGCTTACCTATAGTAGCCCTTACTTTTAATGAGGTTAGGCATTTTGGGAGATTGTTCATATTGTCATCTCAGATCATCATTGACCTCTTGGTTATTTTAGGTTAGGGTGGAAGTTGGTATAAGGCTGGGGTTGAGTTAGGATTTATGGATTTTTGAGAGAGAATTTGGATTTATGATGTCAAAAAATATATATGAATTATATAAGTATTTTGAGTGTGTTGCGTGTAACTTGAAATATTTATATATTTCGTACTGGTCTTGGTATTTTTTGTTTATGTAAAATTTGTGAAGTTTCGTGTTGTGTTTAAGAAGCTGTGGTTTGTGGATATGACATGTTCAACAAAATTTAATTGAGTATTTTGTTAGTGAGCACTTGTGTGTGTTCTTGTTAACGTGCATAAAATGACCTTTCTGTTTGCACTATGTAGAAATTGGAGCATAAACTGCAAGTTAGTTTATATATATACAAGCAGAGTTGTAAATATCTTTGTTTGTTGATGTTGGGCTTAAATATAGCCTGTAGTTTATGGATGGTGTTGTGTTTAGAGTAGGTTATTTTGTGATCATACATACAAAATGTGTATGTTAGTTAATAAGTTTGGGATGATCTGTAGTGTTATGTATTTTGTAGATAAGTCAAGTTTTTTGTGTGGTTAGTTTACTTTTCAGGTGGTTATATAGTTTATCAATCATTTATGGGATGTATCCATTAGCTTATGCTATATGTTTTATGGTGTTTAATTCATGGTGATGGTCTTTTTTCTATGGGTGTTTTTTTAATAGGCAGGTTCATAGTGTTCTAAGCAGCTAGTTTGTGTGGTGAGGGGGGTTTGACAAATTAGGTATTAGTATTTATTTGAAATTATGTATGTGGTATTAGTAGTATGGGTTTTTAGTACCCCTATATGTTAATATTGTATGTTTGATGTATAATTTTTAGGTCAACAAAATTAAGGAAGTTGTTTGTTTCTGTTTTGTTAGTTGAGACGTTTTAAAAATTTGTGTTTTTTCAATGTCGTCCAAACCCTCATGAAAAGTTTTTCAAATAGTTTCTTTGTTTATATTTAAAGTCTTATATCAATCAAAGCACTGCAATAATTTTTAACATCGCATACTTCCAGAATAATTTCAGCTGACCGGCTTCAAATTGGCATTCCTTGACATTCAGTATTATCCAGTGCAGTGGCGCACCCAAGGGAGAGGCCAAGGGGCCCGGGCCTCTCCTTAGCATGAGAAGAAATGAAAATTAGTAAATAAATTAAAAATGATTAGAAAAATACTATATATTTAGCTCCAGGAATTTAGGTTTAGGGTAATACGAAAGACAATAGAAAATAACAATTAGCATACTTGTAAATTGAATTCTCTGAGTCAGTATTTCCTCTAGCGAGCTGACTGTAATAGCCTATATTTATTCTAAACGCGCCATCCTCCGTTGGATATAATACATGTGTTTATTACTTTTATGTATGTCTGAAGTATCCTGTTTTAAGGGCCTTCTTAGACTTTAAGTAGCATTAAAATGTTAGCAATTTTTAAATGTATTATTAATTTTTTTAAACTTAACATTTCGCTTTGCGGTAAAATACACAGTTTTTGAGTTTACACACTAAAGTGTAACAAATTAAGCATTGAAGTTACTGGACAATTGATAATTATGAGGAAATATTAAAATTGTCGAAAAATAATAAACAACCTACTTTACTATGACATAAAACTCACAGATTTAGTCTCAATTTTAGTCTTTTTTAAGCTGCATATGCTTAAAACATAAGTTTTAGAGTGGTAAAAATTCAAATTTTCTACGGGGGTGAACAAACTGAAATCCCCCCCCCAGCCCCATTGTAGTTCTGAACCCCCCCCTTGACAAAATCCTGGGTGCGCCCCTGATCCAGTTCTCTTTACCTTTCAACAAATCATTTATGCTACTGGAAAACATTGTTCTAAATAAAAGCACATTATCTAACAATTGTTGCATTAGCTATTTGTTTCTTGATAAGATTTGTATTAACTGTATTTTGTTTTCTGGTAAAAACTTTAACATCAGTTAAAGAGTTGTTTACAAATAACTGACATGTGTTTGTTATTGTTGATAGGGAAAGTAAACACAATTTTCAACAGTTGGTAAAAGAGTTACAAAGTTTTCTACAGTGCAAGCTCTGACAAATAGCTAATGCTAATAATGGTGAGGCATAATTTTAGCTTGGTCTCTCCATTAATGCACTGTATGTATATTTTTTCTAAGAAAATTCTTCTCTGTGTGTCAGTAGTGCAAAGAGAAGTTGATACTGTGTTATTCAGTGATTTCATAGTAGGATAGAAACATGAATACTAAATTCAATGAAATCTCCGACCTGGAAAATAAGACCAACAGAAAAAAACATATTGGGACTTTTGTACAGATATCTTTTTGAACAAAATGAGAAAAATTTGTTATTAAACAATTGTAAATATTTATAAACTTGCCTATAGTAGCACTTACAGTACCACTCAAATTAATTTGAACACAGGAAATTTCACTCTTTTCATTATGCAACAGTTGGCATCACTGCTACAGTACTTTGATTTTGTTTTAATACAACCTAACCTCACAAACAATTAGTGCACAAGTAATTCTTTGTGCTTTACACATTTTCAGTGAAGTATTCTTAGTTTTTATTATTGTTGCAAGTTTGTGTGTTTGTTTAACAAACTTATTTTAGTTTTACAATAACTCAATTGATGGATACCACACATAGAAAACGTAGCAAGATTATTACGCTACATCAGTATGGAAGTATGTCTCAGAGGAAGATAGCTGAATAATGTAAGGTAGGCCTAGCTACTGTTAACCGACTTGTTAAGCAATTTAATGAGACTGGCTCCTTTTCTACTAACAGAATAGGAAATTGTGGTCGTAAAAGAAAAACCACACTTCAAACTGACCGCCAATTAATTAGGAATATTAAGATCAACCCCAGGTTGTTGGCTGTAGATTTGACATGAGAAATTAACAAAAATGGAGTTAATAATCATGTTAGTACTGTTAAAAAAAAGGTTAACAAAAAATGGGCGAAAAGCTTACTGATCAAAGAAAAAGCAGCTTCTTACTGGGAAATGAAGAAGAAATGCTTACAGTGGGCTATAACCTACAAAAAGTTCTCTGTTGAACAGTGGAAAAACGTCGTTTTCTCTGATCTTTTGGTTCAGGGACATAAAGTTAACTTTGTCCGCAGAAGTGGGAATGAAGCTGAGACATCAACTCACATCCTTCAACAACCCAAACATCCACCTAAAAAAATGTTTTGGGGCTGTATGTTCTATAATGGTCCAGGGCCATTAGTTCTAATTGAAGGTATTATGTACTCAGACAAATATATTACTTTATTACAAAGAAGAGTTGTCTCACTCCTTTTGCAAATGCTTTCAAAAGCCAATGGGATTTTTCAACAAGACTCGGCTCCATGTCATACATCTAAAATATGCAAGGACTTTTTTTCTGAGAACAAAGTAAAAGTTCAGGAATGGCCTGGTAATTCACCCGATTTAAACCCAATTGAAAATCTATGGACTATTTGCTAAAGAAGATTGTACAACAAAAACATCCATGATTACTGCTGTAATCAAAATATGATACCATGATGACGAAATTAAAAATATATGCAAAAACTCATAGAATCAATGCCAAAACGATGTGAAGAGGTTATAAAAAACAAAGGAGGACATATTAATTATTAGGGAGCTGTTTGTAATTTTTGTGGTCAGTAAATTGTGTTTCATTTAAGAATCGCAGTAAATACCTTGTGTTCCAAATTATATGAGCGATACTGTACATATATATGTTGAGGATCGCCTTTTTGGGAGATGTGTCCCATTGTCAACTCAGACCATAACTGATCTCAAGGTTTATGTAGGTTAGGGTGGGGGTGGGTGTTATGGTGGTGTGGGTGTATTATGTGAGTATTAGGAGTTATGATGTCAAAAAGTATGTGTGAGTTGTAATGTAATTTTGTAAAGTGTATGTGTGTACAATTGCATTACAACACACACACACTTTTTGACATCATAACTCCCTAATACTCACAAAATACACCCACACCACCATAATATCCTACCCCCACCCTAACCTACGTAAACCTTGAGATCAGTTACGGTCTGAGTTGACAATTGGACACATCTCCCAAAACGGCCGTCCTCAACAAATATAAGTAAGTGCTACTATAGGCAAGTTTATAAATATTTATAATTGTTTAGTGAAAACTAGTAGCTCTCATGAAGATGGAACCAACAAATATAAAAATTTGTTAGTATCATAATCACAGAGTTCTCTGAGGTGTTTGTATACTCCTGAGAATCACTTTTGGTTATTGATATGCACACGAAGGATATAAACTTATAAAATCATTTTTATAGATTTAAAAAAATCTTTCTTATTTTGTGATTTAAAAATTACATTAATGTAATATTTTTTGGTACCTTTTAGAAAAAAAAGTATAGACAGCTCTAACTTCAAGAATTAACTAGATGTTATCGATTGTTGAATTATTACACTTTATTTTTACAGTATTATGGCTTACAGTCAAGGCAAATGAGAGCAATGACGGATGCACTCACAGAAAATACTTCATTAAAAATATTGAATTTAGAAGAGAACGTTTTAGATCTTGATTCTATGTATCATCTTGGACAAATGTTAAGAAATAATTTATATATTCAGAAGTTAATTCTCAAAGGTTGTATGTAGGTATATTGGAAGGCAATGTTCAACTTATTTACTTTGTAGAGTAAATATTTACTTTAATGATTTTTAGTAACATGTTTTAAACCAGGGTTGTGAGGAAATGTGTGAATTATAAAATATATTAGTCTTAAACATTTATTTGTCAATGTACTTGGCAAAAAACCAATACTTAGTACAAAATGTATCTGTTGAGAATTATCAGTAAGTACTCAACAGATACATTTTGTACTACTTGGTCAGTACATTATTCAGTACTGTAAGTCATTGACAAAAGTCAACATTGAACAGTTCACTGACCTAGTGTAAAAATGTATACTAAGAAATATCAGTACATTAAACGTGGTTATATCAATAAGAAACATGGTTATATCAATAAGAAACATGGTCAAAATATCAGTATGAAACATGGTTTTTGCCAAGTACATTAACAAATAGACATTTATTCAAAAACCACAAGATGTACAACCCAACAATAGCAAGTTTTAATACAAGTCTAATTTTTTTTTTAAATATAGCTTTGTATAGTTGTGTAGTTTAACTTAGGCTGTGAGTTTATGTTAATAACAAATAAAATACGTACACAAATAAAAACTCACAAATTAATCATTTATTCACTCAGACTGGTTTCAGTGGCAAAATCATCTTCATCAGTGAGTGTTGCTACTACAAACTCTAACTTACAACTGTAAGAGTTTATACTAGTTACACTCACTGATAAAAATGATTTTACGTCTGAATAAATATGAATAGTATGTAAGTTTTGTGTGCATCTTTTTTTTTGTTACCCAACATTGTTTCTGTAGGTAGCTACCTTCTATCTTTTTCTTACATAACCAATTCAAATAATTACATCAGTTATGAAAAAATCATAAAAATCCTCATTTTATTGCTGACTTGTTTGTGTTTTTCTTTCTGTTATCTTTATCTCACCTGTTGGAAAAGGTAAATGGAATGAAAAATATTTAAAACACCAACATTAAGCAAATAGTTTAACACGTTTGCTACCGAGCGGCGCATATATGCACCGTCTGGTTTTTCACAAGTTGCCAGAGGTAAGAATTCGATCTTTCCACACAGACTACGTTAATGTTGGCCTGACTTTAGCAAATAAGTCTAAAACAATAGCCTGACTAAAACAATAGCAAGTTTTAATACAAATATAATTTTTTTTAGAAATATAGCTTCATATAGTTGTGAGATAATCTCTAAAGTAATACATGTAAACTTACATGTTTTATTATGTAACCGGGTTTTATTATTTTCACTTGTCCTTTAATTGCATTTTTCATTCCAAAATTTTATTTACATTTCTATTAAATAGCAAACCTTCTTTTGAAGTATTGAATATGTAGCTATTACAATTTTTCTAAGCATATGTAAAGTTAGTGCAAACATGTTCCATTTTGGAATTCATTATGAAATAACCACACACTGCATACTTAACTCCAATTTTGAAACTGGAAAGTGAGGATGTGGAGTCACTCTCCTGATAGTTTTTTAATAAAAACTAAACCTGATTTAATTTTGTTTACGCTGATTCTTATTAATCCTAGAATATACTACATATAATTCTATTATAGGTGATATAAAAATAACAAATTTTATATCATTAAGATTGCTTGGAAAAGACCATATGCAGCTGCTTTACTTAGGCTTATATGGTAATCAAGGAAGGTAATGGGACCAACACTGTGCTTGAACCCCTCATTATTACCTTATGTTTTCCTATAGATAGCCGCCTTGGGGGCTTAGAAAACACTAAGATATTCTTTGTTGCTACCAGGGATCAAACCTAAGAACTAATGAGTACAATGCTGACTAGAAACTAATTTTTGAATAAGATTCAAATGGACTACAAAATTCAAGAATAGAAACTAATGTTTTATCCTTGCATGATTTTTGGCTGTCTTCTTGTTTGCATTGAAATGGAAGTAAGGTCCCTTCCTTCAGGGGTCCAGCTTCACAAATAGCCAATAGCCCGAAATCTGTGATCAGCCATTGAGGCGAGATTCCAATTGCTCTTATAGCTCAGGACCATTGATAATTTGAAGCCCTCTGCTCTCAGATTATCTTTTGCCAGTATGGGTTACGTGCAATGGAAAAGGATGTATGCCAAATTTTCATCCTCATCCCTGCAGATCTCAAACAGTGTGACTAAGGGATGTTTTTAGAATACTTTATTGCATAAAATAGTCGTTTATTAACATATTAACCATTATGTTGATGCAATACTGTGAATTACACAGAAAAATGTTTGTATTAAACGAATTATATAGGGTTGGCAATCCTAATAAGGTTGAGATTCTAACGGTATTGCTATATGAAATATCAAACAATTTGAACATGATTATAGTATGTTATAATAAACTTGTTAAAAAACATGTTATTTTTTTAAATCTAGAAATAAGTTATAAGATTATAAAGATGTGTACAGGTTTAATAAAATATATATTGATAAAAAAATTGAGGTAAAACAGATCCCATAAATATAATATACTCATTAAACATAAAACAACAGAGGGAAAATTTGATTAATTAACACAAACAGGTATATCTGAGTCATAACATATCCTGTTCGAGTGCTCACCACAAAATAGGCTAGATCGCTAGGTATTCCTCTGTGTATGTCTTCTTTTCCTGGTTTCTTCTGTAGCCTGTACAGGAAGCTGTATACAGAGTAATGTACCCTTTGTTCGGTCCATGCTTTCTTAAGCTGTCTTTCTCCACCACTCTGTCAGTGCGTTAAGGAAAATATTCCATGGTCTGTTTGGCACATTACAGTAGCTTCCTTGACTATTTGATGATCAGCGGTTTCGATTCCCCTTGTTCCGCAATGTGATGGAAACCATTGAAGAATGACATCCTTCCCTGATTATTGTTTGCAGGGCAGACATGGAGTCGGACAAGATACACGTTGTCATTTACGAGGGTGGTCCACAAAGTAACTGCTGTTTGTGCGTGGCGCGATAAGTAGTGAGGGTAGCGCCACCATTCTCACATCAGTACGCTTCTAGCTGTGCAAGGAAGAGCATCGTGCGATCGCTTGTTCTTTTGTTACAACGTAAAAACATGAGTGCCGCGATAGAAAATCCCGCCAAGTGTGAAGTGCGTGGTGTAATAAGATTTCTGTGGTCGAAAAGTTACACAGCAGCTGAAATTCATCGTGAATTGAGTGCGGTATATGGCCCAAACATTATGAGCGAAGGTGTAGTCCGTCAATGGGTTCGTTTTTTTAAAAATGGAAGAACAAATGTTCACGATGAAGACCGGAGTGGTAGGCCATCTCTCGTCAGTGATGACATGGTGAACAAAGTGGATGAGAAAACTCGCGAGAACATTCGCTTCACAATCTAGTAACTTTCAGATCATTTCTGAAATTTCTCGAAGTCTTGTGCATGAGATAGTGATAGAAAAACTAGGCTATCACAAGTTTTGTGCTCGTTGGATTCCAAAAGTGCTCACCGATGATCACAAAATGAAAAGAATGAGTTCTACCATAGACTTTCTTACTCGGTATTACGTTGAAGGAGAAACACTTTTTAACAGGATCGTTACAGGAGATGAGACTTGGATAGCCTATGTGAATGCCGAAACAAAACAACAGTCAATGCTATGGGGTTATACCGCTTCGCCAAGCAAGCCAAAGAAAGCTCCCCAATCGTTTTCAGCGAGAAAATTGATGGCTACAGTTTTTTGGGATGCTAAGGGCATCTTGCTCGTTGAATTTATGGAGCGTGGTACGACCATTACAGCTGCAGCTTATTGTGAAACTTAAAACGAGCGATTCAAAACAAGCCTCATGGTCTTCTGACATCTAGCATTGTGGTTGTCCATGACAATGCTCAAAAAAGCTCCTCACACAGCTCAGAAAACAACTGAACTTTTGGAAAAGTTCAAATGGGACGTTTTTGACCCCCCCCCCCACCTACAGCCCGGACTTGGCTCCCAGTGATTTCCATCTTTTCCTGTACATGAAGCGATGGCTTGCATTTCAGAGGTTTGAGAGTGATGAAGAGCTTCAAAGCGCTGTGACAGGTTGGCTACGTTCTAAGGCGGCAGATTTTTTTAAAGACGGAATTTCAAAAACTGTTAAAAGATATGATAAATGCTTGAATTTGTATGGTGAATATGTAGAAAAGTAGAGAAAAGCTGTAGTTTTAACATGTATATAATAAAAATTTTGTATCTCAACTGGTTTATTTTTTATTTCAAAACGGAGCTTATTTTGTGGACCACCCTCGTACTATTAAGAAGTAGCTTGTCAGAGCTGCATTAACGACAAGAAGTTTTGCATCAGTCCTTGAGTCAAGCCACTGTCTTCCTTGGCCTGGTTAAAGTACCCTGCTCCTAACGGTCCTCTACTGAGTCATCCGTCAAGATTGGTTTGTGGTTGTTGTAGTTACAAATCTTTTTATTGATATTCAATGTCAGGTTATCAGTTACAAAGTTAGGCTGACATCTGTAGGCCTTATTTTAAGCAGTACTTTAACCGTTTTAAACAGTGTGCACCACGGTTTCATTCTGACATTATTTTTAAACTCATCATTAAGTTGCTGATGACTTTTAATCTGTTCCTCAAAAAAACCTAAATAGGTACCTGTCCTAAAAACCTAGTCCTAAAAATACCTGTGGTTTAGGTAAGCCTGAAACATACTTTATGTGTGAGAGAATGTTTTATTCCAGTATATATTACAGATAAAGTTGGCCAAAAAGAAGCGTAATTAACAAATATGGGTGAAAGTGCTTTTCACTTTCCAAATACCACAACTTTGTCAGCTTGCGCTACTCAGAAGAAGCAACACTCAATAGAGTACTTTTTGTAATTGAAAATTTAAGAAAAAAGCAATGATAGCTCTGACAGACCAGTTTCAGTAGTGGAAGAAGAAAAGGCATTGGGGATGTCGCTTTCTGATTACTACTCCTCTACTTGCACTCTAGTATAATTGGGATACTCTATGAAGGAAACAACTCATAATTTTTTAAAACAAATACAAAACATGCACAAGACTCACAAATTATCATTTATTTACTCATACACATTTCAATGACAAAGTCATCATCATCAGTAGGTGTTGCTACTACAACGAACAATTTACAACAGTTGTAAGCTAGAGTTTGTAGTAGCAACACTCACAAATGATCATGACTTTGTCATTGAAACACGTATGAGTAAATAAATGATTGATTTGTGAGTCTTGTGTATGTTTTTTTTATTTGTTTTAACATAACCTCACAAGCTAAGCTGAAAGAATAGTTGTATCATAATTTTTTGCTGACAGAGCCACATGTTTACTTAGTGTCAGGATGCTCTAAAACCAAGTTGCTAACTCTAACCCCTAAAAAGTAGGTTTTTTGGCAGCTTTTATATTTATCTGTAAAGTCTATTATCTGTTACATCATATTTATTACTATTATGTGTAATTTCACTAAAATTCTTGAACATATATTGATGTGTCACACTTGCCTATAATAGCACTTACTTTCTTAGCTTAATGAGGACAGCTGTTTCAAAAGGTGTATCTCATTGTCAACTTAGACCGTAATTAATATATGTTCAAGTGTTTTAGTGAAAACTAGTAGCTCAAGATGAAGATGGAATCAATAATATCCGTTATTTGACTGGTACAAAGAGAATCACTAACACTCTTTCCATGATAGAAAAAAGTATTGATAAAATATTACAAACCTATATTTACCATGATTCATTATTTTTTCAATTAGTTCAACGAAATAGATGAACCAAATATGTGTCTAAAATAATATGTGGACATAAACAACACAACCAATCTTTCAAGTTCTAAAAACTACTTATCTAATTTATAAAGTATATACAAACAAATATTTCAATAAAATTATTTACTGAACTAACATAGACATAAGTTTACTGTGATATTGTGAACACTAATCTAAGTCCAAGAGTTCTTAAAATAATATCTGATAAAGTGTGGTTACATGTTTTTCTGAGTATTTCAATGTGAAATGTTTTTGTATAAAGCTTTTTCTGTAATAAATTTAGTTTTGAAATCGGTTCATTCTATTTGAAATACTCTGTAGTATTCAGAAATGATTTAATGAGAGTAAAACTATAATCATTAAGTGGGGGAAAAGTTACAAAGTAAGGTGAAATTATATTAGCAAGAAGAACTTTATATCTTCAACTCCTCTAAAACTGAAGTGAGGAATCAGTGTTTGAAACACATTGGGTTTTATAGGCTTATATGTAACTTGTATTGGTGTATAAATTCGATAAGTAAAGACTGCTCAATCATAAATTATTCCACTTCATCACAAGCTGCTTAAAAACTGTAACCCTCTAACCTTTTATTCTATTTTTACACAATTGAAACTATTACAATATTCATATAAATAATAGTACATCTAAATCCTATATCTATCCCTTCATTTTATGTACTATGATTGAGAATTTTCAATAAATGTTTTGAATTACAAATTTTAGGTTAAAAATATTACTGCCTTTTATTCATTGGTATTAAGGCAAAAGAAATTCGTTTATTTAACTAAAAAGTAACAAACACTGGTGACTTTATTGTTAAAATATGTTTGAGTAATTAGTTACTGTTTGTGAGGTGGTGTGCTCATTATTACCTAAGCTCACAAGATATACTCAAAAGTTTTGGTATTCATTTATTTGGCAGTCAAGTACTGCAGTACCCAATAGAAAATAATAGCACAGAAGAACAGTATTATTAATCATGTTTACACTTGCAGAGATTGTTAAATAAAACTTGTTGCCTTGCGAGTCAGGTACAACTATTTATTTGTACAGGCAACGTTTCAATAACGGGTGCGCTATTGTCTTCAGGGCTTATTCCTCCTTGAATCTATTAAAAAATAATGCCGTGACATAACCTTAGTATATTTATAAAAACAGCACTTAGATTAAACTCAGGAGTTTATTGCTAGTACACATGGACAAAGGTGCTGTGAGTTAATGAAAGAATAGGTGTGCTGTTTTCATAATTATACTAAGGTTAAGCCATTTTTAGTAGAGAGCAGGAGGAATAAGGCCTGCAGGACGATAATGTACCTGTTATTGAAACGTTGCCTGCATAAATAAATAGTTGCACCTGACTTGAAATCCAACTGCTTTTATTTAACGAACTGTATTATTGTTCAGATTTTCTTATAAATAATTAAATTATATATCAATTTATTTAACTTTCCCTTTATTAACCCTACAACTCATTTTATAGTTTTTTTTTTTATTGAAAAAAAGCTCATTCAGACAAATAAAAGATATTTTTTTTACATTACAACCATAAAAGGAGCTATCATATACAAAAATGGAGAACTTATTGCTGATTTATTTCTTTGTGTCCCAGAAACAACCAGATTAACTTCAGGGTAACAACGGTATCCAAGTAAGAATCTCCCAGTATGAGGCGAATTGATTAGAACTTGCAGCTTTTGTGTTGTACAACTTGAGGTTATTTAAATTATTTCTATTGATATCACTTGGCAAAAAACACTACTAACTGATATTCTTCAACAGGTGTGTTTCACACTAGATTAGTGCATTGTTTCAAAGCTGTGAGCTACGGTCAAGAAACAATTCTTGTCTATGAATCACAGCATTGAATAATGTACAAATCTAGTGTGAAACACGTCTGGTGGAAAATATCAGTAAGTAAATAGAAGCAAAATTATTGTTTATATCATAATTAGTCACAGTTTTTGTGTTGTACATCTTGAGGTTTCTTAACAATTGTTTTTATTGATATTTTTCAGCAGACGCATTTCACATTAGATCAGTGCCTCTTCAATGTTATGAGTCGCAGGCTAGAGAATACAAGAGTCTTGCCCATGACTCGCACTGATCTAATGTGAAATGTGTCTGCTGAAAAATATCAGTAAGTAGGGTTTTTTTGCCAAATAATAACAATAAAAACAGAAGTAACTATTTGTTATAACTTAGAATAATCCTCTTTAACTTCCTAACAGTCAATTATAGCCCCTATTTGATGATTTATTTTTAAACATAATTTAAAATATTAAAATTAATCTTAATAAAAAATAAAATATGAATATAATTTCTTCAAAATAAAAATAAACAAGAAAAAGTTGTCAATGTTCTTAGCTACAAAATTGCTTCCTTTCAATGAAAACATTATCTCTTTTTTTAATTCAGTGTTGTTTACATTAGGTTAGATTTTGTTTTAAAAATATGTAGAAGATCAGATACTAGTATAAACTAAAACATACAAGCAAGAAAGCTCTTTGAACTTACAAGTACTGTTATGATTATAACTGCTTTGTGTATATGTTAGATAAATAATCTTTAAATAACTGCTTCCATTTTGCATTTTTTCAAATTGTCTGTAGACACATGAAGGACTATATTGTTACAATATTTGTTGAAGGAAATATTTTGTTGACATCTGTTTAAATATTTGTTTAGGCCTAGAGTAAAACTAGATAAATGCATTAAATTATTGATCTTTCAGTCAGTGTTGCAATATTATTGTAGCTGAGTACTTTATTACTATAACAATGATTTGTGATGAATTTTTAGCTGTATTCTGTGTGGGACTAATGTTTCTTTGTATCGCAGGGTACTTTTTCTTTGTACTTTTTTGTACACTGTTTATAAAGGTAAAAGAACCAATTTATGAATGATTGTGTAGGTTGGGAACAGAAGAGGCAGAGATGTTAGGGTCAGGTTTGGACATCTGTCAGTGTTTAGAATACTTGGATCTCAGTCACAACGCTTTGGGAGATGATGGTTTTGAGGCTATAGCGCCTAGTTTTGGTTACAACATGTCTCTAAAAACCCTGATATTGAGCCATAATAATCTTAGTCACAAATCTGGTTTCAAGCTGGCCGATATGATGGAAGAAAACATATCGATACAAAATCTTGATCTTTCATGGAATGAAATGTATCTTGAACCAGGTAACATTTATTTTTATATTTTATAATGAAGCTAGTTTTAAAATTCATAACAATTTATTTGAATTTATAACAATGGTTTAATTACATTTGTAATAGTGGAGTATCATTGTTTGCCAAAATTCCAATTTTTTTCAAAGTGAATTTACACTTTGATGTAGTTTTTACAATATTAACTTATGAAGCTGTTCATCCTAGGATTTGTATTTAAAGCATTGAAAAAATTTATAAAATGATTTTTAAAAACAAAATTATTTTATATTTATAATAAGAATAAAAAAGGGTAGTGGGGCACTCAGTAAGTTAAACCCGATTGACCAACAAAGACATTATGATGATCAATTACATAAAACTAAATTGCTATTAATGTATTCAACTTTTTACTTCTGTAATAAAAACATGGATAATTTCTGAATTTTTAATAAATTTAATTTTTTACTCTTATAAACAAAATGGAGAATTTCTAAATCTAGATGTAATAGATTCTTACTATGTATGTGTGTGTGTGTATGTATATATATATATATATATATATATAGATTTTTTGGACTAGGAGACTGACAGACTTACCTTGGTAAGAGTCCACTCTGTAGTCTTGAAATAGTAACACATAAAGGCACTTAAACAATGATATATTTCGACCACACAGTGGTCTTTATCAATCGAAGAGAAAACACAAAAAGAAATATGAGAGAATGAAATAAAATAATTGTAATCACAGATTGTGTAGAGTAGAAATCAGATGTCACAGATGCACAGATTAAAGATATATATATTGTTTCCATGAACATATGAGTGATTATAGTTTATATAAGTCTGTCAGGGGGAAAGAGATAAGGCTATTTGGAGAAAAAAAAAAAAAAAAAAAAAAAAAAAAAAAAAAAAAAAAAAAATGAATGGATTTATCTGATGTTGAGGTTAGGGGATTCTCTGGACTTGGTATACCACTGGTATGATAGTTCCCACCTTCTCAGTTCTGAGGGATTGCAATCAGGGGGGAGTGATTTAATTATTTTTGTGGTATAGCAGTCATCAAAAGTTGTGATGTTGTGACTCGCAGCATGTTGAGCTGTTGGTCTATCCATATTCATAATTTTAACATCATGTCTGTGGCCATTCATTCTGATATTCAGACCATCCGTGGTCAGGCCTATGTACTGTGCTGAGCAAAGTTTACATTGTAGCTGGTATATGACATTTTTCGATGTACAATTATGATGACCCTGTATTTTGAAGACCATTTTTGTTGTTTGGCTGTTGAAACTATTTGCTGAGGGGTGTATTGGACACGTCTTGCATCTAGGTCTATTACATGGGAAGGAGCCATGAGGAAGTTTGTGTGGTTTCTCTGCATCAGGGTCTGGTAGTTTAGGATGTACTAGGATGTTTTTCAAGTTGGGAGGTTGCTTGTACCAAATTTGTGGTGGATCGGTGAAATGATTTTTGGTGTGGACGGAAGCTTGAAGAATTTTGAAGCCATCTCTCAATATCTTGTTGAGTTTATGTAGACCAGGATGGTAGTCTGTTATTAAAGACAGTTTATTTTGTTCTGTTTGTGGTTTATGGTGAACCGAGGATTGTGCTGAATGAATTTGGTTTTCAATGAGTTTTTTTGGGTATCCTCTTCTCTGGAAGGCTGTTGATATCTTTATATTAAAATCTTCCAATTCCCTATCATTCGAACAGATTCTCTTACCCCTGATTGCTTGACTGTATGGAATGGATCGTTTTATGTTTATTGGGTGGTTGCTGTCGAAATGGAGATATTGTAGGTGGTTTGTAGGTTTGATGTGAATTCCTGTGTTGATATTTCCATTCTGGAGTGTTACCTCTACATCCAAAAAGGTGATGGCTGATGTAGATTTCTCCCAGGTAAATTGAAGTGTGGAGAATTGTGTCAGGCTGTCTAAAAATGTCTCAAGTGTTGAAGCACCCTGTGTCCAAATTAGGAAGATGTCATCTATATATCTATACCAACATAATGGCTGGTGTGTTTGTGTCTTTAGAAAACTTTCTTCCAACAATCCCATGTACAGATTTGCGTACGATGGTGCCATTCTGGTACCCATTGCTGTTCCCTTTATTTGAAGGTAGTTCCTTCCCTCAAACTGAAAGTTGTTCTTCTCGAGGATGAACCTGGTCAGGTTCACAAGAAAAGGTGTAGTAGGAGAAGGCTTGCCTGGGCGTTTGTTTAGAAAATTCTCTATTGCAGATAGGCCATGTGCATGAGGGATGTTGGTATAGAGAGAGGTGACATCTATGGTGACCAAAATAGTTACCGGGGGTAGAGGTACAGATATTTGTGACAGTCGATCTATGAAGTGATTGGTGTCCTGGGTATGTGATGGAAGGTTCTTTACTAAGGGTTGAAGGTGTGAGTCGAGGAAAGCTGAAATTCTTTCCGTTACTGAATTGCAGCCAGCAATTATTGGTCTACCAGGTGGAGGGATTATGTTTTTGTGGTTCTCCACACTTCAATTTACCTGGGAGAAATCTACATCAGCCATCACCTTTTTGGATGTAGAGGTAACACTCCAGAATGGAAATATCAACACAGGAATTCACATCAAACCTACAAACCACCTACAATATCTCCATTTCGACAGCAACCACCCAATAAACATAAAACGATCCATTCCATACAGTCAAGCAATCAGGGGTAAGAGAATCTGTTCGAATGATAGGGAATTGGAAGATTTTAATATAAAGATATCAACAGCCTTCCAGAGAAGAGGATACCCAAAAAAACTCATTGAAAACCAAATTCATTCAGCACAATCCTCGGTTCACCATAAACCACAAACAGAACAAAATAAACTGTCTTTAATAACAGACTACCATCCTGGTCTACATAAACTCAACAAGATATTGAGAGATGGCTTCAAAATTCTTCAAGCTTCCGTCCACACCAAAAATCTTTTCACCGATCCACCACAAATTTGGTACAAGCAACCTCCCAACTTGAAAAACATCCTAGTACATCCTAAACTACCAGACCCTGATGCAGAGAAACCACACAAACTTCCTCATGGCTCCTTCCCATGTAATAGACCTAGATGCAAGACGTGTCCAATACACCCCTCAGCAAATAGTTTCAACAGCCAAACAACAAAAATGGTCTTCAAAATACAGGGTCATCATAATTGTACATCGAAAAATGTCATATACCAGCTACAATGTAAACTTTGCTCAGCACAGTACATAGGCCTGACCACGGATGGTCTGAATATCAGAATGAATGGCCACAGACATGATGTTAAAATTATGAATATGGATAGACCAACAGCTCAACATGCTGCGAGTCACAACATCACAACTTTTGATGACTGCTATACCACAAAAATAATTAAATCACTCCCCCCTGATTGCAATCCCTCAGAACTGAGAAGGTGGGAACTATCATACCAGTGGTATACCAAGTCCAGAGAATCCCCTAACCTCAACATCAGATAAATCCATTCATTTTTTTTTTTTTTTTTTTTTTTTTTTTTTTTTTTTTTTTCTCCAAATAGCCTTATCTCTTTCCCCCTGACAGACTTATATAAACTATAATCACTCATATGTTCATGGAAACAATATATATATCTTTAATCTGTGCATCTGTGACATCTGATTTCTACTCTACACAATCTGTGATTACAATTATTTTATTTCATTCTCTCATATTTCTTTTTGTGTTTTCTCTTCGATTGATAAAGACCACTGTGTGGTCGAAATATATCATTGTTTAAGTGCCTTTATGTGTTACTATTTCAAGACTACAGAGTGGACTCTTACCAAGGTAAGTCTGTCAGTCTCCTAGTCCAAAAAATCTAAATAATCTTTACCAACCAAAACTAACCTAAAAATATATATATATATATATATATATATATATATATATATATATCGTGATATTTCACGTTGTCCATTACTTTTCCGTTGCACTGACTTTATGAAGCTATTTTTATTACTTGTAGATAATTTTTTCCACCACTAAGTGCAATAATTTTACCTTATGTAATGAAGCACCTTTCGGTCAGTTGACCATTGTCGAATCACTGAATTAATCTTCTCTATTTTTCTGGTGTGGACGGTTGGTCCGTGATCTTGGTATTTGTTGACGTCATACACATTTCTTCTTGAGCCGCGTGTATAATGTTTTTGAATAGTACGTCGTCTGCATATGTTGTCGTAGGTTTATTAAATTGTGTATGTTTTTATAAATGTGGTATTTTTCTAGTGAGTTTAGTCTTATTGGGTTATTATTTATTTCAAGTATGGTTAGGTTATTTTCGTAATTTGTTATTTCTTTTTTATGTGATATTAGGTGTGCTGCAACATTTTGATGCTTTGGTATTTTTATTTTTGAATGCTCTGTAATGTTCTTCAAAACTTATTTTACATGATCTCGTTGTTTTCTCCTATGTAAAATGCGTTGGAGTCTTTACATGTAATTTTGTTAATTCCTGGTAGGTCATGTTTTTCTGTATTTGTTTTGTGGTTTGTGTTATTAAGATATTTTATTACAGTGTTGTTTGGTTTATATGTTGGAGTGTAGTATTCTTTGTTGTATATATTTGTTAATTTTTCTATTTTGTTATTGGTGTATTTATATTTTAGGTAGATTTTTTTATTTTTATTATTTTTGTGTTCAGGTTGTAGTGTTGTGTTGAGGTTACGATTTTTTGTAAATTTATTGTATATGATTTTTATAAGGTGTTTGTTGTATCAATTTTCTATGGCTATTTTTGTAATGTTATCTAATTCTTTATTTAATTTTTGTTTGTTATCTTAGGTTTGAGTTTTCGGTAATCTTAGGGGGTCTCGGTCCCATCTACCTTGAATTATTGAGACTCTACTGTATATAAAACCCATAGCTTTTTAACACGTTTTTAAATGTAATGATCTTAACAAAATTTAGTTTATAAGTCCTTTGTATTGTTTAACCCATTCGGATGAAATTATTTGGATTCTGAGCAACCCAGCAGGTACAAAAACAAACTTAATAATTTTAAATAAATTGAATAGGTATTATTATAAATAATAATATTATAAAATATTAAGTTATTAAGTATGAATTCCTTATTTAACTAAACACTTTTAAATGTTTTAAACTTGCCTATAGTAGCACTTACTTTGCTTGTTGAGGACGGCCGTTTCGGGAGATGTGTCCCTTTGTCAACTCAGACCGTAACTGATCTCAAGGTTTACTTAGGTTAGGGTGGGGGTGGGATATTTTGGTAGTGTGGGTGTATTTTGTGTGTATTAGGAGTTATGATGTCAAAAATGAGTTGTAATGTAGTTGTGTATTGAGTGTGTGTAGGGTGTAGTTTGAAGTGCCTATATATTTCGTATTGTTCGGTTGTGTAGCGTTGGTTATTTCTGTGTTGTTTATGAAGAATTTGTAAGTTAGATGTTAGACACATACTCAATACACAATTTTATTACAACTCACACGCACTTTTTGACATCATAACTCCTAATACACACAAAATACACCCACACCACCAAAATAGCCCACCCTAACCTACGTAAACCTTGAGATCAGTTATGGTCTGAGTTGACAAAGGGACATATCTCCCGAAACGGCCGTCCTCAACAAGCAAAGTAAGTGCTACTATAGGCAAGTTTAAAACATTTAAAAGTGTTTAGTGATTACTAGTAGTTCACGTGAAGATGGAATCAACAAATGTTGATACTTATTTAAATTACGTAATTATGATTTATTAGTAAAAACAAATTATTCATAAAAAATAATAATAAAACTATTCATTATTCATATTTAAAATAATAAATATGTAAAATAAATTAAAAATAATATATTACATATGGCCTGATGCGTAGGTGTTGTTTGTATGCTTTATACTCACACAACTAATTATTTACTTTACAATTGAATAAAAAACTAAAATAATTTTAAAAATATATTTACATACTTTAATTACATTAGAAAACTAAGTATATATTTGTGTATATTTATGTATGTGTCTAAGTATGCATTAATTTTGCACTACTTTCAGGAATTAAAAAGTTCCTATCAGTGACTGGTTCTCAGAATAATACTCTACTAAAACTCAACTTGTCATGGAATGGACTTCAAGGTGGCAAAACAGCTGGTTACCTCAGACAGTTCCTTGCCAAGCACAGGGCAATACAGATGTTAGACATTAGTAACAACAGGTAAAAAGGGAATCCCAAACAAAAACTTAGGCACAGTAAAACCTGTCTATAAAACTGACTTTTTAACCTTCGAGAGGGTGCACGTATCATTATTTGTTAAGAAAATGTCTTTTCAGTTCTCAGAAGTTTATTTCCTGCTCATTATTCCACACCCTGCATTCTAGGAAATGGCCCAACCTATTTTTGTTCATTTTTTTCTCCTAGGAGGCTGAAGAAGTCGCAAGTCGAAAACGTTTCCTCCAAGTATAAGTTAATAATTAACAACTTTTAGTTAACAAATGTCTGGTCGCAAGTAATAGCAAAAGTGTAATTTGTAATTTATAACCAGCTCGTCATGAACAGCAACAAGATTTCGATATTACAAAAGACTTTGTGGAATTAAATTATTACTGTTTGTGTTGTTATTATTATAGTGTTGTAAGTCATTTAAGTATCTAAGTTTCACAATTTACTGTTGTTCCATTTGAAGAGGAGAGAACTCGTAAAATGCTGTACTTTCGAAAAAGAGGAAATTTGAAAAATATGGCCTACCGAAAATTTTGTTAGACTGCTCTTTGAGGATTCTGATGAAAACGAGTCTCTTTGCCAGATGATAAACCTGACGAAGAAGCCAATGAAATTGAAAAAGAAACAATTGAAGAAATAATAGGTGAATCTTAAAATGACCGAATGACCAATTTGTAAAATGTAGTCAGATTTTAACGTTATATAGAGAAAATCCTGCTAAAAATCCACCAGGAAGCAGTTACAGTGCAGTTTGACAATGGAAAAGAAGCATTTTTTTAAGTAAAAACCGAAAAATGCTGTGGTATAATGAACCAATAATGCAAAGGGGGACAGCAAGAAGAAACATAATTCCCATGTGAGTGGATCATGTTCATGTTACACTAGTGGTGACAAGTGAGCTTATAAATGAACAATTATGAGTAGTTTTTTCAACAAAGACTGTAAGATTCTGCTAGTTTCATTTTACACTAGAACCTGTTGTATTATAAAGCCAATATTTCATTAATCCCCTAATTTTTAAGGTTATATATTTGAATTAAAACATTCCTTATTTTCACTAATTATTGTAATTAATTTCATATTCTTATATGTAGGAGCTACTATCACGAAAAAATATTTTTTTATGTTTAGACGTTGAGTTACTTTGAAAACAGTTTTCCCGTAATGAAAACAGTGGCCTCGTATACATTGCTTACACGTTTCAACAATTCAAAATAATTTTATAGATATGACATTTAGAAATTTAAAATTGTACAATAATGATTTCTGAAATTGTTTACAATGTATATAGTATTTAATTGTGAAGTCACCCAAATATAAAATTGAAAGCCGTTTAAATTTGTATGGGTTTTTGTGCAAAATAAACTTTGGCAAGCGCCTGCTCCCGTTTGAAACTCAAAGGTTAATAATTTAAAACCTGACTAAACACAAAATAGACTAATTTCTTATATATCACTTTTATAAACACCTAGAAACCCAACCAACTCAGAAATAGGTGATATTTCACATGCCTGTAAAATAGATTTTTATATTGAAAGTGAAATTTCACCTGACACCATGGAAAAAAGTAATACTGCATTGCCTAAAGAGCTGCCCTATATTATATAAGTTCTTTCAACTTTTTTTAAAGAATTGCAATTAGTATACACTCCCGTCTCTCCATACAATAGATCGACCCGTTCGAGTAGATTTTCACCCAGGACTCCAATGGGTACCAGAATTTTAGGTTTCCAAAGCAATTTAGGATATCTTTTCCTATATGTCAACAGTCTTGTTCATTGACTATATTAGATCCAAGGACACTTTAAGTTGTATAAAATCCAACAAATTTACTAACTGTAGAGGTCGCTCGATTGGAGATTTATTTATTTTAGTTGCTTGTTGTGATCATCTTGAAATCATTGAATACACTATATTTATTTAATACATAACTAAGTGAATGGTTAAGAACTACTTGCTGATGCATTTCAAAACAAACGTTTCTTGTAACAATGACTACTTGCAATATCTTGCAAAATAAAGCTAAGATATTGCAAGTAGCAGTAGAGGCCTGACAAGTGTTTTTATAAATATTAAGATAAGAAACGTACTTAGATATGATAAGGGAACAAAGAATAAGTACACATTATTTAAAAATAAGTGTAAAATATTTTGGCAATTCTCTGGGATAATGCCGATATTGTTTAATGCCGATGGCCATCTGGCTTAAATGCCGATCTTTATCCAATTGTTTGTTGTTTGTGTAGGCTTGAAGTGAGGCTGTAAGAGTTGTCTTCACTGCTACTGAGATAAAACATAAGTAGTTGTTCAGGCTTACTTCAAGTTTATTCTATGTCATATTCACTCCTCTTCAAAAGAAATCATCTTTACATAGTCAAACCATTGTTGCTAATTTTCTGAATTAATTCATCCTTTTGTTTACTTTAAGCTCTTTATTTCACTTTTATTATATTGGTTTTCATTTCTCACAATTCTCTAGATCTGTGCTGTCTGTACTTTCCTAAATTCTTTATTTGTACAGCGTAAGCTATGTACGAGGCATGTTTTTTAAGTAAGGACCATTTTGAAATTTAAAAAGACGTGCTAAGGTATCTCAATAATTTGATTTTTACATGAAAGCCTGTACCTTAATCTACTTTTCTACATAATATTGAGGGATTTGTCATATCATTGTACCAGTTTTTGAATACCCTCCTCATAGAAGTCTGCCGCCTGACTTGTTAACCACTGTTTTGACTTCGTCATCATCTTGAAGACGCTGACCACCCAGATGTTTCTTCAAGTGCAGGAACAAATGGTAGTCACTGGGCGCCAGATCAGGGCTGTACGGAGGATCATCTAGAGTTTCCTATCCAAAAGAAGTGATGAGATCTTTGGTCTGATTTGCCACATGCGGACGGGCATTGTCTTGTAGCAAAACGATGCCCTTGCTCAACTTGCCATGTCTTTTGTTCTGAATTGAACGGCGTAGATTGTGCAATGTCTTACAGTAACCTGCTGCATTGATTGTCTCATTACGAGGCAGATATTCCACAAGCAATACTCGTTTTCTGTCCCAAAAAACTGTGCACATGATTTTCCAGGCAGAAATTGTTTGCTTAAACTTCACGTTTCTGGGTGAATTTGAATGCCGCCATTCCATGGACTGTTGCTTTGATTCTGGTGTGACGTAGGCCACCCATGTTTCATCGCCCTTAACAATTTGGCTTAAGAAATCATCACTGTCGTTGTGGTACCGCTCAAGGAAAGTTAATGCACTGCCTAAACGTTTGGTTTTGTGCATATCCGTCAACATTTTCGGTAATTCAAGTGCTCGGTCACAATACCATACAAAGCACTACGAGAAACATCAGGAAAGTCATCCCACAAGTAGGAAATCGTAAAGCGTCTGTTTTGTCTGACCGTATTGTCCACTTTCTGCACCAAACTTTCATTAACGACCGAAGGACGCCCGCTCCGTTGTTCATCGTGCACATTTGTGCGATCTTTATATAATCTCACCCATTTTCTTACCATTCCATCACTCATAATGTTTCTTCTGTAAACTGCACAGATCTCACAATGAAGTCCGGTAACTATTAGGCCTTTAGCATTAAAAAACCTTATATCAGCTCGTACTTCACAGTCGGCAGGACTCATGATTATCGAAGGCATCTTAAACACTCAGTACACAACATAAAGAAGGAAGAATCAGACTCTAATGGCATCAGTGCGTAGAAAACAGATGTAGGTACCCAGTGTGCATGCACAAAACGCCGACCGCAGCACTGCGGCCGAGGTGTGGCAAAACGGCACTTACTTAAAAAACACGCTTCGTATAACTACAACTTATCAAATAATAATATTTGAATAAAAGTCAGTATTATTTTAATATCACACTCTCATTTATTTAATTTAAATTAATTGTGTATTGTTAATACATAAATCAAAAGGATCGATATATGAGAAATAGTATACTCTTGAGAGAATAGTTTTGAGACATTTCAAATTTATATTGCTTTTGTTTGTTTTTATTGTACTTAGAGACGTTCTGTAAATATTATATTAAAGTTACAGTAATATGTCTTAGGTTTGAAGGAACTGATGTAATGACAAAGTTTGCTCGAGGGATTAATGCCTCAGAATCATTACATGAACTTAAGCTTGGATTTAACCCTATAAGGGAAGATGATGCCTATACATTGCTCTCAAATATTTCCAACAGTAGTTCTCTACGTGTCCTTAATTTGGAATATGTGTGGGCGAATAAGGAATTTGATCAGGTAAAATGCAAAGTTTTTCACTGCAAATGCCAATATTAAAGTCATATGTATTTCTAGAAACTAAATTTATTGGTAAACATTAAAAAAACTCATATTTGTTGATTCCATCTTCACATGAGCTACTAGTTTTGACTAAACAGTTGTAAATATTTACAAACTTGCCTATACTAGCACTTACTTATATTTAAATAAATAAATAACAATAACCCTTGCTACAAATATTTAAACACCCTTGATGTACATTTCGCCAACACAGTTAGCATCATCAGAAGGTTACAAACATACTGGGACTAAAAAGAAACAGTACACCTAAAATCGTGATGGGCTACTCCCACTCCTCCGCCCAGCAACCAGTTTGTTAACCTGTACCAGCTCTGCACATGGAGCAAGACCACGCCCAGCAACCTGTTGGAGAACACAGTTTTACCCACTTTAACACTATTTATATCCAATTCATTACCATTATTAAAGATATGTTCAGCCATCTCTTTGCACTAGGCTACGCGCTTGACCTAGTTAATTTTGGCTCTGTCTTTTCCTTGTGTGTCAGTCTACAGCCGCCATAGTAAGAAGCGTCTGGCAACGCTCCCGCTAGTTTCCTTATGTATTTTCTAACGAAACTCGCCGCAGTTAACCGCCGAAATCCACAAATATGGATTCTCAGTAACGGTAATTGATCGTATATGAGTCACGAGAGTGTGTAATAAAAGTTAAACCGCGAATTGACTACGAAACATTGTAGGTAGTAAAGTGTTCTTTGTGTTAGTGAAACAAAGCAACGTGGTGCAACCGCGAGCGTTTGATACTTTTCGTGTAATAATAAAACCGCTTATTATTGGAAATTTATCTGCTCTTATATGTTATACAAAAGTGGATTGTTTAGTGACTATTTAATCCAGGAAGTTTAAAGAACTTATACTATAAAGTGAATTTAGTTTATGTGAGTGCTCTCCATCATGACTTTGTGTATAGAATCCTGCTCTAATTTGATATCAAAGTGTTACAGATACATTCAGTGATCCTATCTAAGTGAAGGACTGCCACGTCGCCGGTTCTAGGTAAGCTGTAGTGCTTAAAACCTATTCATTTTAAAGACATAGTTATTGCGTCATAGAGTTCATGATTTGTATGTTTTGTAACCATTCTTTTTACGTATTAACGTATGGTCCTCCAGTATAGAGTAATCATTGCTAGTAATAATTTAATTAAGAGAACATTTCAATTAGGTTGCAAAACCAACAGTATGATAGAGCGCTGAGGATTCCCCTTTCACCTCAGCGTCTAGTTAAAGAAATAGAATATGTCAAATCTATAGCTCAATTTAATGGGTTTGATCCTAATATTGTAAGAAAATGTAAATTTAGAAAATTAAGGAGAGATTCCACTACCTTCCAATTGGAAGATAACCCTAAAAAATTTATAACCTTACCATTTGACAATATTATTACCAATGGTTTAGACAATATTTTCAAAAATTTTAATTTAAGAAATGCATATAAAAATCCTAATAGGTTAACCGATTTATTAGGAAATCCCAAGGATAAACTTCCGATGTTGGATAGGTCTGGAATCTACACCATTACTTGTAAAACTTGTGACAAAATGTATATTGGTCAGACAAGGAGAAAGAGTGTAACTAGATTTAAAGAACATCTAGCCCATATTAAATATGGGAGACAGGATAAATCCAGCGTGGCTGAACATATCCTTAATAATGGCAATAAATTGGATATAAATAGTGTTAAAGTGGGTAAAGCGGTGTTCTCCAACAGGTTGCTGAATAGTTATGAAAGTATATTCATTGCTAAAACTAGGGGCGATTTGTTGATGAACATTGATAAAGGCCCAATACCTGGTTCTAGTTTATTCTCTTTGTTACGACCAAATACATGATTTTTAACTGTATTTATAGTTTAGTTCAAGTTGACATGATAATTTATTATTGTTTATGTTTCTTTTATAATTTTAGTTTATATTAGTTTGTAATTAGTTTTAATTTAGAATTGTCACAAGTCAGTGGTGGGTGTGGTCTTGCTCCACGTGCAGTGCTGGTACAGGTTAACAAACTGGTCACGGGGCGGAGGAGTGGGAGTAGCCCATCATGATTTTAGGTGTACTGTTTCTTTTAAGTCCCAGTATGTTTGTAACCTTCTGATGATGCTAACTGTGTTGGCGAAATGTATATCAAGGGTGTTTAAATATTTGTAGCAAGGGTTATTATTATTTATTTATCATAATTACGCTACTGTGCTCTGTATGAAATTACTTATGTTTGTTGAGGACAGCCGTTTCAGGAGATGTGTCCCATTGTTAACTCGGACCGTAACTTATTTATTTATCATAATTACGCTACTGTGCTCTGTATAAATTTACTTATATTTGTTGAGGACGGCCATTTCAGGAGATGTGTCCCATTGTCAACTCTGACCGTAACTTACCTCAAGGTTTTCGTAGGTTTAGGTATTAGGGTGGGGGTGGGATATTATGGTGATGTGGGTGTATTTTGTGACTATTAGGAGTTATGATGTCAAAAAGTGTTTGTGAGTTGTAATGTAATTGTGTATTGAGTATGTGTGTAGGGTGTAGTTTGAAGTGTCTGTATATTTCGTATTGTTCAGTTGTGTTGCGTTGGTTATTTCTGTGTTGTCTATAAAGAATTTGTAGGTTAGATGTTATGTCTATGAAGTCATGTTTTGTGGAGTTGAGATGATCGGCGAAGTTTGATTGGTAGTTATTGTTTGTTAGTGCTTTTATATGTTCTTGGTAACGGGTATAGAAGGACCTCCCTGTCTAGCCTATGTAAAAACTGGTGCACAGACTGCAAGTTAGTTTGTAAACTCCAGTGGTGTTGTAAATGTTGTTGGGTTTAAATTGTTTATTCAGAGTGTTGTGTGTGAAGAAGCCTATTTTGTAGTTGTATTTTCGTAGTGTGTTGGTTAGATTGTGGGTTTTGGATGATCTGTATGGTATTGATAAGTATTTTATGGGATTGTCGTGATGTGTGTTTGTATTTGGGTTATTAGGTTTATTTTTAGGAGGTTGTATGATTTGTCAAATTATATTTATAATTAGACAATTACCCACACCACCCTAATACCCTAACCTACAAAAACCTTGAGATCAGTTACGGTCCGAGTTGACAATGGGATACATCTCCCGAAACTGCAGTCCTCAACAAATATAAGTAAGTGCTACTATAGGCAAATTTGTAAATATTTACAAGTGTTTAGTTAAAAAAACTCATTAGTTCATTATAATTATCATAATAATTAATTCAATCTTGAATTGAGCTACTAGTTTTTTTAACTGAAACACTTGTAAATATGTTACACTTGCCTATAGCAGCACTTGCTTTTATAATTGCGGAGGACGGCCGTTTCGGGAGATGTGTCCCATTGTCAAATCGGACCGTAACTGATTTCAAGGTTTACATCTCCCGAAACGCCCATCCTCAGCAATTATAGAAGTAAGTGCTACTATAGGCAACTGTTACATATTTACAAGTGTTTTTAGTTATAAACTAGTAGCTCACGTGGAGAAGGAAATAGCTAATATTATTGTTTAATTTTTATCTCAAGTATTATCTAACAAATATTATTACCTACAGTGTGAATCGCTAATAACAGTTGCTCTGTAGAAGCCGTTATTTTCACCATTGAAATATACGAGGGATTTACACAAATACAGTAATACTGTTTTCTAACATTTGAAAAAAAGTTATAAAAATACTTTTGTGTCTGTGTATCTATATACATTCATATATGTAAATTGTGTATCTATATGTTCACACATACATGCACACATTTATATGTATATTATTCTCATGTTATTTATTATATATTTATAGTTGTATAAACAAGCACAAGACCGAGGTGTAAAAATCACTGTTGGAGGTGTATATGAAGGCAAAGAAATCATAGGACCGGATATGCAGAAATATTTACTGCAAAGAGCCCGTTATCTTGGTTTGAAACCTAAAAAGAAAAAGAAAAGGAAGGATTTTGGGTAAGCTGTTAACAATATGTTAATAGACCTAATTTTAGTGGGACTGCAGTTTAAAATAACCAGGTAATTTTTAACATATAAGATTAGAGAAGCATGAAATCTTGATGACATCTTAATTTAGCTCTACATAAAAAAATTTCTACGAATAATAAGAGAAGCCCATTAGTACATGAAATTTTAAAAAATGCTCTAAGAACAACTACAAATAACACAGGCCTACAAAAAAAATTTTTTTTTTTGGTGCCTGGGATTTTAGAACTGGTTTTAGTAATATTTGGGGTGCTGAATCCAAATATGAAATCAGTTTTTCTCTACCAGCTCTACGTTTTCAGATAATCGTTTTTTTAATGTGCAGTTTAACGCAAAATGTGCAGTTTTAACTGTATTTTGTGCAGTTCTAAAGCTCATATACATATATTGCTTACATACAGGCTATCTTGGATACTTTGGTGTTAGGCTTGGTGATCAGGATAAAACGTGGGCACCTCATCAGGTCTGTAAGACTTGTACAGAACATTTACAACAGTGGACTACCGGGAAAAGAAAAGTCTGAAATTCGGCGTACCGATGGTTTGGAGAAAACCCCAAAATCACTTTGATGACTTCTATTTCTGCCTAGTAAATATTACTGGAATCAATCGAAACAACCGTAACAAGTGGACTTATCCTGATTTAGCTTCTGTAAGACGTCCAGTTCCTCATTCAGAAGAAGTACCGATCCCAACATTTAACGAGCTATCAGAGCTATGTGAGGACGAGTATTTTACCTCTAATAACTCTTCTGATTCTTTTGAAGGTGGCAGTGATTATGAGGGGATGTCGTCAATCCCTCAACGTTTTAACCAGGACGAGTTAAATGACCTCATCAGAGATCTCAACCTGTCAAAAGAAGCATCTGAATTATTGGCTTCCAGGTTGAAGGACAAAAATTTATTGGAACAAGAAAATAAAATTTCTTTTTACCGCAAAAGAGAAAAGGATCAGCTACCCTTCTTCTCTGAAGATGACAATCTGGTATTTTGTCACAAAATTAGAGGACTATTGGAAAAAAATAGCTCTTCCTGAATATTTTCCAGATGAATGGCGCCTATTTATTGACAGCTCAAAGCAAAGTTTGAAATGCGTCCTTTTGCACAATGGCAACAAATATGGCTCAATAGCGATTGCTCACTCAACAAAAATGAAAGAAGAATATAAAATCATAGCTTTAAAGATAAAGTATCATGAACATCAGTTGGTGATTTGTGTGGACTTCACAAGAGAGAAAACATGTACATTGGGGAAAAGAATATAATTAACGACCCCTTAGTTGGGCGAGAAAAAATCATCTTTCCTCCATTACATATCAAGTTGGGCCTTATGAAGCAGTTTGTAAAGGCTATTGATAAGAACGGATCCATGTTTTTCATATGTAGAAATGAAAATGCCTCAGTTGAGTACGGAAAAAAATAAAGCAGGAATATTTGATGGACCACAAATTAGACAACTCATTAAGGATCCTGACTTCGTAAATTCAATGAACGAGACTGAACGAAAAGCATGGATTTCATTTGGTGCAGTTGCCAACAATTTTCTGGACAAGCACAAAGCTGAAAACTATGTTAAAATGGTAAATGAGAAGCTAAACAGTTTCAAATCACTTGGCTGAAAAATGAGCATTAAGGTACACTATTTACACAGCCACTTAGATAGTTTTACTGAAAATTTAGGAGACACCAGTGAGGAACAAGCTGAAAGATTTCACCAGGATATTAAAACAATGGAGGATCGCTACAAAGGAAGATAGGATACACACATGATGGCAGATTACTGCTGGAGTTTGAAAAGGGACCGTTCTAATTTACATTCAAGAAAGTCACGAAAAAGAAGCTTCCGTAGTGTTCAGTGACTATATCTGGTTTGATTGTTTTATGTAGACGATGAGGTTTTTTCTGTTTTTGTATATAATAATATTTGTATAATGTAATAAAATAAAAATATAATTATAATATAGTAATAAAAATTTCGTGTTGTGTTTAATTTGATCCACTGATTTAACTTAAAATAGTGTAGCGTATATTTCACTAAAATGTTATATCTTAAAAATTTGAGCTCCTAGGCAAAAACTAATGCCATATTTGAATTCAGGGCATCAAATTCATATAAAATCAGCTCTTAATACCCCGGCACCAAAACAGCTGTTGGCCAGTGTAATCTTTCACTTCTGCAGGGATATAGATCTGAAAATGGTTGATGGATGGCTAAATCTTTAAAAATCTCTGCTGACAATGGTTAAGATTGAATGAGATGTACTATGTTGTAAGATTGGTTGAATGTATTATAATATACATATTTTATAACTTGTTGTAAAATAGTAAGTTGTAGAAAAGAAACTTATTGCTGTCTATTTTAACAGTTGATACAGTAAACTCCCGATTATCTGATCAAATACAGTTTTTAAAACTTGCAGTGTAAGACAATTGATGTTAATACAGTTTTTTCAAACATTAATTCATTAAATAAATTTTATAATGAATTAATTTTTGTATATACAGTAAACTCCCGATTATCCGTGGGCGGATTAACCTGTTTGTGGATTATCCGGGGTCTGCCATTGTTTTACAAATATCCAATTTTTATTCTAATCAGATTCATGTGTTTAAATTTCCAAATGGTGAATTACGACGTAAATACATATAAGGCTTAATAGAAGTTAAGATGAAGGGAATAGATATGCAAATATCTACGTACTAATTTTTACATTGAAAGGGAAGCATCCCGACGCGGGCCAGCGAAATTAAAGGGGCGACCAGACTACTGTATATAAGAGACAATGACAAAATGCTTGGACGCCCAAAAACTTAATGTGTATCATAAGATTGTAAACAAATGTCAACTAATCTCAGCTATAAATAGTCTAGGACGTGACATATACATTATCCATGTCTGTCATATACATTATCGATCTTTATGGCTTTGTGACATGTGAAACAAGTAGACGACACTGTGCGACAAAATTGTTCTCAAGAAACTTAGATCGCACATTAAAGCTAAATCAGTGCTCACAAAAAAAAGACGTGACAGATTTTTTTTGTTAAAAAGTGAAAGTATTATGTGTAAAGGAAATTACATATGTACATACATACTTACTTTTGGCATATACTTACGTACGTATTGTAAATAGTTAGACATATAAATGTACATGTTATAATCCATCAAATACATCGACATTTTAAATTATTTTCTGTATTTATTTTGTCCTCTGAAGATTATTTGTGAATTGCATTGACCGGGGTCATTATTTGTGTAACTTATGGTATAATAATCGATTATCGATCGTTTTGCATATTCTTTGTTCATAGCGGATTATCCGGGGAATTTGTTATCCGGCGTTGTCGGGCAACCCTATTCCACAGATAATCGGGAGTTTACTGTATATTATTGCTGCCTTCTATGGTTTATTTCTACCTGAAAGTCTTTGTTTTTGTTTCATTTTTCTTTCTGTTTTTTGTTTCCACAGTAAAGCTAGCTGTCTTCTTATTTAATACTTGGTTGTAACCTTTTGTATTTCCTTAGTATTTCTGTAATAATTTAAGTCTTTTTGTAACTTACCAGTATCAGTACTGTTTGACCAAAGAGTTTGTTTGTTCGGTCAAACTAAATAAAATTCGTGACAGATATCTTTTAAACCTTCTTGCACTGAGCCAACTTTTCCGTAACTAGAAAACTATAATTTAAAGATCTAGGCCTATATGAAATTATAAGAGAAGGGTTCCTTGCATAATGAAGCATTATAAAAGATGGATAGAATGAGAAATTATAGAATACCATCAGATTAATAAAGTGGGAACAAAAAGCAAAGAAAGCAAATAAATAGTAACAAACAAAAATATACTCCAAAACTACATACAGTATAGAGAGGGAAATGGAAAATTGCAAGGATATTCGCTTTATACTTTGCCACTTAATATTGTGCCATATGTACATATTTATTTAATTGTAATTTTTTTTTTAAGTAACTAAAATAGAATGTTTTTTTGTAAGAATTGACTTTTTTTTAAATTTTGTTACTTTTTTTTCAAACATGCTCATTTATAAACCAATGGTTTATTATATTAACTATTTTATTCAACATTACTATATTTTGAAAATGAAAACTGATTGCACTTAATGTTGGAATAATTGTTTTTAATTAACATATAACACACACACACACACACTCTCTCTCTCTCCATTACATATAGTCTGCTTACATTGGCCTTTATCAAAATATCTAACATCATTATTCTGCCTTTTTTTATTGCCGTACTACATATTTTTTTACTATGTATTTCAGATGGTTTCTACTTCGTTTAAGAAATGCAAACAAACTGCAACCAATTAAAAAAAGCAAATTTGTAGAGCTAGTAGAACAAGAAAAGATTAAATTTGAAGAAGGTTTAATTGATGAACTAGCAAAAAAGTTTCGTAACGAGAAGAAAAGGATAGATTTACCACACATGCTTGATGTATATTTAGGATTATTTCCGGGTACACAACTACCAAAAACTAGGAAGAAGAAAAAAAGGGGGAAATCTAAAAGTAGCAAAATGGATGGAATGATTGAAAAAAATACAGCAAACCTAACAGAGGAGGCAAAAGTAGTTGCAACTGAGGAAAAAATAGAAGTGATAGAACAAGATACAACTAAAGAAATATCAGAGACAATAGCTACAAACGAGGTAAAACCCATCCCTGAATTTCAAACATCTGCAGAATATGTGCCCTCACATGAATTTAAATCTGAAGAATTTCTACTGAAAAATGAATTTGAATCTCCAATAGACTCTGTATCAAAAATTGAATATGAAACTCAAGAAGAAATTTCCTCACCTGAAATTAAACCTCAAACTGAACATATACAAAAAGTTAAATTTGAAACTACAACAGAAAATATACTTCCCGACACAGAAAATCAGTAAGTGAAACATGTGATGCAAATGCCATTTGAATAAAATGCAACTAATATACTATTAAAATTTTTTCACTAATAAATAAAATATTTATGGAGCGTAATTTAAAAATATATTTATTTTTTTGTTAGATGTATTTCTTTATTGTAAGTGTTTTGGGCTTTTATGAGATTATTGTTTAACTAAAACCACTTGTAAATATGTTACACTTGCCTGTAGTAGGCACTTACTTTTAAAATTGTTGAGGACAGCTGTTTTGAGAGATCTGTCCCATTATCAACTCAGACCGTAACTCAAGAGTTGACAATGGGACATATCTCCCAAAAATGCCGTCCTCAACAAATATACGTAAGTGCTACTATAGACAAGGGTAACATATTTACAAGTGTTTTTAGTTAAAAGCTAGCAGCTCAAGTTAAGATGAAAATAACTAATATTATTGTTAATTTTTATCTTAGGTACAGTAAACTCCCGATTATCCGTGGAATAGGGTGGCCCGGCAACGCAGGATAACCGAATTCCCCGGATAATCAGCTATGAACAAAGAATACACAAATAATGACCCCGGTTAATACAATTCACAAATAATTTTCAGAGGACATAATAAATACAGGAAATAATTTAAAATGTCGATGTATTTGACGGATTATAACATGTACATTTATATGTCTAACTATTTACAATACGTACATAAGTATATGTCAAAAGTAAGTATGTATGTACATATGTAATTTCCTTTACTTTTTAACAAAAAAAGTCACTTTCATCTGTTTTTTTTAAAGATGAGCATTGATTTAGCTTTAATGTGCGATCTAAGTTTCTTGAGAACCATTTTGTCGCACAGTGAAGAGTCGTCTTGCTCCTCTACGTACTGAATAAGGCAATCGACGGACCTCAACACAGTGTCATGGTTGATCTTAGCCTCCTCATCTTCTATATCGTCATCTTCACTCTCTTCCAAGACCTTGCCTATCAGATAAATAAATGATCTCACACAGATATATGAACATTTATAAATCACAAATTGAAAAAAATAAGTATGAATGAAGACTTACCTAATGCCGAATCGATGATTTGATCATCAGTGAAATGTTCAAAACCAGGGCTCATTTGCTCTCCCCTTTTATTTCGCTGGCCCGCGTCGAAATGCTTCCCTTTCAATGTAAAAATTAGTACGTACATATCTATTCCCTTCATCTTAACTTCTATTAAGCCTTATATATATTTACGTTGTAATTCACCATTTGGAAATTTAAACACATGAATCTGATTGGAATAAAAATTGGATATTTGTAAAACAATGGCAGAGCCCAGATAATCCGCAAACTGGTTAATCCGCCCATGGATAATCATGAGTTTACTGTATTATCTAACAAATATTATTACCTACATTGGGAGTCCCTGACAAATGTTGCTGTTACTTTCACCATCCAAATATATGAGTGATTTACACAAATATAGTAGTATTGTTTTCTAACATTTGAAAAAACGTTTTTAAAAAAACCTTAGTTGTCAAACATTTTTATAGTTTAGAAGTTCTTTATAGAATGCTAGACGTTTGCCTCTGATCCTTTTTCCAAGTTAACTATCAGTTCTCATTTTCTTTATAATTGTTCCTACTAAAAGTCTACCTAGAAAGTAGGTTCTGTTATGGAATCCAAAGTAAACAAATAGAAAAAAGCAATTAATTTAGAAAAATTATTAATTGCCTAATTATGTCTATATTTTACACTATTTTTCTACTTATTTCAAAGTGTAAGCACTTATTATAGCATAGCACAAGCTTGTATATTTATTTATCAATAAAAGATACCACCTGTGATTTCATCCAAATAGTAACATGTCGTTTGAACCTCTTGCCAAGAATGTAAGATTTCAAAGAAGCAAGAAACTACGAGCAAGATCCAGATTATACTGAGAATGGTTCCATTGTTACCAGCCAAAGTTGTATTGTAAATCATTGCCATTGATCAAAATAATACCAATAGTAAACATTGTATGCCACATATTCTGTCTGCGTGATACTAAATATCTGCTCTACATATATTTTGTAGCCAATGAGCACAAAGCTTTCAAAATCTTAGCTTTTATGAAGAAATTACGTTTTTAGATAATAGGGAAATTACATATAAAGAAGAGTAATTTTAAATTTACATTTGTTCGCTCTAACTAGTTCATCAATAACAAAATACTTATTCATGAATTTTGTAGTCCATTACATTCGGTTGAATCTTAATAATCACTTAAACAATATTTTATGACTATCCAAACAGGTCGCAGCTTTAAACAAAGAGTCGAAGAACACAAACAGAACACCAACTCAACATTTTACAACCACATAAAAGATAAAGGACACAAATACACAGACATTTACCAAAACCTAGAAATCCTACACATCAACAAAAAAGGACCGCATCTCAACACAGTAGAACAATATGAAATTTACAGACACAAAAACACAAAGTACAAACATATTAAACGAGCAAACACAATACAAATCACACATAATCTTTGATACTATCGAAAACCTACCTTTAAAACCGTCACTGCTTGACCCAACATCTTCAAGCAGAAGACACTGATGAAGATCGGCACATAGCGGTCGAAAACGTTCTGTCTCAGTAAGTTTTAACAAATTTACTAAATTCAAAGTTCGGATAGTCATAAGCTATTGTTTAAGTGATTAATAAAATACTTATGATAAATATTTATATGTTAAGAACATTATTACGCTTGATATTTAACTGCTTCAGTTATCACATTACCACAATTTGTTCATGCATTTTACTTATCTGTGAATAAATTTAAATGGTTTAATGTTTCGTTCATTAAAGGCAAACTACAGACCTAATTTCAAATATGCCAGGACTTTCAATTAACTTCACCTTTATAAACAATCATCACGAAGTAAAAATAACAAGTACCCAAATTCATAATAATGCTTTGATGGGATTATCAGGGTTAGTAATGCTTAAAGCATTAATACAATAAAAAATATTACTTAGAATTTTAGCTTTTTTTGTAACTTGTTAAACAATTGTGCACTCTTTACTGTAAAGTTACAATATATATTTTAAAGTTTACATGAGGCAATTTACCATTGCGGGAAAATTTATTCACCGTTCGTGCATGAAAAAAATTGTACCATTTCTAGGGGTAGTTTTTTGTTACTTCAAATAATATAGGTTAAAAGTAGTAATGAGTTGTTTTTCGATTCCAACAATTCTGGACACTAGAACCAGAATTAGAAATAAATCGCAAAAGTCAATTCCAAATACCTCGATTCCATCGCGTCCTGTGTTCACACCTTTGTCGGTAAAATATCTGTCCCCGCTCTAACATAATGTCACAGTTACACATTAGGCAGTAAAATATAACATTAAATATGTTTTTAAAAAATAATTTTATTTGAATATTTATTTAGAAAATTATCTAACTTCAACTATTTACAAATATTAATTAACACCCCTACTTTTTCCTATATTCATTTTAAAACCTAATACAGTAGCATATTTTAAAAAAATAATTCTCAGCTCTTAACTAACATTGTCTGTATACAAAAAATTAGATTAACTCTCCTTACATTCGTAAACATACAAATTATAAGTGGCTTAAAAAACAATAACTCAGTTTTTAATAATATAAATATATTTTTAATATAAAAAATATGTTAATAAATATTTATAATAAGCAAACAATTATTCCAATGTAAATATTCGGGCAGAGATGTCATCCAACAGCCAATCAATCCCATTTAGAAGGTTTTCACCTGTTACAGCACTACAATGTAAAATCTTCCAATGATGCGTCTTTATGTTTTCTAATTCTAAAATCTGTGAAACAGTAAAATAACACTTTATGAATAATCACAAATGACATTTATTAGGGTGAAAAATAATTAGAACTTTTATGGAACAGGTTCTCAGGTTTAGCTTAACCGGTGTGGAGATGGACGCAGTGAGGTGATATAAATATGTGGTGGAGGTATCCACTGAGAGTCTGTTATTAATGTACAAGACAATGGATAATATAATATTAAAAGCTGCACCATTTCCCCTCCCATAGAAGCTGACAACCGATACACAGTGACTTGAATTTTAATTAACCTTAGTATATAGATTTCAGAAATGTTCTAATTGTACATAAAATTTATGATGAATTGCCATTAATATAAACATTCAGTCTTTACATAAATTGTTTCTAACTACAAAATTCAGTTCTTTTTTACTTTTATATTTGTTTCAATGATCATCCTTTTCGTGTTTTAGATTCCATTTGTTGGTCCTTTACTATGGCATCACATGATATATATTTGGTCTTTATCTGTTTTATCCTTCTGATTCAAAGTTCTAAGCACATTTAAGTTTCATGGATTCTGCTAATATCCTTTTCAATAAAGAATGAGTTTAGAACCCATTGATACAGTAAAAGAGGAGCAAAAATATTTCTGTTTACTTTATTTTCCTCATCAACTATTACGTGTTGTTAGTAAATGTGTCAAAATAACCCACCCTGTATTATAGACATGGGACACCACAAGAAGCACAGTTTCTGGGTCAACTTTTAAACATTTTCTGGGGACTTTTTGCCTCATGGAACAACAGTTAACTCCGACAGATATTGCGACACATTAAGAAAACTGAGACGTGTGATCCAGAACCAGAAGATTGTCCAGTGGTATGAGGCTTATCCATGATAACGCTCGACCTCATATCTCACATCAAAGTCAAAACTACTGACAGATTTTGACTGGACTGTTGTGCTCTCCCCCCTAAAATCCCAACCTAGCCCCAAGTGATTATCATTTATTCCCAAAATTAAAGGAACACTTGGGTGGCTTACGCTTCAGTACTGATGATGAAGTCAAGGAAGAGGTTACTCGATTCCTCAAAGGTTTGGCGGCAGAATTCTATAATATGAGGATAGAAAAGTTGGAGCATCGTTTTAAAAAGTGTTTGGACAGAAACGCTGATTATGTGGATAAATAGCGTAAGTTTTAAGCTTTAAAATGATGTATTAAATTAAGAACAAAAATAAAGCTGTCTATATTTAAAAATTATGGCAACCTTATTTTATGAATAACCCCATATATTGTACATATTCTATTGACTTGTCCATACAACCATAAAGCTCTCTACTCTATTCTTTACCTGGTAACAAAATATTATGGATTTTTTTGACCATATCCTTATTATAGTCATTTAAAATGGCCGGATATTCAGGCAATCTTGAACTCATTAAACCAATACCAGATTGTGTTTCCAAAGGCATTTGGTTCTTGTAAACGTAATTAAACTTTTTACCAATTCCATATCAGGTCTCCCCTCCAAAAATAAATTAAATGATTGACTGCTATTGTCCTATTTCCATCATACACAAAGCATCCTTTACATTTTAAAATCTCCTAAAACTATTCTATTCAACCTATATGTTTGAAATTTATTTGTTGTAAATTTATATTTTTATACTAATATATGTAATGGAGATTTTAATCAGGAGCACCTTTAGTTTTCAAAATGGACATTTATCATACAGCCTTTCAAATTCTTAGATACATAATTATCATTGAAAGATGACTTGTTCTATCTTTGTCTCATATATTACTTAAAAAAATACTGCCTCTATTCCTAAAAACAGTATCATGGTCAAAATAAGATGTTTGCAGACAAAATGTTTTACCATTTATTGTTATAAATCATCAATAAATTATTTTTTCCAAATTTGAATCTAGTTGTCTACAGCAATCAGATTATAAAATTGGCGAGGCAATATCTGTGTTAGGCAAAACTTAATTAAACGAAGACCAGATTCAAGTAGCAAATAAGGCAAGACTGTTTGAAACTTAAAGTTTTTGTGTTGTACATCTTGAGATTTTTTTATAACTTACTTCTATTGGTATCACTTGGCAAAAACCAAAAAGAGTTTTGTCAGCGACTAACAGCATTGGACAATGCACTGATCTAGTGTGAAATGAGTCTGCTGATAAATATTAGTAAATAGTGGTTTTTTGTCAAGTGATACTAGTAGCAGTTAATTAAAATAAAAAAGATTGGTTACCTATTTCTTTTAAGATATAAATTATTAAAAATGCATGCTTTGTAATATAAAAAAATGTGAGCAAGCAACAATTGCTGGTGCTCTTGGGTGGATAACATCAGGCAGCATGGATTATAATAGCAGTAAACTGTGAACTAAAATGAAAAATATTATAAATCTCAAATTGACGTCATTTGAAAAAAAAAAAGAAATTGCTCACTTTTACCATGATTATAATTATGGTTGTCATGTTCATAATCAAGAATATTTGAAGCGAGTTGCTATTGAAAAATAATTTCTTAAAGTAAATGTCCCATTCTTTCTCTAACTTACATTAATATATTCTTATAACTTGAGACCACATTAACTTAAAATCTGCTCAGTTTTATTTTTTGAAAATACAAAACTCACATCTCTGATTTCTTCTGCAGGAATGGCTCCTGGCAAGTCCTGTTTGTTTGAGAATACCAGCAAAGTTGCTCCAGCTAACCTCTGAAACCATTAAAAATAGATTTAAGTGTTGTTTATAATAGTGCTAACTTTTGGTAATTTTGAAGAAATAATATTATATTCTTCAAAGAAGACCTATATTTATTATTTTTATATTACAGAATTTATAATTCAGAATTTTTTATATTACATACAGTGAGGTGATTAGAAGGAATATGGATTATAACTTCTACTTTTCTACAAGGATATCATAATGACAAATCAGTTTGGTACTACATCATTTCCAATGAGTGAGAATAAAAAGAGCAGATACGTTTTAGAAGCTAGAACATACGTTTAACATGTTTACAGTGTGAGTATGAGGCATATTTCCTCATACTTTTAAATATTTAAGCATATGATTCATATAAAAAATATAGCTACCTTAAATATATTTCCTCATACTTTTAAATATTTAAGCATATGACTCATATAAAAAATATAGCTACCTTAAATGAATTGCAATGGACGTATGAATAGCAAAAGTATGAAAAGAATTATTTTTATCTGCGTGGTATTAGCTGTGTCAGCTTTTAGACAAAATCTGTGTACTTAAAAAATGCCATCTGAACTCTACAACAACAAAAAACGCTTTTGTAATCTTGTAGACACTTCGGTTCTTTTATGAAATGCTATAGTATATAAAAGTACTATTGGCAATATTAATTTATTGAGCTGTGTGAATTTGGTTTGGGGGATATGTTCGTTCATGGTACACATTCGTGGCAATGGTCTACATCTGACAATTTACTTTGTTCTATATTTTACTCATATGAGATGGAACTAGAAAAAAAAGACAGATTTTGTTTAATTTTTTATTATTCTGTTAATATTGCTATCACACAGTTAAAATATAGTAGAACACTGATAGTCAAAACACTCGACTCATTCTGCCACTTTGAAGACTTTGTCCAGTTTTCAATCTAGCTACAGAGAAGGTTTAAATTAATTTTGATTAAAGTTGCTTGGTGTAATCATCTTGAATTCACTGATTAAACTATAATTAAAAATACTTAAATAGGTGAATACATAGTACATACTTAACTCAGCGAATACTTGCTGACGCGTTTTGAAACAATCGTTCCTTTTATGAAGCAAAGCTTCTACCCGACCTTTGGTAAAGGCTTTGCTTCGTAAAAGGAACAATTGTTTCGAAGCGCATGAGCAAGTAAGCCCTATGTATTCACTTAACATTGATAAAACGTTACCATGAAATTTCTTGTTTTATTTGGTAAGAGTTTTTACAGATCTTTTAGGCTTCATAGAAAAGTGTAATTAGTGAAGAGAAGTATTTAGTAGAAATAGGAGATTTAGTAGCATGGGTCATTCCAAGCATTGGAAAATCTCAAAACTAATCTAGGTAAAAAAAACCTGTACAAACAAATGAAAATTCAAAGCAATAACAATAATCCTGATTTCTTTACATCTTAGAGACTATAAACACAAGAAATACATACAACTCACATTTATAAAATCTTTAATCTCGAACATGTTTCAATGACATTATGTCATCATCTTCAGTGATGCTATCACAAACAAAACATTAATTTAAAAAAACTGAACAAAACCTATAATATTTTAGGTTATGTTCAATTTTTAAATTTAAGCTTTGTTTGTGATAGTATCACTGAAGATGATGACATAATATCAATGGAACGCGTTTGAGATTTAAAGTTTTTATAATTGTGAGTTGTGTATATTTCTTGTATTTATAACCTTAACTCAAAAGCCAGCTCGAATATTGTTTATATCTTAAGACTGTTAATATTGATTAGGTGCCTTAAGTTTTACATATAAATCACGGTTACTATTAATGAATTTTTACCACTCTGTGAATATATGAGAAGGTAAAAGTGGATCTAAATGAATCAAGCTTACATTCTCCACCAAGACAAAGCACTGTTAAGAAAGGAATGCAATGCATTTTCAGTCAATAAATTTTTGGATAGACTGAGAGTCCTCCCCAATGAGCATTTATTTTACTCATCAGCCCTGCTCCAAAGTTTGTTTGCTTTCTAAATTAAAGTGAGTATTGAAAAGAAGTAATGCAGAGGTACTACATTATTTATAAATAAAATAAAAAACAAACATACCACACAATTCAACACTACTATCATTTGACATAACAAACATGTACACCAAAATACCCGTATCCAAAACCATCAACATCCGAAAGACCCAATTAATGCAGAACAACATACCCAAAACCCATGTCACTGAAATCCTAAACATCCTCCAAGCCATAACAAAAAAAAAAAAAACATTTCACCCACAACTCAAATTTCTATTCCCAACCAGATGGCCTACTCATGGGAAATCCTATCAACAGCATCCTAAGCAAAAATTCCCTACAACACATAGAGGGCACCAAGATACTCGCAAACAATACACACACATAAAATCATTTAGTGGCACAGATACGTCGATGATATCGTAACACTATACAGAAGCAACACCCGACAATGCAAAAAACCCACCTACACTAATAAAATACACCCAAAACCTCCAGTTCACCTCATAGATTGAAACCAACCAATCCCTAAACTTCCTCGACTCACCATAACAAAAAGACACACACAAAAACACAGCTTCAACATTTACAGGAAACCGACAACAGAAACACTTATCCACAACACCTCAAACCACCCTATCCAACAGAAACACGCTGCCTTTAGTCATAGAAGAACCCATGTCCACAGAAACAAAGAACTAGACACCATTCAATATTTAGCATACACAAATGGATACAACACCACAATAATAGACAAAATATGGCACAATATACACAAAAAAAATCACTAAAATCAACACTAGGGAGGGAAAACAAATACATAACAATAGCATACATAAACAGAATATCAAATAAAACTGCTCACAAATTTCAAAAAAACAGGATATAAAGTAGCATATAAAACTACTGGCAAACTACAAAACAAAATACAACACAACACCAACAAGAAAGATAAACTACAAGCACCAGGCGTATTCAAATTAAAGTGTACAAACTGCAAAAACTTCTACATTGGGCAAACAGATCACAGCTTCCAACAAAGAGTCGAGGAACAGACTAAATCACCCAAACAGATCACCGACTCAACATTCGCCAATCACCTAAAAGAAACAGGACACAAATACTCAGACATTAACCACAACCTAAAAATCTTATACATCAACAAAAAAGGACCAGATCTCAACACACTAGAACGATGCAAAATTTACAAAAACACAAAATACAAACATATTAAGCAAACAAACCCAATATAAACCACAGATACTCGATGACACTATTTAAAATCGAAAATTTATACACTGATGAAGATCACCACGGAGCGATCAAAAACCTTCTGTCTCAATAAGTTTTTACAAATTTAAATTTCGGATAGTCATAAACTACTGTTAAAGTGATTAAATATAATTATTAATCCTCAAAATACGTTTATAGAACTTTATTGATTACAATACTTACATAAATGAATGTTATTCTGACTTTCGGAGGCTTTCGCCAGCATAGTCAGAGTGAAAATATTAGAATCCCAGTTCAAATAGTCATAAACTAATGTAAAAGTGATTAATTAAGTTTCATTGAATATAATGAACTACAACATTCAAGAGTTATCAGGGTGTCTAGTAAAATAGCTTGAAGAAATTCCCTGAGTTTTCCCTGACTTTTCCTCTTTTAGATGTCTATAGAAAGCCCAGTTTACATTGATATCTGAAGGATCTTGGATAAATCCAGACTTTGAAGAACGAATTGAGTAACTCTTTTGCTTTTGTGTCTGTAAGGAACACAGAACCAAAATATCGAGCTTTCACTTCATCCGTCTCTGCATCCCAATACCTAACACTCAAATCCATTTGGGCTCTTTGTGATATTTTGTTTAAACTTTCATCAAAGCCAATTACATAGTTAGAATTTGAATTTAATTAGTCAGTAACAGGTCTTTAATATAATTTGATAAACCTATTACAACACTACAGGAAATGTTATCTTTCCCCAATCTCATGTTCTGTGCAATGGTGCTATCAGGGAACATCCTTAGAAAGAGGCACACTACCTTCTGCATTGGGTAAAGAAGTGTTGCATTACTAAATTCACGCACCATATAATCTCTGCTTCAGTCACTTTATCTTTAGTTTATATTTATCCTAAGGAAGGAGGGGAGGTAATGACGACATCTGCATGACGCGCTTGCCCGCTACGGCAATGAAAACTGGAACCTTCCATGTTGAAATAAACAGTGTACAAATAATCACCGTCAAATAAAACACACACTATCACGAGTCTAGACAAATAGCTGGCTACGAATGTTTACACAGCGTTCTGTGTGGTCAGAAACAGACTGAGTTATCTGTTATCCCCACCTGTCCATATGATAACAGAACCACTGCGCACCCCAAGGCCACGGTCCAGGATAAAACCTCCCAGCTGTACCAACTCGACATGTTTAATATTTATTGACATAAGTCCTGAAGTCATAGCATTGGGCTTATCAAATAAATAATGGGCATCTAAATAAAGAAGTGTTATTTCCTGACTGCCCTGCCCCTAAACCGCTGGCTTACAATACCAAATATTCGAGAGCAATGGCCACTAGTTTTGTTTCTAATCAAAATAAATATTTTCCCGTTTTTTTAAAATTTTCCCTGAATTTTCCAGAATCTTAAAATTCCCTGACTTTTCCAGGTTTTCCCTGTCACTAGACACCCTGGTTATTTATTTTATTTAAGTAACCCTACAAATAACCCAGCAACTCCATATTCATCAAAATACTCAAAATAGAGTAATAATTTCAGAGGTGTTCACGCTGAATATTAAGCCATTTGTTTTTTCTCAAGCAACTCTTAGTGTATAGAATCAAGATCCTGACATTGGTTATTTTTCTTTATAAAAATAGATCTGTTTAAACTTACTTCCTCTTTAAGAAGCATATGCAGTTCGGCCTTGCAATCCAGAAGTCGTCTTTTATCAGCACTATCAACAACCCAAATAAGTCCATCAGTGCTCTCAAAGTAATTTCGCCAGTATGATCGGAGAGATTTTTGTCCTCCAACATCCCAAATGTTCAACTGATAACTGTAAATCATTATTAAATGTTTAATATTTGTTTGTCTCCAATTATATTAAAGTTATAGGATATTTTCATAAGACCTTTGAAGGAATATTGCTAATGACGGAATATGTATAAGACAAAACTTTAACGACAAAACATAATGAGATCTAACAGTGCTATAAAAATCTATAATGATAAAAAAATTATCTAAAAAAACAGATTTTTTTCAATTTTTTAGAAATGAGAAAAATATAGAGAATTTCAAAATGTATGAGTTTTTAAAATGTACATAGTTTTGTGTTATTCATGTATTGATAAGTTAAACCAATTTTTTTTAAACTTATGCTCTATACCCCATTATGTATAAAAATTACCTATATCCACAACAAATAAACCATCACTTTATATATATATATATATATATATATATATATATATATATATATATATATATATACATACACACACACACATAAGTTACTTACTCTCTGTGCTCCAATGTCTTTATATTAAATCCCAATGTCGGTGATATTGTGTTAATTTCTTCGCCATTAAACCTTTTTAAAATGGTTGTCTTTCCTGCATTATCTAATCCTCTAATAATTGAATAAAGGAAAGTTAATTTTATATATTTATCATAACATATGTTTATATAAATTGAGAATACACTATTACATATGGTTCATGAAAAAAATTAAGTTCAGATTCTATTTTAACTAAGATTATACCAAATTAAGTGAACTAGAAGAGATCTTGTGATATCAATTTTCAGATCATCAACTGAAAATAACTCTAGTTCTTAAATGTGTCTGTAAAACTGTTACTTCTAAAATAACTATTATAACGAATAAATATTGGACATAGTCTATTACGTTGGGTGAATCTTAATTAATCACTTTAACATTAGTTTATGACTATCCGAATTTTAATTTTTGTAAATTTATGAAAACTTATATAATAGTAATAATAATAATTATTATTATAACTATATAATAATAATAATAAATACTATTAATGCATATCATCAACTAACTCATTATGAACTAAAAAATAATTATTCTCCAAGTTACTAAAATATTAGATGAATATCGAGTCTTATTGCCAATGTTAATTTTTTTTTTTAATTACTTGTTTTACTGTGTAAACACAAATATCAACTTTTTCCACGGAATTGAAATTTTGTTCACATTTTAGTTGTTAGTCTGTAATGGCATAAACTGGACGCGCAGTAGCTACATCACACTGCACTACATCTAGACATGAATATACTTATAAAGCATCCAGTTAAGATAGATATGGTTGTAATTTTGGTATATATTGCCCAATGTATTGGTAACATTATACCCAAATCTATCATGACTGGATACTTCACAGGTATATAGTAATGTTGTATAAAAAACGCTTGAGTAAGGTGAGTAGAACACACTACACATGCCATTACAGACTAACATTTAAATTGTGAAAAAAATTAACTTTTCGTGTTTTCGCAGAAAGAAAGTTGATATTCGTGTTCTACATATTACGAGTAATTTAGAAAAATAACATTGGCAATGACTCAATATCTACTAAGTATTATTAATATTTATCAACAAGTAGCTCATTGGTAACCAAACAAAACCTTATATATTATTCTATTATAAAAATGAAAGTTATATATTTTCAAGTTTAGTCTATGTTTTGCTCAAATTAGGCTTTTTAATCTTAGCTAAGACATACAACTGTGCCAGCAATTTTTTCAAAATAAAAAAGCACCTGGCATTATAAGGGTTAAGAAAGTATATATTTTAAAAGTGTAGGGGTTATTGCGAGCTGAATTCTAAGGTAAAAGCAAAGAAAGAATTAAATATAATTACTGAAACGTTAACAATATATTTGAAATAAGGATATATTCATTTTAAAACAAAATATTGTTCTTTTCTAGTGAAAAAAATTATATATTACTCATTTTAATAACCAATGGGAAATTATGACAATATTTGTATAACTAAAATAATTTCCATTAGCTTGTCATTACAGAGGAATTGCCCAAACCAGTCATTTATTCCCATTTAAACAAATATATCATTTTAAATTCAATTAGAATGTTTAAAAAAAGGTTATGAAGGATACAGTATCAGAATCCTCATCTCTTTTTCCTTCTGTTTCATCTTTTTTAACACTGTTAGAAAACCCATTATGGACACTGTGATCTCTATAGTGTAGTAGTCCTGTAACGAATCTTAGTATAATTTATAAAACGTAACCTCAAAATTTAAATTGAAACAATACAACTATAATAGTTTCTGTCTTATGAAGCTATACAATATCGTTTTTAAAGTTAATCCGTGTAATTATCAGTCTGTGCATAGCCGACTCTATGGTCTGTGGCCTCACATTAACACACTCATGTTGCGTGTTCCATCTGCAATTATATATTATACTCTTAAATTTTGTAGTACATTACAAGGGGTGAAACTTTATCACTTTTACCTTAGTTTATGACTATCCGAATTTTATTTTGTAAATTTGTAAAAACTTATACATTATAGTTTTTAATTTCTGCTATTGTAGCTTTGCAAATTTAATATTTAGCTATTATTAAATTTATAATTAAGGAATATTGCACTTATAAGACAAGTATACATACTATATATATTTTACTGGCATTTAGTGTAGGTTGAGATATATATTTTTATTTTAAATGTAAAATTAAGTTAAATTGTATCATTTAGCACAGTATTTTTAATAAATTCCTGATATAACTTTCAACAATTCCAATTTATAAATTTATAACATGTATAAATGATATGTTATTTTATTATGTATTTTAAAATATTGTTAGATTTAAATAAGATATTTACTCAAATTATAACCATATTAATTGATGCTAATTTAGAAGCCACACAAAATTGGGAAATTGCTCCAGATTGCAATAAATAAATTTTACCTTAAAAGGAAACTATGGAGAAGGACTTTAACCTTGAAAGTTGTTTAATCATTGTACATAGCAATTACAAAATTTCCAATGAAGTTTATTACAATAATTTGAAAAGATATATTACGTTGAAAACTGTGTTATATATATTGAAATTTAGGAAAACATATTTTACTGTAAAAATCTATATACTCTAACTATTCAATTTATAATTTATGTCTGGAAAACAATGCTATCTTGCCACCTGTGATCTGTCATCTGTCACAACTAGCTACTCACAACACCAGAAGGGAAAGATGAATCAGTCTTGTAGCGGCACTGAACTTTGTTTGTGATGAGTGTTTGAAATTAATAATACTATAGTTTATGGTACGTAATAATACTTTAAGTTGTTTTTAATAACTTTTTTTATGTTGTTTTAAATAGCAGTGCTATATGAAATAATTAGTAAATATTTTGTAAAGAAGATCATTCATTCATGTAAAACATATGTGTAAGGAGATTTATGGTTATTATAAAACAAACAAAAAAAATATGTAAAACAATTTTAGGATGTTACAAATAGGAATTATTTATATTTAAAAATTATCTATCATGTCAGCATCTAAAACAGATAAAGAGAAATGTAAAACAATTTTTTTATGATTTCAAATTAATTGAAAAATACACCTTATATATTATTATTATTATACTATATTTAATTTTTTTTAAATAATTATGAAATTTCTTAGCATAAATGATGTTGCAATGAAATTATGGGATTTTAAAGTTTTCAGGAACATGGGAAAAGTAGTAAAACCTGGTGGTAACAAAAACTGTTTGGAAAAAATAACCTCACTTCCCAAACTATATAAAACACTTGTAAATATTTTACAATTTTGCTATAAGGCAGTAGCACTTATTTATATTTGTCGAGAACAGCCGTTTTGTGAGATGTGTCTCATTGTCAAATCAAACCGTAACTCTATAGTCAACTGTAGTTACGGTCTGAGTTGACAGTGGGACACATCGGCCGTCCTAAACAAATATAGGTAAGTGCTACTAAAGGCAGGTTTGTAAAATATTTACAAGTGTTTTAGTGAAAACTAGTAGCTCACATGAAGATGGACTCAACAAATATATATAAAACATATAATCCCGTTTTCTTAATTTTTTCAGATATAATTTTAAACGTCTACAAACAAGCACTAGTACATGGTAACAAATTACAAAAAATTAAAATTCAAATTTTGATCACTCACTTTCTGTTAAAACCACATCTCTTATTACTAATACATTGCAATCTCTGCAGTACGAACTAATTGCTGCAGAGGGTTGTTCGGATTACAAAAAATAGTATTACGAAAAAATACTGAAAAAAGATTCAATAATATATATGTGCATAACTTTTTTTATTTAGTTTTTTTACTTAATTTTATAATTTTTAACTACATAATTTTATTCAAAATTTAATTGTCAGTTTTAAAAAAATAATTTTTTGTTTTTAAAAAAAGTTATTTTTTTGTGGTACTTCTGCAGAAACCCTTTTACTGCTTCATCTCCCAGATGTAAGAGTAGGACTTGATACCACAGTATATCGTATTGAGTTCCCCACCTCAAACAGAGATTGAAATGAGATACTGCTTCTTCGTCCTTCACTGTTTCATTGGATCCCAGCTTGTCTTTCATCTTCTTCTTTATTGGTAGAGACTTCTGTAATGCTCTGTATTATTTCATCATTAGTTTTAAATGTGAATTCATTCTCTTCATGACCTCCAACCTATTGATCAACATATGTATCATTCACTGAAGCATCAGCGCTTATACTTTTAATCAAGGTCGAAACCATCTGTCGGCTGACATCATCAGTGTTGTCTGTTCTCAGTACTTCATGGATGTTCTCTTCCCTCAACAATGGATTCTACGAATCACATATGGTCTTTAACTGAACAGCCTCCCAAGCTGCAACTAAGAATGATACATCTTTGAAATTCAAATTAGTTAATATAACAATTTTTTTATTAGGGAACTACGTGCGAAAGTAGAGTTGAACTGTAATGAAGCTTGATTTTTTTTTATCACATTTCGGTTCATTGGTTGTAGGAAAGGCGCACGGTTAAGTGGAAAAAATATCAGTTATTTTCCTGTCATCGCTCACCAAATAACATGAATCTGGATGGCCAAATCAGTAAACAGAGAATAATACCTTTTTGTTCTAGATTCTTGGATTCCAAATCCTTTATCACTGATTGTACAAATTCTTCATTAAACCATTCCTTAAAGATAAGATTTAATCCTTCCTCTTTACCTACCCTCTGTCTTTCCACTAACCTCAGGCACTAAGGGCCTCATACATAACTAAGCTCTTTTTTGCCTGTTTGGATAATGGAGTTTTTGGAGTATTGAAGTTCAGATTGCACTGTACAAGGTCTAAAATCTGCTTGGTTACACTTACTGTATAAACAAAGTAGAAGGATCCAATATCTACTTACCACAACATAGTAATGGAGTTGTTACAATTTAGTTTTTAAACCCTAATAAAGTTAATTACTCTAAAATTTTGTAGTCCATTACATTTGGTGAAACTTAATTAATCACTTTAACTTTAGTTTATGACTATCCAAACTTTAAATTTGTAAAAACTTATTGAGACAGAATGTTTTTGATCGCTATGTAGCGATCTTCATCAGTGTCTTCTGCTTGGAGTGTCTTCTGCAACTCCAAGTAGAAGACACTGATGAAGATCGCCAGATAGCAATTGAAAACGTTCTGTCTCTGTAAGTTTTTACAAACTTTAAAGTTCGGATAGTCATAAACTAATGTTAAAGTGATTAATAATGTTAATTATAAAAGTTTCTGGTCAAGTTGAATTGGTGAGAATCAAATAAATAAAAAAGTTGCTAACTATCAGCTACATAAAAGTCATTGAAATGAATATATTAAAGACTTTATTTAAATGAATATAGAAAGTATTTAGGAACAAAAAAGTAGTAAAACTTGTTAAAAAAAAGGCACATCAAGGATTTTTTTATGAAACAGAGCACTAGGTTGTAGTACATTATAACAAACCTACAATAAATCTAGATAGAATAAATTTGGTTTTAAATGTAAATTTTACTAATGCTAGTGGTAAACAATGTAAACGTTGAGTAAAATACTGCTTCTTTGTTCCATGCGGAGATGCAAAAGTGTATAACAAAATGGAAGTTATTTCACTTGTCAAAAAGATACTTTCTGTTAGCAAAGTTTACGTTTTTTTTTTCATAACCAAATCTATTCTAACTGAATTCTTCTATAATCCAGTATAACATAGAAAGTATTCTGTTTAGGAAAAGTACATGAGTTTATAATGTTTTTTGTAAAGTTAGGTTATTTTTGTTTTTCTTGAGTAATAAAAAAAAACATTGGTTGTTTGATGGGATTGCCATAAACATGGTCTGATGGCATTGAAAACTTGAAAAATATTAAGTTTAGTTTTTATTGTTTTATTTATTTATATCTGACAAGGTCAGTTCAAAATCGAATTATGATATTCAAGTGTATTAAAATGATATTGTAGAATATAATAACAGTTATTCTATTCCTGGCTAGATGGAAGAGGTAGAAGAGAAGAAGTCTATTTCATTGCCACTGGAGAAAGAACATCAATGGACTCTTGGAGGACCTGTAGGGAGTAGGTCGGCTGTACTACATTTTAGATGTTCAGCTTTAAGTCACCCACCTCCTGCTCCTCCAGGTGAATTACTGCACATGACTTTCAAGACTCATCAAGCAGAAACTAAACTCCTAAGTGCATTACTCACAGTTCATGGTCTTCGAGAGGTAAGTCTCATAAAAGTTGTGTTGGTTATTGCACTATATTTCACCACATAGATAACTTCTACATGTATCTAGTGCTAAATCAGGGGTAAATTCAATTAGTATAAAACATATCTCTTCAAATTTTGTACAAAATATTATTAGAAAGTTGTCTATTTTTTATGGATTGATTTTTTTTAACCACTAGTGGGGAAGAAAAGTTGCCTACATTTACAACTAGATATTTTTAAAGTTACCTATAGTTGTGAACAAAATGGTATCAAACATGCTGTGTTCATTTTATTTAATAAAAATAAACAGGTTAATACATACATAATTCTCTTACCCCCTATGTTCATTCCCATGATTTTTTTTTTAAATTGATAAAGTTCATGTAAAAAAAATTTCCTCCATAGAAAAAGAACTTCATTGTTAACAACAAAAACATATACAGAACAATTTAAATTAATCTTCAAATAGAAATGATAAACAAGCACAAAAAAAAACAGATTAAGTACAACATATGCAGAGAAATAGAAAGAAGGATTCTTTATTAATAGTTGATAATTGTACTCCTGACTACCTCAAATTTTAAAATACCAAAAGAACTAAGTGTTTCTTTTAAAATATGAAGTGTTCAGTATTTGTACAAACTCAGGTTGTCAGATTAAGTAATGTCTGTAGAGATTGTGTATGTGTGTGCGTACGTGCATGCGTTTGTTGTTGGCAGAAAAATTTCTTTTCCTGAATTTTGAAACTATATAGTGACGTCGCTTCTATTTATGTCTATGTCTCTCTTAATATACCAAAAAGGTATAACTTTCATTCACAATTGTTGTTTATTTACATGAAACTAGAAGAGGTTCATGAGCAGAATGATTATTGCAATCTTTTGCCAGCTGGAACTTGACAACTGAGCATTTTAGTACCTACATTGATATAAACCTCTTTTGGTATTTTTACTTGTAAATTATCTCTGAGAGTTTTTTCTTATATCTTCTTAGATTATAGCCTTTATAAAATGAATAAATGTTCTTTCTAATCATAATAGGTTATGTAACTAAGGAACTATTAGTAAAATTGGTTCCGGTGCCACTACTTATTGATTTTATCACTAAATAATTCTCAACAAATGAAATACTCTTTATTCTTGTATTTATTGGTTGTTTGTTAATTCTGCTTGCATTATTGTTTGCTGTTTCAACTTTCATACCATTTAATTGAAAATTTTGCTTTCTCTTGTAGTATATTTTCAAGTTTTATGATCAAGGACCTTATGGTTTTCTAATGATTTTATTACATCTTGATATCTGTTGAATTTAAAAAAAACTATTTTTTGTATTGAAATTATGTTGGTTTAATTTTTTGAATGGAAAATAAATGGCCCTTATACCATAATTCAGTTACATTTCTGAAAATTAAATTTTATTCTCGTTCAAATTTTAAAAAAACCTTATATTAATAAATCAAAATAACTTTCAGTTATGTAATGAATTGTAATCTATGAGAATAAACTCATGCAGTCAGTAATGTAACAGCCATTTATTCATGATATAAACAAGGTAATAAGTTTTATTTAATTAGTTGTTACAGTTTTTTGTTCAGTTTTTAAAAAAATATCATTATTTTGCTGCTTGAGGATACGTTTACTGAATATTAGAGTTAAAGCTCATACTCCGGCATCTTATTGACATTTTCAATAATTCAGATCTCTAGAATTAGGGTACATAAATTAAAAGTTAGCAATCGGTAGAGTTCAGGTCTGGTTGGAAATGACAAGGGTGACCACATTTCATCTAATTTCAGTGAATGACTTGTGGTTCTGTCATATATATATATATTTTATATAACGTTTTAAGCGAATTATTTTAACCTGTGATTAAATTTAATTTTAAAAAAATAACTAATAAAACTTACACTTTTAAAAAATGTTTTAACTATAGTAGCACTTACTTTGCTTGTTGAGGACTGCCGTTTCGGGAGATGTGTCCCTTTGTCAACTCAGACCGTAACTGATCTCAAGGTTTACGTAGGTTAGGGTGGGGGTGGGATATTTTGGTGGTGTGGGTGTATTTTGTGTGTATTAGGAGTTATGATGTCAAAAAGTGCATGTGAGTTGTAATGTAATTGTGTATTGAGTATGTGTGTAGGGTGTAGTTTGAAGTGCCTATATATTTCGTATTGTTCGGTTGTGTAGCGTTGGTTATTTCTGTGTTGTTTATGAAGAATTTGTAGGTTAGATGTTATGTCTGTGTAGTCATGTTTTGTGGAGTTGAGATGATCGGCGAAGTTTGATTGGTAGTTATTGTTTTTTAGTGCTTTTATATGTTCTTGGTAACGTGTGTAGAATGACCTCCCTGTCTGGCCTATGTAAAAACTGGGGCATGAACTGCAAGTTAGTTTGTAAACTCCAGTGGTGTTGTAAATGTCGTTGATTTTGCTATTGGGTTTAAATTGTTTGTTGAGAGTGTTGTGTGTGGAGTAAGCTATTTTATAGTTGTATTTTCGTAATGTGTTGGTAAAATAGCTTACTCCACACACAACACTCTCAACAAACAATTTAAACCCAACAGCAAAATCAACGACATTTACAACACCACTGGAGTTTACAAACTAACTTGCAGTTCATGCCCCAGTTTTTACATAAGCCAGACAGGGAGGTCATTCTACACACGTTACCAAGAACATATAAAAGCACTAAAAAACAATAACTACCAATCAAACTTAGCTGATCATCTCAACTCCACAAAACACGATTACACAGACATAACATCTAACCTACAAATTTTTTCATAAACAATACAGAAATAACCAACGCTACACAACCGAACAATACGAAATATATAGGCACTTCAAACTACACCCTACACACATACTCAATACACAATTACATTACAACTCAGACGCACTTTTTGACATCATAACTCGTAATACACACAAAATACACCCACAGCACCAAAATATCCCACCCCCACCCTAACCTACGTAAACTGTATAGTTTTGGTAGCAAAACTAAAGAAAGAAAATGAAAATAGGGTAGTTCAAATCATTAGCGGTTACACTAAAACGTCCGGAAGACCACCCACGCTTTGTTGGAGCAGTATGGGGTCTGCTTTATTAATAAGAAAAAAAACACTGAATTTAAATTTAACACTAAACGTTAATTAAAAGAAATAGTTCAATTTTATGAGTGAAGTTAAGCCTACGCCACTTACCATTCCAAGTTATACAGGGTAGTTGAAGAGGTGATGATGCGGGTTTTCCCAGGCCTGGGTTAAGTCCTGAAGTAATGAACCGTAGCTTGCGAAGAATGGCATAAAACTAAAACTCATTTAAAATTAATTGAAAGTTAAAAGCACTTCAAATAGTCACAACAGAAAAGCTTTAATCAACACTTGATAGTTCACCCACGAGGTTAAAGAGTTAATTGTCTGCGGTGTAATGAAATACCACGCGGCTAACCTAACAAATTACACTTGTATAAGGAAAGCGGTTTAAAACAGTTTTATCGCGGCTAAAATCGTTAATTCATAGTTAGAACGCATCTAAAACATTAACTGAACATAATCAGTAAGCGGGGTAATAATCAGACGCGGTTTAAACCCGATGTAATCGGCTAAAACACTTGAATAGAAACCAGGAATGCCGCACTAGAAAGCCATGTTGCAAGAAGTGTGTGTAACTTGAGAGAAGACGGAAATGCTAGCAACAGGTAACTAAATCAGATAATTAGTCTAAAGCCATAGATGAATAGTCTAGATTCATCTGGTGACTGGATCGTAAAACCTGGTTCTTTGCAGTAAAAGAATCCTAGATTCTGGTCGGCAATGAAAGTCTAGTAGGCGGTGGAACTTGAACTGTAATAAAACATCAGCTGATTGCTAGGTTATACGAAATAATGAGAATTGTACACAAACGTGGTCTGTTGAAAGTGAGGTTAAGGATCCTGTACTTAACATACCGCCCACCAAAACGAATGTTTTTAATCCGCCAGGTGGGTAGGGGGCGAAGAACCATTAAAGCACCGGAAACCGAGGGTGCCAAAGAGAAAAAAGTGGCAGGGAAAACGAAGAAAACCAAAAGAAACAAAAGGGGCAAGAGCGCCGAAGAAAGAACCTGTAGGAAAGCGGTGAAGAACTAATGATGAAGCGGAAAGCCGACGAGCTTGTTGACTGGTCTCTTCAGTTGTCCATGTACAGTCTTGACAGTAGCTACCCTATCGACGTGGTCTGTTCCTGGATGCAATTTGAGGATCCGACCCATAGGCCAATGAAGAGGGTTCGAATGTTCACCAGTTATGAAGACGATTTGATTCTCCTTGAGTGGCGCCGAGTCCTTATTCCACTTGTGCCGTTGAATTTGTGTGTGTAGGTATTGGGTGGACCAAGTTTTCCAGAAGCGGTTGGACATTTGCTGAAGAGGTGGCGGTTGCTAAAAGGGGTGATTTCGTGAAGGCTGATGAACTCTCCCGCCCACCATGAGCATTCCGGAGGCGTCGACTAGAGGGCGAAGAGATTCGGTGATATGGTTAAATCTTCTAACGGGGCCACTGGTGGTGGTACCCTTGGGTAAGTTCTTGTAGCGTTGAGTGTCTTTAATGGTGCGGATGACTTCTTTCCTCTCCATGGATCGACGTGCAGGGGTGTAACGAGCGTCTAATCTTGTAGTGAAGGCGTGAGGTTGACGACATAGATGGTCTGGAAGCGATCCTGAGATAATCCATCCGAAGAAAGTGTTTAGGGCAGCAGGTTGACCTTTGATTATGGTCTGTGGTTCATTAATAAGACTGCGGTTAAATACGTCAGATCCAAGAATTAAGTCAATTTGGGCAGGAGTGTCAAAGTGAGGGTCAGCAAGTTGGAGATGACTGTAACGTGCGTGTATACTGGGTGTTAGTGCGATTGATGGAAGAGGGTCAGTGATGTGAGGTAGTACTGCAGCTTCGACATCGAGTTTGAAATTTGAGGCATATCTAGAAGAGATTTGTAGGGACACATATTCTGATATATATGTGGTTTGAGAAGCGACCCCGACAAGAGAAACATTTGATTTCCTAGTAGGTAAGCTCAACATTGCGGTTGCGGGTTTTGTTATGACAGACACTTGACTGCCTGGGTCAATGATTGCCCGAAGGATATGCGGATTTCCAAAATGATCATTTACAATGACTTGAGCGGTGCCTAATAAGGCAGAAGCGACGTTAGTTTTATCGGCGCTGGCGAGAGGTTTTCCATTGGTAGTTGAATGGTTGCAGTCATTGGCTGAGTTTGGGTGTCGATGCGTGCACGGTCGCTGGGGCGAAGCTGAGTTAGAGTCATGTAACAAGGAGTGATGATTACCGTTGCAATGTTTACAAGTCTTGAGTGACCTGCATTTGTTTTGGTAGTGGGTGCCGAAACAATTGAAACAGCGCTGCATATGTCGTATAGACTCGCGACGTTCCTGAGTTTTTAGTTTGAGAAAGTCTGGACAACAAAAGATATTGTGAATGGCTGAACAATAGAAACACTGTGCTGCGGACGGATCGTTACGAGGCGGGTTGGTAGGTCGGATAGGCAAGCGCGGTCTGGGTAAATTTTGTCTAACAAGCGGTGATGGTTGTGGTGCGGGTGCTCTTCGGTTGAACTGGATGCGTTGGCTTATCACTGGTGGTCGCAAAGCCGGCGGTTGAGTCCTGGCGGTGTGGTGCATAGTACTGCGGTGATGACCTTCATTCAGCTGTGCGGCTTCATCTGCGTAGTCGGCAGGGTTACTAGTAGCGGCTGCGGTAGTCGATATCAGCGTCATGAGTCTAGTGGGGTATTCGAGGTGCGGTGTTGGACTCTCAGGAGATGTATTACTTAAGTCAGGTTCATTGACAGAGGAGACCGACAGTTGGGGTTGTTGGCTTGTGTTAGCTGCGGTTGAAGTCGAAGGCTGGTTGAGCAATTCCATTGCCCTAGCTTGTTCAGTTACAAAATCATTCAAGCTGCGGTAAGTAGGCATAGTGTTGGTGCCTAGCCTGGTTTCAAAATTAAGACGAGTCTTCGGATCTAAATTATTAACTGCCATTTGAAACAACAGAAAATCTGCCAAGTCCGGTAAGTTAATGGCCTTCAAGGCACATACTGCGTTAGAGTGTGTGGTTAGAAAGCGGTTGAGTTCTGAGTGCGAAGCGGTTTGCATTGATTTGAACTCTTGAATCTGTTTAAAGTAATGATCGGCTAGCCTGCGTGGGTTGGCATAGCGGTTTCTTAGAGCGTTGTAAGCTATTGCATAATTATTGTCTGAAATTGTTAAGCCGGTAATGATTGCTAAGGCATCGCCTTTTAAAGTTGATTTTAAGTACTGAAATTTTTGTACTGCGGTCAGATTTGCATTAGAGTGGATCATAGAGTCAAACATAGTGATAAAGTCTGTCCATTCACTGTTATTGCCTGAGAAAGTGGGTACTTGTAGGCTTGGCAGACTGATGCAATTATTTGTGAGGTTAGCCGGTGAAATTTCCTTTTCTTCAGATTTTATAATGCCTGGACATTTAGCCAGGATGGGCAAATACAAAAGTTGAAATTTGGCTTTCAATTGAAAAGCCTTTTCTGCGGTTTCAGCGACTTCATGCTCAAAACTTTTTTCCATATATTCGTATGTGTCAATAAAGTTGCCGTGGATGCGTCGGATTTCGCTAATGAGACCTGTAGGGATATCATTTCCAGTAATTATGTTAATAACCTGTTCCAGGTCCTCAATGATATTATTTAATTTTGACAAATAATAATCAGTATTAATTGCCATTTTTAACAACAGAAAATAAAATTAGTTAAGGAAATTTTTAAAGATGAATTTTGCAGTGAACTGTATCCTATGGTTTATTTGATTCAAATTATCCGGCCCGTGTTGACCATGTATAGTTTTGGTAGCAAAACTAAAGAAAGAAAATGAAAATAGGGTAGTTCAAATCATTAGCGGTTACACTAAAACGTCCGGAAGACCACCCACGCTTTGTTGGAGCAGTATGGGGTCTGCTTTATTAATAAGAAAAAAAACGCTGAATTTAAATTTAACACTAAACGTTAATTAAAAGAAATAGTTCAATTTTATGAGTGAAGTTAAGCCTACGCCACTTACCATTCCAAGTTATACAGGGTAGTTGAAGAGGTGATGATGCGGGTTTTCCCAGGCCTGGGTTAAGTCCTGAAGTAATGAACCGTAGCTTGCGAAGAATGGCATAAAACTAAAACTCATTTAAAATTAATTGAAAGTTAAAAGCACTTCAAATAGTCACAACAGAAAAGCTTTAATCAACACTTGATAGTTCACCCACGAGGTTAAAGAGTTAATTGTCTGCGGTGTAATGAAATACCACGCGGCTAACCTAACAAATTACACTTGTATAAGGAAAGCGGTTTAAAACAGTTTTATCGCGGCTAAAATCGTTAATTCATAGTTAGAACGCATCTAAAACATTAACTGAACATAATCAGTAAGCGGGGTAATAATCAGACGCGGTTTAAACCCGATGTAATCGGCTAAAACACTTGAATAGAAACCAGGAATGCCGCACTAGAAAGCCATGTTGCAAGAAGTGTGTGTAACTTGAGAGAAGACGGAAATGCTAGCAACAGGTAACTAAATCAGATAATTAGTCTAAAGCCATAGATGAATAGTCTAGATTCATCTGGTGACTGGATCGTAAAACCTGGTTCTTTGCAGTAAAAGAATCCTAGATTCTGGTCGGCAATGAAAGTCTAGTAGGCGGTGGAACTTGAACTGTAATAAAACATCAGCTGATTGCTAGGTTATACGAAATAATGAGAATTGTACACAAACGTGGTCTGTTGAAAGTGAGGTTAAGGATCCTGTACTTAACATAAACCTTGAGATCAGTTACGGTCTGAGTTGACAAAGGGACACATCTCCCGAAACGGCCGTCCTCAACAAGCAAAGTAAGTGCTACTATAGGCAAGTTAAAACATTTTTTAAAAGTGTAAGTGATTACTAGTAGCTCACGCGAAGATGGAATCAACAAACTAATAAAACTAACAAAATAAAATAGTTATTTTGTTTTGGGATTATTGTTAATCAGTTGTGAATTATATATTAATTGTGTTGTTTATTATTTCATCTTAATTTTCTTCTGATCATAATTATGGCAAAAAATTAACATATTTGTAAGTTTTGTATTTATAGCTATATTTTTTAAAATCTTTGAGTCCTATGCAATAATATACAAATGGAAAGAAAAATTGCAAAAAGTCCCACAACGACAAAACATATGTAAAATGACCCAAGCGATGTCTTATCATTGACAACATTACGTTACTTTTATTTTATGGCTGAGCCACACGTTATATTTTGGGTGGGGATTTATAAACATTAGGAGCAATATACAAACATTTATGATTTATTTTGTCACACACAAGATTTGCCATAAATCAATGAAGAATGATTTGCTTATTGGCAAAAATTATATTTTGATGTCTGTTGAATCAAAAGTTGTCCTGTTTGCAGTTTTTGGGTTGTGCATCTTAAGTTTTTCAAATTAATGTTTACTTATTGAGTACACTTGGCAATAACCATTACTAAACTACAGATATGGACAAGACTGTTCCAAACACAGTCTTGTCTATAACTCACAGTATTTATCAATGCAATAATATTTAGTAAATTAGAGCTTAGCTAGTGAGAACCATTCACAAAAGTATTCACAGACAGTTTGTTTGTGGGTGTATTCCAAAAATTCACAAATAATTAAAACACTATGACTTAGATCTTATTCAAAACAATTTAGTATAAAAAGCATGTACAAAAGTGTAAATACAAATTTAAAGTATGAAATTTAGAGAACAGGTTAAAATATAGTAACCTATAAATAAAAATTACTTCAAAATTTAATCTAGGTATTTTACAGAATTATTAATTAAAATAAATTCAGTTCCAATCTCCTTTTTATATTATATCCATGTTGTCAATATTCAGTTGCATATACAAGCTTTTGTTCATCATACATTTATTTTATTATTACTTCGACAAGTTTTAAAACGTGTGATAGGGTATTTTAAATTCAAACAATCAGGTGAAACAGCATTTTTTGGGTATGCTGCGTTTTGGTTTTATTCCTAATAACTTTTATTGTACAAAACTACTCAACTTCATAAGAACCTAGGTTGGTGTTTATTAAATAATTTTTATTTATTTATTAAATTTAAGGTTTGTAAATTGTAAATATTGTTTCGAAGTTTTCTGAATTACATTTAAAAATATATGAAATTATTGTTATTTCATGTATGAGAGATATGAAGAAGAATTTAATTCTTTGTTGAAAGCAAATTTTAGGTCAGTGGTAATTATTATGAAGCTATATAAATTCCTTAGGTGAGTCATGCATACATCCTAGCATAATAATGAGGCCAAGCCCGATAATTTCTCACCTATTGATATGTTAATATGTTTTACAATATAGTAACTCACTACAAAAGACAGTGAATAATTTTGATAAGACTGTTTAATTCAGGGTATGGGAAAAATTCTTTTAAAATAAAAATTTTTTATAACATTTTGAACAATTTAAAATAATTTCTAAAATATCAAAACAGTTTGCAATAGCTTTTCTAAAAATTAAAGTTCAAAGTACATGCTAGCAATAAATTGGAAATTATGTTGACACATTTATTCAAAATCATTATCACATACTAAAAAAATTACTCTAAAAAACTTCATACTTATTATATATATATATATATATATATATATATATATATATATATATCACTTTCACTATATGTACTTAAACAAGAATCTTACTTGGTATTTATGCGAGTTAACTTTCAAAGATTGATAGTATCTCCATTATCGAGCATCACTGACCAGGGGGTTGTAGTTGACTGTGAGCTCGCAGTCTACTACAACCCCCGGTCTGTGATGCTTGATAATGGAGATACTATCAATCTTTGAAAGTTAACTCGCATAAATACCAAGTAAGATTCTTGTTTAAGTACATATAGTAAAAGTGATAAGTAAATACAAGAAAACAGTGTTGCAAAGTTATATATATACACAGTATTTATATCATGTATATATACACATATACACATATATGTACACATATGTATACACACGCAGTAGACTCTCAAAAATCTGAGTCCCGATATTTTGAGTTTCTAATAAATTCGACCCTATTTTATATACTTGAAAGAAGATGATTAGTCGGGCTTCCAAAATATCTTTATATCAATATGTTAGCAAAGGAAATGAGTCAGGCTTCCAAGAAATATATACAGCCATACAGTATGCAAAGGAAATGAGTCAGTCTTTTAATGTTTATATCTTTACGTTATATAAAGGAAATAAGTCAGGCTTCCAAGAAATGTTTACAGCCATACAGTATGCAAAGGAAATGAGTCGGGCTTCCAAGATATGTTTACATCAGCTCGTTATGCAAAGGAAATGAGTCAGTCTTTTAATGTTTATATCTTTACGTTATATAAAGAAGATGAGTCGGACTTCCAAGAAATGTTCATATAAAGCTCTATTATAAACTTATTTCGTGTATTTTTAATTACAGTCTTAGGATTCATTAAAACTTCTATTTTTTCTAATGCGCAGTTATGTACTTCTGTGTAATCCGAGGGGCCTTGGGTTCTATCTAGCTCGAATTATCAAGACTCTACTAAAACCGTGCACAATGGATGAGAAATATAATATCATATCATGCATTAAAAAAAAATATCGTACAGTAGCTGCCCCATAGTGTGATCACACTTAAAGTTATCATTCGGTGTTATTATGTTTCACTTATAGATAGACACAGAATTGTATAAATACATTGTAATCCAGTTGGTTATTGTACTCATCTCATCGCTTATTGTTATCATTTAATTTGTCATGCATTAAAATATGGGTTCACTAGCACACCAAACAAAAATATTTACATGTATCGTATATTCTAAGAAATCAGTTTAGCGATATGGTGACTCACATCTTGTACATCAGTGCTGTTATCGACATGATGACCCATATGTCATTCATATCCTTTTGAACTTTACTGAAACACATCTTGTAGGTTTCATAAAATGTATACAGTATTTGTTTACTCACCTAGTTGTTTGTATGGGATTTGTTTACGTGACTGCTCAGTATTGCAACATTTACTTCTTTATTTTCATATATGTTTATGATTTCAGTGTGATTTTATGTAATTTAATTTTGGAAGACCTTTTTTCATTTGTTTTGTGAAGTTTGGTGTCACCAGAAGTTTGAAAGTGTAGCAAGATGTCAGAACCTCAAAAGAAACGGTGTGATAAAGAAAAACTTGACATTCTAGATCGATACAGTACACTACCAAAAATGAGTCAAAGAAACGCTGCTTCTCAACTTGGCGTTTTGCAACTTCTCTTATGTAAAATTTTGAAGAACAAAAGTTCCATTTTGTCATTATCAAACTGTAATGAAAATGTTGACAGCTAAAGAAATCATTCCAGGAAAGATTTACAAGTAAAATCAGCTTTGAAATTATGGTTTAAATTTGTTTGCGAAAAAGATGCCCTAGTTGATAGCCCATTAATGCGCCACAAAGCCAAGGATCTTAGACAAAAAAAAAATAGGAAAACAGGATTTTAAAGCCACAGATGGATGGATCAATCGATGGAAGAAAAGAGAAAACATAAGAAAACCTGTGATGAAAAGAAAGATCTTGATTTTGTTGGAGCTGCGGACTGGATAAAATACGAAAGTCAACTCAATACGAAAGTCAACTCAATACAAAACTCACTTTGGCAGAGTATTCTCCTGGCTGCCTATACAATCCAGATGAAACAGGACTTTATTATCATGCTTTACTCGAACATACTTGTGTATTCAAAAACTAAAACTTTAGGGGCTGTAAAATTTATAAACAATGTGTAACTGCCTTCTGTTAACATGGTTGGACAAAAAGAAAAACTATTAATCTAAAAATCAACGTTGTTTTCAAGGTATCAAAAAGCTACTGGTTGAATTGCATTCAAACTCTAATGCTTGGACGAAATCAAACATTTTTAATGAATGGCTGACTAAATGGGATACCAGCCTCAAACGCAACATTGTTTTTCTAATAGACAACTGCACTGCAGTACTTACTAGACAACAGTACTTACTAACGACGTAAGTACTACGTTGAAACATATCAAAGTGATTTACCTTCCAGCCAATACTACATCACTTATTCAGCCACGTGATCAAGGCATAATTAAAAGTCTAAAAGCTTTTTACCGATAAGGGATGCATGCCAGAATAATAGAAAATATAGATGAGTTTCAAACTCTTATCTGAAATGAATTGACTAAAAAAACTTCTTTACTCATTGCTATTCATCTTGTAGGAAAATCTTGGAATCAGGTTTTTAAAAAATATGTGATAAATTCGTTTAGAAAAGGTGGGTTTTTTATTAAAGAAAATATAGACCAAAAGCTACATCTGAGGAAGAGTCAGAAGAGAGTGTGAAGCATTTTCATTTGTCTTTGAAAGAATATCCTGAGTGGATGAAAGTTGATGAAGATGACATTTGTAAGGCAGTTGCTTCAACATCAATGGTTACTGAAGAAGAAGATACTGATGACAATAAAAATGATAAATGTGTACCGCAAAGATCTAAGCAGGAAGTTCACCAAGCTTTTTAGATGATATGGCAGTTTGTTCAGCAAAAAGCAGAAAATTTCAACAAACATTATGAATATGAACAATTTATCAATATTTTAATGGAAGATTAGAGACAATCTCATATTGGGGAATTATTTGTGAAAAAGTAAATAAATTTGAAAGTGTAAATATTACCTAAGTGTTTTATGGATGAAGTTTTATGTGTTTTAGTCTTATGAAGTTTTTTTACGTAGTTCAATAATTTTTTTTTCATTATGCTATATTTAATTGGTAGTTTAAAAAAATCTACAATGGTATAGAATAATCAAATGAGAAATATCTCCACAAAATTAACAAGGAGAAGACCTAGTTATAAAATTTTACTACTGTACATTAAACTTCAGAATTCCAAATTTATTAAGTAATTATTTAATGATTTCCATATGCCTGAAATACGTTGTAGTTGTAGAATTAAAATAACTTGGAGTATCCTAGGCCTACATATCGTTTAGTAAACACTTGTGATCATAATACATTGCGTTCAATGCAGCACTTCTGTACATTATGTGATTATGCGGCCAGCTATTGTTATCAAATATGCTTCTGACAAATGTGAATATATAAGCAACAGCTACTGTATGGATGAATTTTCTCTTTGTCATCATTCAAGTAAAAACATGAAGGATAAATTGGTATTTGAACAATAGTGCATTTCACTACTTCTATGTGTTTACTTTAAGATTATAAAATGATGACCATATCTCACTTAAAAGTGTGTGTGTGTGTGTGTGTGTGTGTTTTGTAACAGATCCAATTTACCACCTTACATATGTGACCACGTAGTTATTTTTTATATGAATTTATCTTGTACTATTTGTGTGTGTGTGTGTGTGTGTGTGTGTGTGTGTTTTGCAACAGGGTAATTTTCCCCCTAACATATATAATCATGTAGTCATTTTTTATATGAATTTATGTTGTACTATTTTATATATATATATATATATATATATATATATATATATATATATATATATATATATATATATAACGTGTGTTTGCGTTTATATAAATAATAGGCCACAATTAGTAGCCTACATAAAATTTCCTGAAAAAGGTCCCTTGAGAATACAAAGAAAATTTTAGAAATTTTTGTAGTTTCAATCTATATCTTGAAATTGGTAGTGTTTACTATAAATACAGTAATCCCTCGTTATTCTCGGGGTTACGTTCGCCGAACTTACCGCGAATACTGAAACCAATAGTAGACCTATATGGAAAGGGAAGGGTTACGTTCCACATAAATATGTTAATATTCATTACAGCTGCATTCTACACATATAAAACAGTACGGTATATGTTCGTACTACATAATTAAATATATATTTTTTACTGTTTACTTACGTTTTTCTTCAATCCGAAAATGCTATTAAATATTCGCGCCCAGACACACGCGCGCGCGCATTCGTCATAGTTCATTCGCTAAATTTTTAAAGACCTCATTTTAGACAAATATTTTTTTTAACACTGCTAACTTGATTTCAATAAACTTATTATTTTACTATTTATTAGGAATATACTGTGGTTGAATTTAATAATAAATACACAAAAACAATTATAAAAAAATGTACATAAGGGTAAAATAAAGAAAGTTTGTGGTTAAGAGGTTTTTGTGTATTTATTATTATTATTATTTACTTTGTGGGTGATTTTTTTTCGAGTTCTTTACACACTTCTTTATATTATGGCGATAGGGCTTCTTCAAGCTCTCGATCAAACTTTAATGGCCGTTCTAGAGAGAGATCAAGTTCAGTTACGGCTGCAGCTAATTGTTTCCCTAAACATAAAATTTAACCGACAGATTTTAATGTCAAATTTGGCGATACGTTTTTTACGATTTTCTTCGCCTTTGTTTTCTGAGATAGGCACAGGTTCGGTAGTTGGTTCCTCCAGCAGGATTTCGATTATCGATGTTTAGATTTCGAAAATTACTAAATCAGCAGTAAGTAAGAGCAAACAGTAGTGATGCTATACTTTGATTTAAAGTAGAATAGGAATGGGCCTGTGGCAGGGTAGGGATGCGGTGTTGTCAGGTCGAACGCTGTGACGGTCAACCCGCCATTGACCCTACCGTCTAATACCATCAAGAGTAGCTTGTTGGTAAAATCATTCATTAACTAACAGATTTTTTCACATTTTTATCTAAAATAATCATATTTTTTCTGAATTTCTAGTCTTCTCTATAAGATCTGCCTTCATTATTGAAAAACTATTTTTTGGTATAATAAGGTGTGAAGTATCACTCATAAATACCACTTAATTATGAACCGGAAATTGAAAAAGTATGTAATTAATAATATATAAAAGACAACAATTACTCAGTTACTATCTTACATAGTAAAAAGTTCTTCATGCAAATAGGTTAGAACTTTGAAGTGATTGTACAAAGAAAAATTTAGTCTGACAGTAATACGATGAGTGTTTCACTTTCACACTTGTAAACAAATTTAATTCATTTACACACAAAAATATACGCGTAAAATATATACACATTCACCATTTAATATCTTGTTAAATTCACATAAAATGTGTAACTTATTACATAAATATATAATGGTATTATAAATAATGGTATATATACATAACTAACACACCGATAAACGATAACTGTCAAAACAAGCGAATGAACTGACAAATAAAAATAAGAGATAATGACCAAAATGCATAGACGTCCGAAGGAGTAGTCTGTCACAATAATGTAAACAAATGTCAGCTAATCACGGCTATAAGTAGATAAGGATGTGAAATAAGCATTAACTTATCTGCGTATTATATGTCTGCGTTTACGTTTAAGTTTTTATAAGTAATATAAAAGACTTTTTGAAAATCAATTCCTACTTAAATCAACAAACGAAAATTTCATTTTAGTTTCAATTTATTTTATAATTACAATTAATATAAAAATGTATATACTGTACATAACTCAGAATAAGAATAATATGTGGCAAAATAGAATTTCTTTGTAATTTTCCATTTTCCTTTTCATACCTGTATATGATATTGGACTAATATTTTCATTTACTATTTATACGCTTTCTTTTTTTCGTCACTTGCTTTGTGTTGCAGTTTCTTTTCGCTTTGTTTTCGCATTGTCCGTTTGTGAAGCTATGTTTGATAACGGTAATCCAGTTCGTTTGTTAATTTCGTTCTTTTAGTTCACTATTAATCCTAGAGCATTAATTATGATATCGTGTTATTACCATGGCATGATATTGATACCATGGCAACAAGTTAAGGTTACAAAATGGAGGTTTTTCATATAGATCTTTGAGACGAGAAATGTATTTGAACTTGATTGGGTGAATAAAAACGTATTTTATTAACGATTGAAAATTTCTACGATATATATATATATATATATATATATATATATATATATATATATATATATATATTAAATATGGTGATATGGTTTCTTGTAATATAGTTAATAAATTAAAAATATTTCAAAAACAAGAATACTCATTTATAACACTATATATATATATATATATATATATATATATATATATATATCACCATTTGTTGATTCCATCTTCGCGTGAGCTACTAGTAATCACTTACACTTTTTAAAAAATGTTTTAACTTGCCTATAGTAGCACTTACTTTGCTTGAGGACGGCCGTTTCGGGAGATGTGTCCCTTTGTCAACTCAGACCGTAACTCTGAGAGTGTGTGTGTGTGTGTGTGTGTATATATATATATATATATATATATATATATATATATATATATATATATATATATATAAGGAGAGTGTGAACTAACAGAAGGAATTTTAAAACATTCCGAGTTAACTGTCTATCTAGATCGAGACAGTAAGGTCTTGAAAAAGACTGTTGAAGGGAAGCAAAATTGCAGAATGAAGCAAGCTACAGCACTAATAAATCATTCCACCACAGCTACAATGAAACCGAGCGACGAACGGATGTTTAACGTCGAATTGGCAACAAAGCTCACCCACGCAACAAGATGTGAAGTTTCTATTCGACCAGACGGTTTTAGCACCCACTCCCTCTGGCCTACGTAGACTCGTACTCTGTTTTAAATCAAACTATAAACGTATGTGTGGAGATGGATACGGGGGACCGGAGTGACTGACTCATCGTCGTTTGTCAGTGACGATAGCGCCATTTGTAAGATTTTGTTTATAAATAAGAAATACCTATCTTTTGAGAAAGGCCTAGTAGTGTACAATGTAACAGTTGTTTGTAAAATAATCAGATTTCATTGTGATAAATAACTACAGTACTTTACAAAACATGATAAGACGAGAAATGCACAGTAACTGTACTGTGTTTTGTCTTTGTTTTAAAATACTATGCATATTAGCGAAAATGCTGTAATTTTTCCAATCGCGAATTTGCGAGGGTCTACTGTACCTTCTGACCTAATTTATGAGTAACTGAAATTCAGTGGTAAAGTTCAGAAACAATTCTTTGGATTTTTTGTAAATAAAAGTTCTAGTGTTTACTCTGAAACATAGATTGTTACATCTACATTCTATTTTTGGATTAGCAATGTGCGATTCTAAAAATACCCATTTTCTTGCATAACTTTGGTAGATTTTATGTAAGCATTCTTCTCATTGGGTATTTAAAGTATAAGGTATTTTGTTTGTTTCTTAGAGTTAGTTCAAAAGATAAATAGTTGTAAATTAAATGTATTTGAAACGTGGCTGTCTTTTATCTGTCAGAAGTTAGGTTATGATTTTTACATTTTAAATACAGACCATTGATAGGTTTGTTGATAAAATATAATAACTGTTACATATGATTTTTACAATAGTTTTATTCATGATTTACTTGCATTGTTACACTTCAAGAAAAAAAATTAATGTTAGTTGATTCCATCTTCATTTGAGGTACTAGTTTTTAACTAAAAACACTTGTACATTGCAGACAGTAATTTCGGGCTCCTGGGCAAACATGAGTACGGGTCCCTTGATTATTTTCAACATAGGCCTATACAACCCTGTATTTTGCACCACATAAATAAATTATTATTTCCGTGTTAAAACCGACTACGCCTACTGAATCTAATCGGTGTTTTGTATTTTGTGTGAATAGAACATTTCATTTAATGAGTATTACTTTGGCAATAAAGCTTTAACAATTTTTCATTGCGCTCTTTATACTTTTTTGATATAATGTTTTTATCTCGTTTATGGATATCGCTACACGAGTAATTATTTTCCGCAGTAAAAAAAAACCCGGTCAGGCCCCTGGGATTTGCCCCTTCCTTTGGGCAGGCCTTTACATATGTTACAGTAGCCTATGGTAGGACTTTCTTTTGTGATTGTTGAGGACGGCCGTTTCGGGAGATGTCCCGTAACTCTTTAACTAATATTTTATACAGGAGATACTGAAAATTTTGGAGTTGATAAAAAATATTTTTGAAAATTGGTTAATATAATTAGGTTATTTATATTAAATAGAAACAACCTCTTACCACAAATTCAACAATTTTTATTTTAAGCTAATGTACATTTCGATTACAAAGTAATCATCTTCAGAGGTATTTTACAAATATTACAAAAGATGATTACTTTGTAATCAAAATGTATATTAGGTTAAAATAAAAATTGTTGAATTTGTGGTAAGAATTTGTTTTTATTTAATATAAACATTTAGGCCACAGTTGCTTCAAGTTGTTATAATTAGGTTATTGTTCATTGGGAAGTATTGAATCAGACCCGGAAATTAAATGATAAACACCAAAAGTCAAATTTATATTAACCCAACACCATGCAATATGTTGTATTTCATTATAGTGGAGTCAATGAAGGTAAAATAGGGTATTAATTCAGAATTCTTTGAACCTTCATAGATTTTCCTGAAAATTTACAATCAAGCTTATTTTACCCTTAACTTCAAAAGTGACATAGGTCCGACCTGCGCTATTTTGCATTTAAGGGGTGAAATCCACCTCTTCTGCAAGAAATTTAGAATCATGCTCATTTAAACATTCTATCGGTGAAAATACTATTTAGTTACATAGACTAATATCCTTTAACATTTTGAAGCATAATTTACTGCTTTTGAAGCATATTGGGGATCTCAATAAATTTATCAAACCACCCCTTGAACTGAAAACCATGGAAAAATTGTGCTGTCTCCTTGAAATATTAAATTGCATGTTACCAACGCACAAAATATTTGTATACTGCTTATGAAATACTTTGAGATATAATACCACATTACTTTGAGATATACTTGATTGATATACTGTGAATTATCAACCCTTATCCTGAAATCAATAAAAAAATATTTTGTATCAGATTTAATTGCACGGTTAAAATTATCTAAATAATTTTAATAGATATATAAAAAATCTTTATTTCTTGTGAAATATCAACCCTTAGAAACTACCCCTTGTCATAAAAAAAATTATATTTCTGCAGGTTTGGCAGCTTTAATTGATCAGAACTCTTTTCACTGCTTATGAATATTTTATTTTAATTTCTCAACCCTTACCTTACCTACGTGTATATATATAGATTTTAATAATGTACATAGTACATGATATTCTAGTTATAAATTGTGTGCTCCTAAAAGTTTTCTGTAAAAAGGCTATTGCTTTTTTTTACAATAACTCTGTTATTTTTATGTTATGGGGTTTATCCATAAACTATTTTAAAGGAAATTTCAAGGGTTGTAAGATTATTTACACCTCAATTTTTTTAAACCAATTTTTTTTAAAAGCTGTAGGCTTAAAGGGCTTGATTTGTTTTCCATCCTACAGAAATTTAAAAAAAAGCAAAGTTTTTATTATTAAAAATTCTAGTTTTGTTACTATCCATTTTTATATATGTATTTAGTACCATTAGTTTTAGTTATTGAAAAAAGACATTTTTAAAAAAAGTTTGGAAAGTTCTGATTTTTTAAATCGTACTTTTTCTCAAAAATAAACATTCAAAACCGGTGAAAGTTTTGAGCTCATTCTTATGAGCTTATGCTAAAATAAAGTAAATCTTACAGGGATTTTTATAAATTTCAATTTTGGTAGGTTTTACTTCTCACGTTTTCTGAACAAAATCGAGAGTCCCATTTTATTTTCATCACAAACTCGCTTAGTTTTAATGATATAAACTCTATTTGGAGCTCATTCGAAAGATCTTTTTAATTATTATGAAAAGTTTTCTATACCTATTTGCCAAAAAAAGTGACTGTTTCCACAAACTGAGCCCTTTAAATATTTATTAGTCGCATTAGATTCAATTTACAACATTATTTAAACAAGTAATACAAAAAAAAATTTTAAGTAAATTCCTACTGAGGTTTTAACAAACAAAAAAAATATTTTAGTTACCATAGAGCACTATTTATGATATTGTGTGGTAACCATGGCAACAGTTTAAGGTAGTAAAATGGAGGTTCCGATGACAACCAGCTGGAGGAAAAAAATTCATATACATCTTTGAGAAATATATTTCTAGGTATTGGAAAGTTGACGCAGTGCTAGACGTCGAACATGAAGATTCTCAGTTCGAATCCGGCTGGACCCCACAAATTTTGTAATTCAATTATTGAATCAGTATTTGAAAAAACTGTATTAACGTCAATTGTCATCCACTATAGGTAAAAAAAAAATGTATTTGAACGTGATTGAGTGAATAAAAACATATTTTAATCACGATTGAAAATTTGTACCAGATATATATATATCAGGGGAGTGTAAGCTAATAGAAGGAATTTAAAAGACAATAGCTTTGTCTTTTTATTAGCTTGAATTTTAACAAGAACAAAATTTTGCAAAATACACAAAGTTTTCAAGTTATTTGTAAAAATCTGTTTCAAAACATGCAATTTTTCACAAAAAGTCGACATTTTCAACCATTTAACCCAATTATAACTTACTTAACTGAAAAGACTTGATAGAATAATAGGTGCTTAGAATTTGTCTCATATTGATTCCTGGGGTTAATTTTGATAAAAAATTTCACCCCTGAAAACGAGTGTCATTCACTCCCAGGGTAAAAATGCAAGTAGACACTATTTCATTTTTTATCCTTGAGGCAGCCTCTGGAAATTTCATACAAATCGATGAAAGTTTTCATAGGGGAAGCCTTCATTGACTGGACTAATAACTTTATCTATAATTTTGTATATCTCTAGGCTAAAAGCTTATTTACAGAAATTGTGATAAAATTTCCCTGTTTTTTGACTAAAAAGATTAAAAGTACTACAACATTTACCTGAGTTTTTGAAACATTATCTAAGTTTAATTGATCATGATTCACACATCATTTAAATCTGTTTAAAATTTAAACAGCTTTTTATTGATTTAATATAATTTTAAAAAGTACTTATTATAAAGCGGGATATAGGAAATTGGAAGTCAAGACCAAATAGTAGGCTATTATCCAATAGTATTATTTGTATTTGGTTGATTATTATTTGCTAGATTGAATCTAGTTGTTGGGTTAAATGTATTATAAATATAATATTGGTAACTTCGTTCTGTTTAAACTTTTACAGCAAAATACTGGTCCTACAGACTCACTGGGAAATTTAAACTGTGAGCCATGTTTCCCTATGTCAAACACGACCAATGTTAGTGAAACTGTTTAACGGCAACCATAGGCCCTTCTACCTTTCTTTTCTTTTGTTAAACACATTTTGCTGTTTTTTTTTTGTTCAGTTTGGGTCTGAACAAAGCATTTGGCCTAAATAATGTGTTATTTTGAAAATTTGTGTACCTCAGAAACTGGGTGTTTCAGTTAGCGTCATTTGTTGTTTAGAGTGTATGATCTAAGAGGCCGGATGTTTTGTTCAACTTCTGTAGATAGGAAATTCTACATACTAGACTGCCCAAGTACTAGTACAAGTTGTCAAGTTATGCATGTAGCAAATCCAGAATTTAGTATCTATATTCATAATTTAATTGCTTGTGATAATTCAGAAAAATTCGACATTTATGTTACTGTGCCTCAGATGTGGAACCTGATTTTGAATATCAGGTGAAGAATTTGGAGATGAAGATGAATTTGTAGATGTTTTATACTCAGAGTCTGTCAAAAATCTGACTCAGTATTTAAAAATCTGGCAAGAGGAAATAAGCTAAGATCAAAGTATTATTTGGAAAGATGGATGAGAAATAAAATTGCACCTATTATATTAAGTAGTGAAAACTAGATATGGTCAATATTTTTTGTCACGGTGACTTGTTACTGATATTCGTTTGTCTATCAGTGGTGATACCAGTGACAAAATATGGAAAATGCCAGTTCCAGTGACAAAGTTTTCTCTGTTGTGATTGGGCAAAAAGTCGCAGTCGCTCAGTGAAATGTTACTGATATTTTACCCTCAGCTGTCATTGGTTGATTTGTTGCCTCTGGTTCTGTTTTCACCGCATGTCTTACAGCCCTGATCATCGTGCAGTGTGGTTGACTGAAGGGAAGAGGGGGTTGTCTGTTGTGATTAGAAAATGTCGCCATCGCCAGAAGTTTCTGATATTTTTTCCCATGACTGTTATTGGTTGAACTGCTGCTGTCACTGGTTGTACTCATTTAGATCGTGTGTGGGTAGTCGATTTGTGTCAGGTTTCAAGATAGTGACAGTGTTGTGTACAGTTGATGCAATTCCGCACTCGGTAGTTTGTTCTTAATTTAGTAGGAATTTATTTTTAAATGAAATGAGCCTTCCAAAAAAATAAAAAGGTGAGGTGTGGAATCATTTCACCAATGTGGCACATACAGAGCTGTCTCAATATCCCTGGCACTGTTATTAAAATCACTGATCTGTTAAAGTCACTAGATCGACCATCCCTAGTAAAAACGTTCAAAGCATTGTTAGAACACCTGCCGGAACAGGATTAAGAAATCGTTTTTTGGTGCTGGGAAATCAGTCAACTAAAACAGCTTAGAAGAATTTGTTTGACAGCACAATAATGTAATTAAAAAGATTGAGCAGTTAAGAGCAGGTCTATGTGCATTAACTAATACGAGTAATTAATTATAGAGATGCAAACATAGGAGAAATAAATGCGGCCATAGGGTTATTGCTAAGACCTCTGTTTTAAGATCAAACTATAAAGGAATAATATCTTTATTTACATATAATCATTTCAGTCGCCCAATATGAGGTTTGACATACATTGGTTAGTCTGATGTTTTATGATATAGAAACACGTTCTGTAAGGAAGGTAAACAATAAAACAGCCTCAATCTCAGAAATATTTGTAAGTTAATCTCTAACAGTGAGTGTGCTTATTCAGTTTAATCATATGTGACAGTAGAAGGTGTTGAAAAAAACATTACAGCATTATACGTTGAAAGTCTTATAATATTAATTTTATGAAGTAATAGAAAAATGTTAAAAAAATGTGTTTAAATATAAAAACATCACTTTTTACAATTAGTTATAATTTTACAGTTTATTAAATAACTGAACAATACAACACGCACAAAAATATTGTTTGTTGTTTGTAAAATCAACTTTTTTACAACTACAATCGTCGAATTTACAAATATACAATTTTTATTAATTATTATGAAACAATCTTCAAGAGCATAACCTGTTTGTGCTGAGTAAATAAATAAATTGAGTAAAAATAGTTGTCTGCTTGGATGATTACTCACCAAATAATATTTTGTAATAAAATATATTACAGATGTAATAAAAGTTCATACAAAACTTTTTAATATTACAGTTAAAAAATATTTTAATACTTCGATAACTGGCTATTCACATAAATTAAACTATTCAAATAATATGTATTTAGTTATTGAGATTGTATTTTTAAAACAATTTCTTTAATTAATTGAATGTTCACTGAGATATTGTTTTAAGTAATAAAATGAACACAGAAGTTGTTTATAATTTATAGTAAATAGGTAATGTAAAGCACTGAGAACAAAACCAATGAGAGCCAGCATTAAACTCCAGGTTATAATTATGATCTCGAATATTGTTAATAACAGAATAAATTGCATCGCATGTTAATCCCCAGTTGTTTAAATTGCCTATCCTTTGTAGGTTAGGACAGTTAGCCAATAAAGCATTAACATTAGGTAGTGACAGACAAGATGCTTCATAGATATACAAACATTCTAGGTATGGGTTATTGTTTGTAATGAACCCCTGCTCTTCTAAATCAATACAACTGTGCACATGTACTGTTTTTAAACGAGGCGCACAGAGCAATAAATTTTTTAACGCTTTACTTGCAACTAGCTTGCCCAGTTGAATTCGTTCCAACGCTGGAAGATGAGGTAGGGTGTCTGAATCCCAGTTAACACAAGCACCGTCGAGAATAAATGATTGCAAATTTGAACAGTGTCGTAATATATTACCTAGACCTAATGGTGTGAGAAATTCTGGTAAGAAAAAACGTATTGTTAGTTCCTTAAGGTTATTTCCATGAGGACCTTCGAAGAATTTATACAGTCTTGATATCCATGTTGGTGAGTTAGGGACACCGTGTAGATTCAGTGACGTAAGAGTTGTAGGTAAAAGTGATAAATATTCTGGTGAATGATGAGGTTCGGATAACGAAAGACGGCGCAGATTTGGACATGCTTTTGCTAACAATTCCAATCTGTGTTGACTTGTTCGAGAGCTACGTGCTGTTCGCAAGTGAAACGATGGTACTTCGATAGGCTTTGATGCATTCTCAAAAACTTCGAGAGCTCGTCCCATGTGGCAATACTCACCTAAACTTTCAAGTTCTGGGACACTTTTTAAAGCTATCAAAACTCCCGCACTAGTAACTCCAGTATTAGCTATGTTCAGTACTCTAAGTGTTGAGCACAGTTCATTACGACTTTCGCAGTACTCCAACAGAAAAGGCAAGTCGTCTAGTTTGTTGTTTTGCCGTGACATTAAACGAGCTAGTGGCCTGTGAACATTCAAGAATAATATTAGTTTGGTAACTTTAATTAGAAACAAATACTTAAGGTAATTCAAAAGTACAGTAATCAAATTTCAAAGTTAACTTCAACTCTAATATTAGGTAATATGACAAAATTTAAATAATGTGCTCAAGTAGAGTGCAACATAATTGTATTTTTTATGAATGGTGACTGAAACTATGTCTGGTAAGATATAAAACCACTCTAAAAGCTCCTACTACAAACAGTAGCCATTTAAAAATCATATAATTTTTTCTGCCCCACTCTTTATAATGTAATTTTATTTCCAATTCTTTCAAAGTTAATTTCTAATTTATGATAAAAGTACACTAACCAAATCTTTCTTACAAGTATAACTTTTCAAATCTATGTAAAATAGTATCAATAAAATAACATTTTAATACAAATCATTCCTATCACTCATTACCATAAAGCTATTTCAAATTTTCCATTTTGCCTGTTGTCTTATGAAAATGAATGTTCTGTATTCTAAAATGTATTTTAATTCTTCATTTGTTCTGTTGCTTTCTAATATCAGATTTTTTCTACTCTGAACTCCAATATATTTTATAGAGCTGACTCATTACATACAATTATCAATTTTCTGTGTAACCTTTACAGATTTTAGCTTATAGCAATTGTTCAAACAATATAGACTAGTGGTTCCCATACGGTGGGTTGCAACCCAGTAGTGGATCGTGAAAGGGGTTCAAATGAGTTGTGCCTCGATCCTAAAACTATCAGAAACGAAGAAAGTAAACCATCAGAATAATCGAAGCAAATCTAATTGTACTTTTATTGTATTGTTTTAGGCATATTACTAATCAATAGTTCAGTAAAGCAATAAAGCACACATGTATAGATCATTGGACCGGGGTTATATTCTGATAAAGAGGTGGGTCGCCAGCTGAAAAAGGTTGGGAACCACTCGTATTCAGAATCACGCAAAACAAAAGAAGAATCTATATCTCAGTTCAATTTTGCCAAGAAAAAGCTACTATGTATTGTTATTATTCATTTGAGGATATTAGCTTATGATGTATTTTTCATTATGCGAGGGCGATTTTATTTGGTCTACCCAATATTTATTTTGTGTGACTATTATAGAAATTCTATTGCATATTTTTTCTAGTGGTGTATGTGTTTACCATTCATATCTCAGAGTCCTTACCATTCATATCTCAGAGTCCTATAAAAATATGTAAATTAGGATGTTAATATTATTTTCCATTGAATTAAAAATATTCTTAAACTCTACAAACCTAAATAACTTTTTAAATTTGCTCCAACTATTTAGTCTTATTCGGTTGATCAATGAATGTGCTGATTTATCCGAAGATTCTGCCCTGTCTCTGATTTCCACTTTTAGTAACAGTTCCTGAAGCCCTGCATCCGTTACTTGTCGGGAGTGTGCTACATCCAAATGTGTGAGATTCTTGCACGACCTTCCAATAACTTGGAGTATTGTGTCGTTTGCAATGTTATAAAGAATTAGTTGATGCAGAGAAGTTGCGGATATTAAAGCTGACTGCAGTAGGTTTTGATCTGTGAACGTTAGGTGAAATTATTTTTTATTAGTAATATACAGTGAGATGTTCGATAGGTTGTTATAAGAAAAATTCATTAATACTCTATTTGCACATGTCTAAAGTTAACTAGTTCAAATACTGAAATTATTAATATACTCATCTTCATTTCTGTTGAGAATATTTCTATATGTTTGAGTACAGTTTTCTGCCGTTCCTAACGTTTCAATATTCTCCTCTGTTGATGAGTTTTGAAGTTACTCCATTTTCAAAACTTAAATCGTACTAAAGGAGTACAATTAAAGTTTTGAAAAAGGAGTTCCGAAAGACGTCAACAGAGGAGAATATTGAAACGTTAAGAATGGCAGCAAACTGTATTCAAACATACCGTTCAAATACATTAGCGGTCAGATTTTACTAACAAATTGGCTAATATCAACAGGTAATCGAGACATTGCACACTAATTCGAACATAGATGATAATACATTGTTCTTATCATATGTGGGGGATTTTTAATAGGTGGAGATATTCATAAGGAAGGCCAAGATTTGCTTCTTTTTAAATAGATGCAAAGTCTTGTGAATTTTACAATTTTTTTATAAATCATTTTTCTTATATAAATTTGTATATTAGTGAAAAAGTAAAACTCCATGAAAGGTATCTTCCTTAAATCCCCCCACCCCATCCCCTTACGTCTTATTTATCACGTGAAATTTTACACAGTCCACAAAAAAAGGATGGAATGAAGGTTTTGAATCTTTATAGTAGACTTTTTAATGGCTCTATTTGAACATTTTCTATTTCCGAACTCAAATTTAGAAATCTTATAACTGGAGGCACAGTTTAAGCACTACTGTCTGTTAAAAGATATAAACTTTGAAGTAAGATAAGGTAAAAATTATTATTCAATGGTTATTCAGAACAATAAGATTTTACCATACAGTTACAAAACTTTATTTTTACTTACGCATAAAGGCTGAAAACGTCTTCATCTTTTTTTAAACATAACGATGTTGACTTGAAATTACATAAAATTGTCCATTTACTCCCTAGTAAGATGGATCATATATTTTATTATCTAAAGATGTTTTATTTCGTTTCCTACTAAGAAGAAAGTCTAATTTAAACTCACCTATTCATGCACGCTTGAGCGCATGTGCTCACACACACTCATGTGCATGTGTACATACACACATTATAATGAATAATAATTATCAAAATATATGTAGTTTGATATCTTTTAATAATTTAATAAAATTAAACATTTTTAAAACGCTTTTTATGTTTATGATGTTTTTTTTTATTTATGTGTAAAATTTTATTGAATATGTGAGCTTTGGGAAGATAATCTTGATTGTCAGGATTCAATGATAATAAATTTGAATGACCCGCCATTTCACACGAGTTTATATTTAGTTTCATTCAATCTGTTCAATACTGTAAAAAATTGATTGCAAGCAGTTGACTTTTATTCTTTGATTGTACTCACTATAGCTGATTTTTAAATTTAAATACTGCTATTTGTCTTTAAACATACTGTTTTTTACATAATTAAAACATGTTTTTAAAAACTTGTTAATAATGGTCGTATTTTAGTTAGAACCAACATATTCGCTAAATAAAAACTATGAAAATTACAAAGGCAAGAATGGGTTTTTAGAGGTTTGTTTTAAAGGAAAATAAAAATAAACATATTTGAAATGGAACTTGATTTTTGAAATATAATTACCAAGTCGTAACAAAGCAGATCTTGAAAGTTGCAGAGACTCTAATCCTTTTCCTTCTTCTGCTAACAACTTAAGCAGTGCCCCCTGATGGCTACAACCGTAATAACAACAAAGTTCCACTCTTAGTTTACGTATGTCCGGAGCTAGAAGTAATGATAGGAGATACAGTGGTACAGGACCTGCTCCTACTGTTCCAGTATCTGGAACAGGGGTGCCTAACAATGCTGCACCTTCTTTTAGCAACTGAGATCTCATGTGTCCAGGAAGCGATGAAATCCATAACGGGCGTAAGTTTTTGCGTGCTACCAATAAAGCATGGGCGGGAGATGTGTCCTGAGCTAAATTCTGCAATATTCGACATAATGAAACCAGTTCGTAGGCTAGGGCCGTGTTACACAGGGACACTAAACACTTAGGTTGCCTGTGTTGTGGCATTACTCCCACATGGTAATCACCTAGAAAAAAATTAGATCTGTTTAATAGTTTTTAAAAGAAAATCATTATTAATAAATAATTAGCAAGATTAATTACAATTTCAATAATAACCTTAATTTGTCCATACATACAAAATTCAAATAACAGATCAAACAATGTTATAGGGACAATAAAAAAGTGTTGCAGAAAAAATGTTTAAACTAATTATGTCTAAAATAAATTAGATGTATCTGTAACATCATTTAAAATACCTTTGAAGGTTTTTTATTGCAATAATAGGAACTATATAGAATTTTATATTATAATACTAAGCAATTATTATAGACAAATTTAACTCATTAAAAATCTGTGTGTTTATTGTGCATTTCTTCTTATATCTAAAATTCCCAAGCATGTAGAAAGTTGATCAAGTAAAACTACTAAAACAATTAAAATAAAACTATATACCTATCTTTTCTTAGTTAAAGTTAGAGATTTTCACAAAACAATAGAGAAAAAAAATTATTGTTTTGCAAAGTACAGTAAAATCAAAAAATGATAAACAGTTTCTACTATAATGTGGGTTAGGCCTACATTTTGAACAGAAGTTTGCTGCATATTTTTATTTGTTGCAACATTACCTTTTTTATGGAAATTATATTAAAAGTATCAATAAAGGTTTTCAGAGACTATTTTTTTAAAGCTTGAATTAACCAAAAATATTTGTTCATATAATTTACCTTAATAACAATAGTAAACACCCAAGCCCTCACCACTACTATCATTCTATTCTGTTAAAATATAATTTAATTAAAAGAAACATGTTTTCCATCATTCTACTTTAACACCTATTTAAAAAAAAATCACATTCCCCATTCATTAAACAGATGCTCAATAATAAACACTATGTACTAGAAGAAGGCGTGATCAGCTGTTGAATTACTAATGCGCATAACCGTCTGCGCACGTTGATGTAGGACGTGAAGATTTCCTAACCTTTATTCACATTAGTTGCTCTTTGGTTTTTTTTTACATTTGCAGTCAGGTTTAGGATTTAGTTTTATACTTATTGTAAATTATAAATGTTATGCTTTATTTTAATTATTGTTACTCTATGTTTCTGGATTTGTAAATTAGCAAATATAATTCATGCAAAATAGTATAGCTTTGTTTACTTTTATTACGCACAACCTCGCATTACACAGGTGCAAGAGGTGTTGCATTTTTCTGTAGGCAGGGGCTTTTTATCATTTGATTATGTGTAGTTTTTTTTAAATAAAATTTAAAGCGTTTATACTTCCGTTGTTGTGCTAAATCCTGCAAATTTAAAAAAATTATTTTTATAATTATTGTGTTTTTTTTTTAATTAAAAAATAATACTTCTGTTATCCAGGAAACTAAATAACCTGTCTGTACGAAATAAATAAATCATTTGTTACGAAAATGAAAACCTTGTTTTAAACGGGGTTTACCAACGTTGCATTGTACGTTTCTTATTATTATTGTAATTCTACCAAACCCCCATCATTACATTTAAGCTATAATCTACGTTTAAACGCAAGAACTAAAATTATTTTATTACAAAATACTTTAAAAACCCCTTAAGAAATGTACTGGAGGAACGTTCCCGGAAGAAGTGAAAGGAACGAGATGTTAGTGTTGCTTTGTAAGCAACCTTGGGGTGTTCCGGTCTACCTCAATTCGGCGGAAAGATAAATAAAAAAGTTCAGAGCTGTAGGAAAAAAGACGGGCCTTAAACATTTCTCTTGTAACGTAAATTTTCTTCCAATTATAATTTTGGACCAAGAGAATTGCAACTAGAACGAATAGAAATTTAGAGAGGTGATATATCAGGCACGCAAGCAACATTTATCTATAACAATATACACACAGACATCGTGACGGATAACGTAGACAGTATCGCTAACTTAATATATACTCGTATTTAGTTTTAACGTTCAGCCTGTTTAAAAGCATTGGGAATATGTGAGATTAACATAAAGTTATGAATCCTCCTGGTAGGGCCTAGGGGACCTTGGCATCAGCTAGCTACCTGCATCCTCCTAGTAGAGATTAGGGGGACGTTGGCATCACCTACCTCCCTGAATCCACCTGGTTGGGCCTAAATGGACTTATGCATCAGCTACCTGCCTGCATCTTCCTGGTAGAGTTTAGGGGGGCCTTGGCATCAGCTACCTGCATGAATCCTCCTCGTAGGGCCTAAGGGAACCTTTGCATCAGCTACCTGCTTTCATCCCCCTGGTAGAGCTTGGGGGACCTTAAGTACCTGCCTTAATTCTAATGGTATGGCCTAGAGGGACCTTGGCATCAGCTACCTACCTGCATCCTCCTAGTAGAGATTAGGGGGACGTTAGCATCACCTACCTCCCTGAATCCACCTGGTAGGGCCTAAATGGACTTATGATGCATCAGCTACCTGCCTGCATCTCCCTGGTAGAGCTTAGGGGGGCCTTGGCATCAGCTACCTGCATGAATCCTCCTCGTAGGGCCTAAGGGAACCTTTGCATCAGCTACCTGCTTTCACCCCCCTGGTAGAGCTAGGGGGACCTTAAGTACCTGCCTTAATTCTCCTGGTATGGCCTAGAGGGACCTTGGCATCAGCTACCTACCTGCATCCTCCTAGTAGAGATTAGGGGGACGTTGGCATCACCTACCTCCCTGAATCCACCTGGTAGGGCCTAAATGGACTTATGCATCAGCTACCTGCCTGCATCTCCCTGGTAGAGCTTAGGGGGGCCTTGGCATCAGCTACCTGCATGAATCCTCCTCGTAGGGCCTAAGGGAACCTTTGCATCAGCTACCTGCTTTCATCCCCCTGGTAGAGCTTGGGGGACCTTAAGTACCTGCCTTAATTCTAATGGTATGGCCTAGAGGGACCTTGGCATCAGCTACCTACCTGCATCCTCCTAGTAGAGATTAGGGGGACGTTGGCATCACCTACCTCCCTGAATCCACCTGGTAGGGCCTAAATGGACTTATGCATCAGCTACCTGCCTGCATCTCCCTGGTAGAGCTTAGGGGGGCCTTGGCATCAGCTACCTGCATGAATCCTCCTCGTAGGGCCTAAGGGAACCTTTGCATCAGCTACCTGCTTTCATCCCCCTGGTAGAGCTTGGGGGACCTTAAGTACCTGCCTTAATTCTAATGGTATGGCCTAGAGGGACCTTGGCATTAGCTAACTTTCTGCATCCTCCTGGTAGAGTTTAGTGGGGGCCTTGGTATCAGCTACCTGCTTGCATCTTCCTGGTAGAGCTTAGGGGGGGGGGGCTTGGCATCAGCATCCTGCCTGCATCCTTCTGGTAGAGCCTAGGAGGACCATGGCATCAACTACCTCCCTGAATCCTCCTCGTAGGGCCTATGGAGACCTTTGCATCAGCCATCTCTCTGCAGGCCCCTGGTAGAGCTTGCGGGACCTTGACAACAACTACCTCCTGAATCCTCCTCGTAGGGCTTAAGGGGACCTTTGCATCAGGTACCTGCCTGCATCCACCTGGTAGAGCTTAGGGGAACTTGGCATCAGCTACCTGCTTGAATCCTTTTGGTAGCGCCTAGAGGACCTTGGCATCAGCTACCTGCATAAACCTTCTTGCTTGAGCTTAGGGGGACCTTGGCATCAGCTACCTGCCTGAATCCTTCTGGTGGGGCCTAGGGGACCTTGGCATCAGCTACCTGCCTGAATCCCTCTGGTAGGTCTGTTTTTATTAGCAATATGCTTTACAAGGCGCAGCGGGTAGTTACCTTCCTCAGAGATACAACTCTATGCACATAACGCAAGAGCTTTCCTCTCATTTCCCACATCTTAACCCTAACTGTAATCCATCTATCTGTAGAGGGCGTACCGGGTAGTCGTCTCACTCAGAAATACAAGTCTACACACATAGCGCTTGAGTTCCCCTCCCATTTCGCATTTTCTATGTTATTGTGTCTCTATTGGAATCGTAACTACTATCGACCATTATTTCAACAAGATTTTCTTGGCGATATTGTTTGTTCTCTTACACTTAAGGTTTAATAATACTTTTATTGATATACATTTCATTAATTATTTTAGCCGTTCAATATATCCCTAGGCTTGACCTAAGCTACCATTTTCACAGATTGAGTAGACCTGTGGGCTGAAAAGACACACACAAAATCTTTTGCGCTACTTAGAATCGAACCCGACCTTTGTAAACAAATGCTATACTCACATGACCACGAAACCACAAAAATAATATTTATTTTCAACACAGGTGCCTTATGTCTAGCTGTAAACGTGGTCGATTCTTGGAGGAGTGGGAAAGACATCGTTTTACGACAGTTGCGTATCGATTAAACGGAAAATCAGTTAGACCGACAGGAGTATTTTCAACTGCCTGTGTAATCGATTGCCTCGTGCGAGCTATTTGGGGAGATGGTAGCGCGTGGGTTCTTGCGTGTTCCTTATACTTTTTTTTGCTTTTGTAAACATATTTGTTACCAAACTACATGTTCTTTTCATTGTGTCACTAATGGCGTTATCGACATCTGTCGCCAGGAAGCATTTCTTCAGTGCCTGTTTTGGTTCACCAATAACGTTCGCCCCCTGTGTATCTCATGGTGTCAATTTTTCTTCCTCCCTCTACTCTAATGTATTCATTTCCCCTTATTATTATTAATAACGTTATTTTATTCATTTTAGCTCACGAACGCCACACCAACTTCACGACACACCTTCTCACAAAAATACCGACAAAACACATCAATAACCAAACTATTCGTACCATTCAATAGAAGAAACTATTCTTATTTACATACATCTATGTATGCATACACACACGCGCGCGCGCGCGCGCACGCACGAATACAACACGCGCGCGTACGCACAAATACAACGCGCGCGCGCACAAATACACAAGCACGCACGCACAAATACATACATACACACACACACACACACACACACACATACACGCACACACACACATGCGTGCGCGCATACACACGTACTACACAAAAACACACACACACACACACACACACCACACACACTTTTATAAAAGAGAAAGGAACTTTAAAATATCATTGAGACTTAAAACATAAGCACGCACGCGAGCGCACACTCGCGCGCGCGAATTTTGACGAGTTTTTTCGGTATTTTTGTTGTGTGATGTGTCGTAAAGCTGGGGTTGCGTTGGTGTTGAATTAAATAAAATTACGTTATTAAAAATAGTTATAGACCATTAAAGGCGGGTTATTAGATTGCCCCATTGTCTGGCTATAGCACATTTACTTGAAACAGGGTATTACTTTTTGTGGGTTCGAGAAATATGGCAACGTCGGTGTGACTTTACAGTGAAAGTCCCCATAGTATTAGTTCCGACGTGACGAGCCCCCTACCACTTTTTGAGTAGAACGTTTAGAGACTTCACCTCTTTCTTTCCTACTTCAGATAAACGACCGTGTTAAAAGTCAGTTTATTTTTTCTGTTGCAATATCATATCATTTGTTTCCTTTTCTAATGGACCCTTTTTTCCAAAAAGGAATGTTTTTTAACGATAAACACCTTATTATTTTCGCTAGAGAAAGAGAGCGAGAGAGAGAGAGAGAGCCTACTTCAGGTAAGCACTTGTCAACGTTAGCCTTTTATTTTGAATACAATTTGTCCATACTCTTACCATTTATTTCCCGTGAATCCAAGAAATTATTTTGTCATATCTCCTATTTTACCCTAAATACCATTTTTCGTAATCTTGGCGAAGGTTTGTAACAATCAAAACTTCTTTATTTTCCCTACATATAGAAGTCCTTCGGATATGCACGTGCAAACACCCACATGTTAGCACTATTGCATTTCTCGTCATCCATATAGTAGTCCTTCAGATATGCACGTGAAAACGCCCACATATTGGCACTTGCATTTCTCAGTGGGTAAGCTGCTTTACGCCCCATCCTGCCCCACCTATAAAACATCGTATTCCCCTTTAATAATAAATGAAACCTCTTTACCACAAATGAGTTTTTCTTTTATTTAAAACCTTTTAAATTTTTTTTTTGCATTTTATTGTATTTTTATTGTAAATTACCTCTGAAGATAATTGCTATGCAATTGAAATGTACATAAGGTTTTAAATAAAAGAAAAACTCATTTGTGGTAAAGAGGTTTCATTTATTATTAAACATTACGCCACAGCTGTTTTATACAGTTATACCATACTCTCCTCTTTCTTAGAATGTTCTACACTTTTCTAAGTATATCTCGTACTCATAATTCAATTTCGTAGTTTTAGCGATGACAATAAACTGTTTTCTATGACCAACTGGCCTTCTTGATTCTAGGTATTATAAAAACACACTCTTTCGTAACTGTATTACTATTACTTGGGTTGCACTGTATTTCTGTATATTTATTATTTTTTGTAAATAACTTCAACTCAGTGTCTAAGTGGTTCAGTCTGTCAGTCAGTGAAGGAGGGGAGGAGGGGGTTTGGTTTTGTAGGGTCTGTCTCGCGACTCTGGTTGCGGCAGGAGTTTGGGATCATGGATTTTAGGAGGGGTATTCGCATGGTAGGACGTTTAATGGATGGGATGGTAAGAAAGGTGTTTTGGTTCTGAGGGGCTGCGTTTATTTGCATAATAGAGAGGACTCTGTCTGTCTGTCTGTCTCTCTCTCTCTCTCTCTCTCTCTCTCTCTCTCTCTCTCTCTTCATCGAGATAGATTATTTCACATGTGAGATACATGTGTGTGGTGTTAGAGAACGTGCGGAATGTTTACAAGGGCTTGGCCTAGCTGCAGAACATAACTGTTTATGGAGTTTGAATTACAATAATTTTTACATTAATTAAAAGTAAGATAAGCTGTAGCTAATACACGGAAGGAACCTAAACATGACAACGGAAGTTTGATATCAAACTAGACTACCCTTATGACTAACAATGGTAACAAAAACTAGGCATCAGCTCTTAAACTAAAATTCTATCATAGGAGGCAGGACGAGGAAGGTTAGGGGATGCGTGGTGCAGAAATGTTATGGAGGTTCTAGAAGGACTTTGGGACGTCGGACCAAATGAATTTTTCAAATCCCTTTGAGTAATTTGAGTTCTCGTCACTACCTAAGAGCTTTGCGGAGAGGGACCTGTAAAAAACCGCAAGTGACATTAAATAGGAACCACGAGGAATTGGAGAGAAGTCTGAGGGAAGAGGGAAGTGCAACCAAAAAGACAGGTTCAGCGGAAAGTGCACGGTGTGGAGGTGGCGGTAAGAAACTTGTGTAGTCTAGTATTTTCTTACACCAACTATCAAAGCTGACTTTTCAATGACTTATCTTGACCCGTAAACCTACATTTTTATATCGTTTTGTAGCTCGATAAGATAGGAAAACATTGTGAGTGCCTTTATACAGACTATAGCGAGTCCGTGACGCAACAGTCAACAACGTATTTAGCAAATAACGTTTTAACTGAACTGAATCAGGTCTTGATGTTCAGGGTCTATTAAACATTGTAAGAATCTCAAAAAGTCGTCTTATGACTAAAAGTAAATTAGTCAATACTTTGTCTCGACCAGTGCCTTCTTAATGTTAAGTGTTCATTCAAGATTGTAAGAATAATAAATAATTCATTAATTTTGTAGTCTATAACACTATACAGAGGCAACACTCGACAATGCGAAAAACTCCTCACCTACACTAGTAAAATACACCCAAAACTCTACTTCGCCTCAGAGATTGCAACCAACCAATCCCTAAACTTCCTTGACCTAACCATAACAAAAAGCCACTTACAAAAACACAGCTTTAACATTTACAAGGAAATCCACGCTCATCCACAACACCTCAAACCACCCTATCCAACACAAACACGCTGCCTTCAGATCCATGCTTAGGCTTAAAGAAGTTCCAATGACCACAGAAAACATAAAGAACTAGACGCTATTAATTACTTATCATACACAAATGGATACAACATCACAATAATAGACAAACTATGACACAATATACAAAAAAACACTAAAATTAACACTACAGACAGAGAAAACAAATACATCACATTACCATACGTAAACAAAACAACAAATAAAATAGCCCGAAAATTTCAAAACACGGGATACAAAATAGCATACAAAACTAATACCAATTTACAATAAAAAATACAACACGACACCAACAACAAAGATAAACTACAAGCACCAGACATATACAACTTAAACAAATGCAACGATTCTACATTGGACAAACAGGTCACAGGTTTAAACAAAGAGTCGAGGAACACAAACAGAACACCAACTCAGCATTTTACAATCACATAAAAGAAACGGACACAAATACACAGACATTTACCATAACCTAGAAATTCTACACATCAACAAAAAAGGACCACATCTCAACACACTAGAACAATATTAACTTTACAGATACAAAAAAAACACAAAGTACAAACATAATAAACGAACAAACACAATACAAATCACACATCATACTCTTTGATAGTATCGAAAACCTGCCTTTAAAACCGTCACCGCTTGACCCAACATCTCCAAGCAGAAGACACTGATGAAGATCGCCACATAGCGATTGAAAGGGTTCTGTTTCAGTAAGTTTTCACAAATTTACAAAATGTAAAGTTCGGATAGTCATAAACTATTGTTAAAGTGAATAAACAAATAAAATTATCACTCTATTATAAAACTGTAAACTGATATTACCCTTACTCTACATATTTTCTATCAATGCCTTCTTGATATTTGTTTATACAAGATGCAAGAACAATAAATAAGCGTCACCTTGTTATAAAATTGTAAACTGTTGATTACCCTTAACCTGTATATTTTCTATCAATGCCTTCTTTATATATGTTCATACAAAATTGCAGGAGCAATAAATAAGCGTCACCTTGTTATAAAATTGTAAACTGTTGATTACCCTTAAACTGTATATTTTCTATCAATGCCTTCTATATATATGTTCATACAAAATTGCAGGAGCAATAAATAAGCGTCACCTTGTTATAAAATTGTAAACTGTTGATTACCCTTAAACTGTATATTTTCTATCAATGCCTTCTTTATATATGTTTATACAAAATTGCAGGAGCAATAAATAAGCGTCACCTTGTTATAAAATTGTAAACTGTTGATTACCCTTAAACTGTATATTTTCTATCAATGCCTTCTTTATATATGTTCATACAAAATTGCAGGAGCAATAAATAAGCGTCACGTTGTTATAAAATTGTAAACTGTTGATTACCCTTAAACTGTATATTTTCTATCAATGCCTTCTTTATATATGTTCATACAAAATTGCAGGAGCAATAAATAAGCGTCACCTTGTTATAAAATTGTAAATTGATGATTTATCATTACCCTACATATTTTCTACCAATGCCTTCTTGATATTTGTTCATATAAGGTTACAAGAACAATAAATAAGCGTCACCTCGTTATAAAATTGTAAACCAATGATTTATCTTTACTCTACATCAGGGGTTCCCAAACTGGGGCCGCGCCCCCTGGGGGGGCGTGGAGAAAGTCCAGGGGGGGCGTGACGCCCAAATGAAATAAATAAAAAATTACAAAAATAATTTCCTCAGATCTTTGAAATAAAGTCTTTCTAAGTTTTCATTATTGTTTTTGTAAAGTTTCAAAAAAGTTGTGTGGTGTGTGCACAGATACCTCCGTTTGGCCTTTCCATTCTGCGTTATCGCATTTAACAGTGAACAAAAAAATCTACGTGTAGGGGGCGTGGGGGTCTCCAAATAACCAGAGGGGGGCGTCGTACAAAAAAGTTTGGGAACCTCTGCTCTACATATTTTTGACCAATGCCTTCTTGATATTTGTTTATTCAAAATCAAAAGAACAATAAATAAACGTCACCTTGTTTTAAAATTGTAGACTGATGTTAACTGTTACTCTACATATTTTCTACCAATGCCTTCTTGTTATTTGTTCGTACAACATTGCAAGAACAATAAATAAGTGTTACCTTATAAATTAATTGTAAACTGATGTATAAATTTACTCTACCTTTATTCGACTAATGCATCTTAGATGATTACTGTTCATGCAATGTTCCAAGTACAGTAAATGAACGTCACTTTGTCATAAAATAGTAAACGTACAATTAATTTTATTATACAAGTTTTCACACGCTTGTTATAATTTCCATGTTTAATCACCATTGTAAGAACAATAAATAACCTTGACTTTGTTATAAAACTCTTGATCCGAGACTAACTTACTTTGACATATGGAACTTTGGTTTGACGATATATATATATATATATATATATATATATATATATATATATATATATATATATATATATATTTGCAACTAAATACTGAAGTCTGTAAACGGTATATAGAATGTAATACAGTGGACCTGACTAATTCTAAAACCAAGTAATATTTAAGAATCATATATCCATGAGTTGTGGTTAGGCTACAAACCACTTGCAGCTAAATACTGAAGTCTGTAAACGGTATATAGAATGTAATACAGTGGACCTGATTAATTCTAAAACCAAGTAATATTTAAGAATCATATATCCATGAGTTGTGGTTAGGCTACAAACCACTTGCAGCTAAATACTGAAGTCTGTAAACGGTATATAGAATGTAATACAGTGGACCTGATTAATTCTAAAAGCAAGTAATATTTAAGAATCATATATCCACGAGTTGTGGTTAGGCTACAAACCACTTGCAGCTAAATACTGAAGTCTGTAAACGGTATATAGAATGTAATACAGTGGACCTGACTAATTCTAAAACCAAGTAATATTTAAGAATCATATATCCATGAGTTGTGGTTAGGCTACAAACCACTTGCAGCTAAATACTGAAGTCTGTAAACGGTATATAGAATGTAATACAGTGGACCTGACTAATTCTAAAACCAAGTAATATTTAAGAATCATATATCCATGAGTTGTGGTTAGGCTACAAACCACTTGCAGCTAAATACTGAAGTCTGTAAACGGTATATAGAATGTAATACAGTGGACCTGATTAATTCTAAAACCAAGTAATATTTAAGAATCATATATCCATGAGTTGTGGTTAGGCTACAAACCACTTGCAACTAAATACTGAAGTCTGTAAACGGTATATAGAATGTAATACAGTGGACCTGATTAATTCTAAAACCAAGTAATATTTAAGAATCATATATCCATGAGTTGTGGTTAGGCTACAAACCACTTGCAACTAAATACTGAAGTCTGTAAACGGTATATAGAATGTAATACAGTGGACCTGATTAATTCTAAAACCAAGTAATATTTAAGAATCATATCCATGAGTTGTGGTTAGGCTACAAACCACTTGCAACTAAATACTGAAGTCTGTAAACGGTATATAGAATGTAATACAGTGGACCTGATTAATTCTAAAACCAAGTAATATTTAAGAATCATATATCCATGAGTTGTGGTTAGGCTACAAACCACTTGCAACTAAATACTGAAGTCTGTAAACGGTATATAGAATGTAATACAGTGGACCTGATTAATTCTAAAACCAAGTAATATTTAAGAATCATATATCCATGAGTTGTGGTTAGGCTACAAACCACTTGCAACTAAATACTGAAGTCTGTAAACGGTATATAGAATGTAATACAGTGGACCTGATTAATTCTAAAACCAAGTAATATTTAAGAATCATATATCCACGAGTTGTGGTTAGGCTACAAACCACTTGCAGCTAAATACTGAAGTCTGTAAACGGTATATAGAATGTAATACAGTGGACCTGACTAATTCTAAAACCAAGTAATATTTAAGAATCATATATCCATGAGTTGTGGTTAGGCTACAAACCACTTGCAGCTAAATACTGAAGTCTGTAAACGGTATATAGAATGTAATACAGTGGACCTGATTAATTCTAAAACCAAGTAATATTTAAGAATCATATATCCACGAGTTGTGGTTAGGCTACAAACCACTTGCAGCTAAATACTGAAGTCTGTAAACGGTATATAGAATGTAATACAGTGGACCTGACTAATTCTAAAACCAAGTAATATTTAAGAATCATATATCCACGATTTGTGGTTAGGCTACAAACCACTTGCAACTAAATACTGAAGTCTGTAAACGGTATATAGAATGTAATACAGTGGACCTGATTAATTCTAAAACCAAGTAATATTTAAGAATCATATATCCATGAGTTGTGGTTAGGCTACAAACCACTTGCAACTAAATACTGAAGTCTGTAAACGGTATATAGAGTGTAATACAGTGGACCTGATTAATTCTAAAACCAAGTAATATTTAAGAATCATATATCCATGAGTTGTGGTTAGGCTACAAACCACTTGCAACTAAATACTGAAGTCTGTAAACGGTATATAGAATGTAATACAGTGGACCTGATTAATTCTAAAACCAAGTAATATTTAAGAATCATATATCCATGAGTTGTGGTTAGGCTACAAACCACTTGCAACTAAATACTGAAGTCTGTAAACGGTATATAGAATGTAATACAGTGGACCTGATTAATTCTAAAACCAAGTAATATTTAAGAATCATATATCCATGAGTTGTGGTTAGGCTACAAACCACTTGCAGCTAAATACTGAAGTCTGTAAACGGTATATAGAATGTAATACAGTGGACCTGATTAATTCTAAAACCAAGTAATATTTAAGAATCATATATCCATGAGTTGTGGTTAGGCTACAAACCACTTGCAACTAAATACTGAAGTCTGTAAACGGTATATAGAATGTAATACAGTGGACCTGATTAATTCTAAAACCAAGTAATATTTAAGAATCATATATCCATGAGTTGTGGTTAGGCTACAAACCACTTGCAACTAAATACTGAAGTCTGTAAACGGTATATAGAATGTAATACAGTGGACCTGATTAATTCTAAAACCAAGTAATATTTAAGAATCATATATCCATGAGTTGTGGTTAGGCTACAAACCACTTGCAACTAAATACTGAAGTCTGTAAACGGTATATAGAATGTAATACAGTGGACCTGATTAATTCTAAAACCAAGTAATATTTAAGAATCATATATCCATGAGTTGTGGTTAGGCTACAAACCACTTGCAACTAAATACTGAAGTCTGTAAACGGTATATAGAATGTAATACAGTGGCCCTGATTAATTCTAAAACCAAGTAATATTTAAGAATCATATATCCATGAGTTGTGGTTAGGCTACAAACCACTTGCAGCTAAATACTGAAGTCTGTAAACGGTATATAGAATGTAATACAGTGGACCTGATTAATTCTAAAACCAAGTAATATTTAAGAATCATATATCCATGAGTTGTGGTTAGGCTACAAACCACTTGCAGCTAAATACTGAAGTCTGTAAACGGTATATAGAATGTAATACAGTGGACCTGATTAATTCTAAAACCAAGTAATATTTAAGAATCATATATCCATGAGTTGTGGTTAGGCTACAAACCACTTGCAGCTAAATACTGAAGTCTGTAAACGGTATATAGAATGTAATACAGTGGACCTGATTAATTCTAAAACCAAGTAATATTTAAGAATCATATATCCACGAGTTGTGGTTAGGCTACAAACCACTTGCAGCTAAATACTGAAGTCTGTAAACGGTATATAGAATGTAATACAGTGGACCTGATTAATTCTAAATTAAGTAATATTTAAGAATCATATATCCAGAGTTGTGGTTAGGCTACAAACCACTTGCAACTAAATACTGAAGTCTGTAAACGGTATATAGAATGTAATACAGTGGACCTGATTAATTCTAAAACCAAGTAATATTTAAGAATCATATATCCAGAGTTGTGGTTAGGCTACAAACCACTTGCAACTAAATACTGAAGTCTGTAAACGGTATATAGAATGTAATACAGTGGACCTGATGAATTCTAAAGCCAAGTAATATTTAAGAATCATATATCCATGAGTTGTGGTTAGGCTACAAACCACTTGCAGCTAAATACTGAAGTCTGTAAACGGTATATAGAATGTAATACAGTGGACCTGATGAATTCTAAAACCAAGTAATATTTAAGAATCATATATCCATGAGTTGTGGTTAGGCTACAAACCACAACAATTAGGCGATTAAAAACACTTTTTGGTTAGGATCATGGGCGGAGTTGCAGGTTTTGTTCTGGAGGGGGAACACAAGATTGCCCTAGAGTTATCAAATGTGGTCAATTTGATACTTGTAGTCATTTAATACTCAAATGTGGTCCATTTGATGGTACCAAAATATTTTGTTCTCTCCAAAATAGAGGACATTTAAAACCTTTTCGAGATTGAGCTAAGAACTTACAATATAAGGTGCATGTTTAAAACTATTTTTTATTGGTAAGTTGGGCATAGTATTCAACGATATGTTTCTCATAGAACGAAAATCGAAGGCTTTTAGACTTATAGCTTTGCAATACAGTATTTAATTTTGTGGAATTTTGCAAAGCCATGAGTCCAAAAATAAGCCAAATTTAGTTTCTATGAGAAAAATAACATTGAATAGCAAACTTCATCTGAAACAATTTCCAAAATTTTATTTTGAACATTATGATTTGTAAGAATAAAATAAGGTTCATATTATTCTTTGAACTTGCAGTCATATTCAGAAAATAGCTGCGTACGATCAAAATAACAACTGCTACTGCCGAGTGTATGTCTTGTCAGAACTATTAATATTTGTGTAGTATTTTAAAGAGTTCATTGTGAACTTTTTATTATAAAAAAGTAATACACCTGTCCTGAAAGTTAGGGGGCACTGCCCCTCCTTAACTCCGCCCATGGTCAGGACTGAAAAAGCTTTAAAGTTTCTAAAAATGTTTTTGGACTTAAGAAAACATATTAAGACAATATAGTGACAGGAATATGTTATGATAGCCTACAAATATAAATTTCCTATGGGGCCTTAAATTCTATTGGAATCTAGTTTTACGTGACACGTATTATTAGAAAGCTGTGTGAGGAAGGGAGCTCTGAATACAGTAGTCTCGAAATTCCGAGTCCCGATACTTCGAGCTTTCGTTAAATTCGGGTCTATTTTTTTAAAGCCTATTTTATCATTTTGATAGAAAATGATGAGTCGGGCTTCCAAGAAATGTATATATCAATACTGTTTGCAGAGGAAATAAGTCGGGCATCCAAGAAATGTTCATATAAAGTTCTATAAACTTATTAAGTGCATTTTTAATTACTTATAGTATCGGGGTTCATTAAAACTCCAATTTTTTTAAATGCACAGGAACGTATTTCCGTGTAATCCAAATTTTCGGTAATCCGAGGGGGTCTCTGTCCCATCGAATTGTCGAGGCTGTACTGTACATCTATGGTTATAGAAGAATAGATAAAGAAAAGTTCTGCCTAAAATAAACCTCATCCTATTCCGAGTTATTGAGAGAAAATCGATTTGTTTTTTCAGCTTGGTCCTGTAAGCTTTTAATGGGCCTAATTCTGTGAACCAGATCCTGGTTTTACCTTTCAAGAAGGATAAGTGCAAATTCTAATTCTAGGTCTATTATTAATAATATATTTGGGTAGCTACAGTTGTTCTTGTTTCCAAAGCGTATCACTAGGTTGAGTTTGTGTTCACTGTTATATAGTCGTCCCCGACCTTTTATGTCTCATCATCCTCTTTATGGAAGTTGACTAACACCTATTGCCTCCTTATCATTTTCATTGTACGCCTAATTTTAATTCGAAGCAAAGTAAACAAGTAATTTAAAATCTTTTTAAAATGTCAATTCCTACTTAATCAACAAAGAAAATTTGTATTTATTTTATAACTACAATTAATGTAAATGTGTATAGGCCTATGTTAGAATAGCAATATTAAGTACAAAAAAGAAAGCGATATTTTTGCAATTTTCCATTTGCTTTTCTATGTATGGTGTTGGGCTATTATTTTTGTTTTTTACTATTTACACTTTCTTTTTTTTACGCCGCTTGAATTGTGTTGTAGTTACTTTTCGCTTTCCTTTCGCTTTGTCCGTTTGTTAAGCAAGATTCGATACCGTTAATACAATTTGTTTGTTTTTTTTATTCTTTTCATACATTTTTAATCCTTGAGCATTATTTATGATATTGTGCGGTAATCATAGCAACAATTTAAGGTTATACAATGGAGGTTTCCCATATAGATCTTTGAGAAGTTCGTTTCTAGTTATGGAAAGTTGGCTCAGTGTCAAAAAACCGCTAGATTTCGAATATGAAGATTCTCAGTTCGAATCTGACCTAGACCTCTAAATTTTTATAATTTAATTATTAAAAAAATATTTGGAAAAACTGTATTGACATCAATTGTCATCCACTATATGTTACAAAAATGTATTTAAACTTGATTGGATGAGTAAAAAAACGTATTTTGTTAACGATTGAAAATTTGTACAAGATATGTCAGGAGAGTGTGAGCTAATAGAATGAATTTAATAATAAAGCAGTTTTATTATTTTAAACAATTTACTACCCTATATAAAACCAACCGAAATAGTTTTATCAGGCCACTCTTAAATAGAATAATTAAAAAATGTATATATTTTACTGATTTTATTGAAAAATAAAAAAGTGAAACAATTAACTAAGATAACAGCCGTAGGCCTACATTTGAAACAAAGGAGTAAGTTACATGTTTTAATTTTTAAATTGAAACCTGGAAAATTTAAGACACATTGTTGACCAAATTATTTCATTGTTTCGTGATGAGCTGGACAACAGAACTAAATCCTTTTTCAACTAAATATTTTAACGGGAACGAAATGAGTTCAGTTTTCCCCTAAAATTGTGGATAAGTTTACATAAGCTTCGCCCAGGCTGATTCGAAACAACTATGCTTGAAATTATGTTTATTACTTTCAAATGAAAATGTGCAGTCATACTTACTTTGTATAAAAATGTACAATCATACTTACTTTGTACCAGAATGTACAGTCATACTTAGTTTGTATGAAAATATACAGTCATACTTAGTTTGTATGAAAATGTACAATCATACTTACTTTGTATGAAAATGTACAATCATACTTAGTTTGTATGAAAATGTACATTCATACTTACTTTGTATGAAAATGTAATCATGCTTACTTTGTATGAAAATGTACAGTCATACTTACTTTGGATGAAAATGTACAGTCATGCTTACTTTGTATGAAAATGTATAGTCATACTTACTTTCTATGAAAATGTACAGTCATACTCACTTTGTATGAAAATGTACAGTCTTACTTACTTTCTATGAAAATGTGCAGTCATACTTATTTTGTATGAAAATGTACAGTCATACTTTAAATCTAGAAACTCCGTCTGCAAAGAGTTATCACGTTTATCCACAGCTTCAAATCCTAGAATCCAATTCGGAATTTGTAACTTGTCCAAATATTTTAATTTTTCCCTTTTGAATGCTCATTGCCCACCACCTATTTATTACCGCCCTGATAACCTAAATCGCCCACTTGGTTATCAGATCGCCCCCACAATGAGAACCACTGATCTATGCCTTCACATAAGTAATATTTGAGCTGGCTTATTAGTCAAGGTGTTTAAGAAATAGCTGTGCATAAAATCCCAATTATAAACACTTTATCTTACGCGTTTCAAAGACTTATTTCATCATTATGAGTGAAACTACTACACAATCACAGCTAAGACGGCAGTCTTATAATTTTGAGTCTATGCACAGTTATTTATTAGTCCTTCATATACTCGTATACTAAAAAGACCATTTTGGTTACATTAAATCGCCGTAAAGTCACTGGATCTTAAAATACACGCTAATGGGCTGGATATAGGTGCGTCTAGCCCGCGGCTAACCTCATTAGCGTAATAACGACTTCAGAGGTCACGAGAAAGTTTCGGGCCGCCGGAAACGAGATGATATTAAAAGCGAGAAGCGGCTGCAACCTTGGACTTGCGGAGAGAGTTTTGGGGGTGAAAGTAGTCCCACGCCGCTAACTTTCTTCTCTGCTTGCCAGGACTGTTGTCATAGCGTTAGAGCGCAGTTAAATTAAAACAGTGTAGTAAAACTTTAATGCTAACTTCCACGTCAACTTCTGGATTAGTTTTCGTTCATTTTTACCGTTTGGAAACCTAAATAGGCAACCGCCTGTTATATTATTTACCTTCCGAGGCGATTGAACTCACTAACCGAGTTAATCGAAGCTGAAACCATTAGACCCATTGAAACGGCTAGTTTTGTAAATGCATTACTACACTCGCTTTTGTGGGAATAAATATTCTAATTTCCCAATAGAGAATAGATCTTCCTCTGCTAAAAAAAACATTGTTTCCTTTATTCATAAACGATATATATATAGTCTATATATATATATATATATATATATATATATATATATATATATATATATATATATATATATATATTTATATATATATTTATATATATATATATATGTTTATATTTGTGTATGTATATATATATATATATATATATATATATATATATATATATATATATATATATATATATATATAGGTTAGTTTTGGTTGGTAAAGATTATTTAGATTTTTTGGACTAGGAGACTGACAGACTTACCTTGGTAAGAGTCCACTCTGTAGTCTTGAAATAGAAACACATAAAAGCACTTAAACAATGATATATTTCAACCACACAGTGGTCTTTGTCAATCAAAAAGAAAACACAAAAAGAAATATGAGAGAATGAAATAAAATAATTATAAATAGTAATCACAGATTGTGTAGAGTAGAAATCGTAATCTGTGATTACAATTTATAATTATTTTATTTCATTCTCTCATATTTCTTTTTGTGTTTTCTCTTTGATTGACAAAGACCACTGTGTGGTTTAAATATATCATTGTTTAAGTGCTTTTATGTGTTTCTATTTCAAGACTACAGAGTGGACTCTTACCAAGGTTAGTCTGTCAGTCTCCTAGTTCAAAAAATCTATATATATATATATATATATGAGGGAATTTCATGTCCTGGCTGTATTTTTATGCGCAATTCTATGGATAACTTTGTCAGGGGATAGTACTAAACTGGTCGTCATAAAAGCATACGAAAAAAATCCATTTAAAAATGTTAAACAGCAATCATTTTAGGCTGACTATCCGATGTTGTTAAATTTTTTTTTTTAACTGCATGTGAAACGCTTACGTAATTGTAGAACAATTACAAATTTAAGTTTTATTGGTCGTAGCCTATTTAAGGTTCAAAAGTATTTCAATTTTGTTTTCACAAACCCCAATTCTACTACAAAGTGTGCAGCTAATTTACACCACAATACGCTCAGATTTTAGTTTTATTTAAAACAGAGTAGGACTCTACGAAAGTGAAATCGGACAGAAGGGGTGGGGGCTGCCACTGAAAGGGCGAATGGGAAATCCACATCCAGCCGGGTTGGCGAACTTGTTCTTCGTTAAACGTCCGTTCGTTGATACGTGTCAGCGTTCAAACTGACAACACCGTATCCCTACCCCGTCAGACTCGTTCCCATTCTGCTTTGAATCAAACTATAGGATCAGGTATGGGAATCATTTGCACTTTAGTTTGTCAAACCTAATAATGCTGCCCTTAAAGCTACACGTCTTTATGGCCTCGATAGAAAGAATGTCCACTCAAGGTAGTTAACCCTACATACGCTATGCCAGAGTTTTCTTCTGTTCCCAGGACAAGGGGATCATTTCTCAAACCTAATTCTATCTTGCCCTTCTTTCGCCTTCTTCATTCAAGGGGATCTAACGGGTAAATACCTATTTATGACCCCGCTAGAAAGCATGTATGCTCCAGGAACGCTCCCATACTCAAATGTGGCCATATTTCTCCCCAATATCCTATAATAACAGACTATTTAGAACCCTTGTTCATTTTTACCTAACCCTTCATTATGAGAAAGTGTAAAACCTTGTGGACGAAAACAAACCTTGTAGCTGATCTCGATTTGACCTTGAGCTCAGCTGACCAAGGACGAAATATTGCTGCAGTTTGTGAAACCTCCTTCCATTATTTGGGCACATATGAATAAGAATTGCGTTTTTTCTGTGGGTGGTTTGTATACCTAAACTTGGAGGACATAGACATTTTGACTAAATTCTAATTAAGTTTTTTTAAAAAAAAACTCTAATCACATCGTTTATATTTTCAAGCATTAAGTATATTTTTAAGTTTTTTTTTTTAATTTTAATTATAGGATTAAATGAAACACCAATGCTTTTAATTCTCTATAAGAAGGAGGGGTGAAAGAAAGAAATACTGAAAGAGAGAAGATTCCACCCCAAAAATAATGGAAGCTATGCGTTGTACACGTGATGGGTTTTGTCACAGTTAGTCAAACAGCCTATTCTGACAAACTGTTTGTGTTCTATCATTTCCGTCCGTTCTCTGTTTTTTCCTGCTGTCTACTAGTTTTTTACAGCGTTGGGTTATTGCTTTCTTGATGTTAACTTAGGTTATGTTAGATTAGTCTTGATATTTCCCGTCATACAGCTTTATTTCACTGCATTTCATCTCTTAGTGATTCTAAACTCTAATTAATACATCAAAGTTAATGCGATCTTTCCATATGCTTTAATATTTTGTTAAAATATCTCTTCATTTAATTGATGTTTTTGGTTTTTTTTTTCATTTTCCCATTAACAGAGTTTATGTTATTAGTCCATTACTTCTGTTGTTTATAAAGCTTAATATAGGTATCTGTGTTTTACAGAAGCACTTTATTCCATGTTTACTCTAGTTAGCACAATCATGTCTCATAATTTGCAGGGAAATCTAAACCTTACTATTTTAGAACTTTGTATATGTGTGTGTATGTAGGTCTATATCTGTACTTTGCGCAATGATCAGTGTTTACTCCTAGTTAGCATTTATGACGCGTAATTTGTAGGTAAATCTTAAGATTAATATTTTAGAATTTTGCGTATATATCTGTGCTTTGAGCATTAATCCGTGTTTCTCAAAGTTAGCATATTATAACTCATAATTTGAAGGGAAATCTGAAGATTAATATTTTTAGAATTTTGCGTATATATCTGTGCTTTGCGCATTAATCCGTGTTTCTCAAAGTTAGCATATTATAACTCATAATTTGAAGGGAAATCTGAAGATTAATATTTTTAGAATTTTGTGTATATATCTGTGCTTTGCGCATTAATCCGTGTTTCTCAAAGTTAGCATATTATAACTCATAATTTGAAGGGAAATCTGAAGATTAATATTTTTAGAATTTTGTGTATATATCTGTGCTTTGCGCATTAATCCGTGTTTCTCAAAGTTAGCATATTATAACTCATAATTTGAAGGGAAATCTGAAGATTAATATTTTTAGAATTTTGTGTATATATCTGTGCTTTGCGCATTAATCCGTGTTTCTCAAAGTTAGCATATTATAACTCATAATTTGAAGGGAAATCTGAAGATTAATATTTTTAGAATTTTGCGTATATATCTGTGCTTTGCGCATTAATCCGTGTTTCTCAAAGTTAGCATATTATAACTCATAATTTGAAGGGAAATCTGAAGATTAATATTTTTAGAATTTTGCGTATATATCTGTGCTTTGAGCATTAATCCGTGTTTCTCAAAGTTAGCATATTATAACTCATAATTTGAAGGGAAATCTGAAGATTAATATTTTTAGAATTTTGTGTATATATCTGTGCTTTGCGCATTAATCCGTGTTTCTCAAAGTTAGCATATTATAACTCATAATTTGAAGGGAAATCTGAAGATTAATATTTTTAGAATTTTGCGTATATATCTGTGCTTTGAGCATTAATCCGTGTTTCTCAAAGTTAGCATATTATAACTCATAATTTGAAGGGAAATCTGAAGATTAATATTTTTAGAATTTTGTGTATATATCTGTGCTTTGCGCATTAATCCGTGTTTCTCAAAGTTAGCATATTATAACTCATAATTTGAAGGGAAATCTGAAGATTAATATTTTTAGAATTTTGCGTATATATCTGTGCTTTGAGCATTAATCCGTGTTTCTCAAAGTTAGCATATTATAACTCATAATTTGAAGGGAAATCTGAAGATTAATATTTTTAGAATTTTGTGTATATATCTGTGCTTTGCGCATTAATCCGTGTTTCTCAAAGTTAGCATATTATAACTCATAATTTGAAGGGAAATCTGAAGATTAATATTTTTAGAATTTTGCGTATATATCTGTGCTTTGCGCATTAATCCGTGTTTCTCAAAGTTAGCATATTATAACTCATAATTTGAAGGGAAATCTGAAGATTAATATTTTTAGAATTTTGCGTATATATCTGTGCTTTGAGCATTAATCCGTGTTTCTCAAAGTTAGCATATTATAACTCATAATTTGAAGGGAAATCTGAAGATTAATATTTTTAGAATTTTGCGTATATATCTGTGCTTTGAGCATTAATCCGTGTTTCTCAAAGTTAGCATATTATAACTCATAATTTGAAGGGAAATCTGAAGATTAATATTTTTAGAATTTTGTGTATATATCTGTGCTTTGCGCATTAATCCGTGTTTCTCAAAGTTAGCATATTATAACTCATAATTTGAAGGGAAATCTGAAGATTAATATTTTTAGAATTTCGTGTATATATCTGTGCTTTGCGCACCCGTGTTTCTCATAATTAGCATATTAAAACTCGTAATTTGTAAGGAATTCTGAAGATTAATAAAACAAATAAAAACCTGCACAAGACTCACAAATTAATCATTTATTTACTCAAACTCGTTTCAATTACAAAGGCGTCATCACCAGTGAGTGTTGCTACTACAAACTCTAACTTACAACTTGAAGTTTGTAGTAGCAACACTCACTGATGATGATGATGACTGTCATTGAAACGCGTTTGTGTAAATAAATGATTAATTTGTGAGTCTTGTGTATGTTTTTTTATTTGTTTTAACATAAGCTCACAAGCTAAGCTCAAAGAATAATACTGAAGATTAATGATTTAGAATGTTTGTATATATACATGTATCTGTATATTGTGCATTGATCCGTGTTTTACGATTAGGTAGCTTATTATGACTCGTAATCTATAAAGCTTAATATTTTGTTTATTGTTTGTGTGTATTGTTTATATTTTTTAAAGTATGATACTGTTATCTTTATAGAATAGCTAAAGTAAATTATTTCCTCCTTCGTGTGCGGTAAAATAAATTAACAAAAATTTGTCTCGAAATAAAAATAAACTAGTATAAGTTCAATATATTTTGCAACAGTTGTTTTGATTTCACAGTTAATAAAAAGAAATTGAATTTTTTACCCATTCTGCGAAGAAATTATTCAGTTACTGTGAGCAATATGTTTAAATGGTCAAGGTCATGCGTAGTGAGATAAAGTAACCTTCAAAGCTACTTTTATTGTTGAAATTATTATCAGAATATATCATAACAATTCGTGCAAATTACATCTGTTATGATACTCTCACTAAGGACAGAAATATTGTCAGTAAACTGTTGATAAATAAGGCTGTGTTTATTATACGTTCATGGTTACTCTGTGTGTAATCAGATTAAAATAGGTATGACTGCAGCGCGCATGCGCATTCGTAGTGGTACATGTAAACAAATCAGTCCTTATCGTTTCTATTTTTGTATTGACGTTGCACCAGTATTTCAAGAATTCTGTTGTACTTAATTTTTAAATAAGTTATGCTATTACTGCTTTAACTTTCTGAGAACCAAGAAATTATAAAATATATATAGGTTTGAATATTATCCGTTCGTATTTGGTAATAATCTTAGCCACTGCACAAAATATCTTTAAAAACGCTTTCAAAATAAGTTTAAAAAGTTTTGACAACCTTTATATTGTAAATTTTCAATATTTATTTTATAAATAAAGCATAATATTAAAAGATGGTTAAATAAATTTGGCGAGCAAAATCATTTCTCCGCCAATGTTATTTGATATTTGCCAATACAGACATTTCAAAATGCATCCCTTGTGTAGCACGTTTTGGTTGTCCTTGCTAAATTTTATTTTACTCTTCTGACGTAGACTTACGGCCAGTTTTCATTTTAAGTCACAATTCTATTCTAGGCCTAGTTTTTCCTTTATCTTGGTTTATTTTTTTGCTTCATTTTTCAGAAACTAATGAAAAATGTTCTGTTTGTTTAAAAAGACAATCTGAATTATTACTGCATCAACTTTGCTGTTAAAATCCTTTATTTTACAGCCTTGTTTTACGTGATTTTGCTGTAACATTGGTTTAAAAATATTTTTTATAGTGTCAATTTATGAACAAAACAAATCATTTATAAAAGAGTTACAAATATTGTTTAAAACGTTATTTAACATATTTAATCTACAAAAAAAGATTTTAATGGAAACGTGTAATATTTTTCACCTATAAAATTCACTCGTAATTTTTATGAGGGTACGATAATGTGTTGTTTTGTTTACAGAATATAATAAAGAAATTTATTTAAGAATTTTTTGCAATTTTATTTTTTGAACTATTTAAAAACTACATTTTACGAAAGTAATGTACATTAAATATAATGAAACACCATAGTTTCGAAAATTGAAAAGATAGTAAGCTACAACCAACGTAAAATAATTTAATTAGTGTAGAAGAATACAAGCTTTAATAGACTAACAGCTGACCTGAGTTAGGTTAATCCACTGACACAACCACACTCTTCCGCATCACAAGCACTACTGGCTAGACGCTAAAGTGTGACTGGACGTGCAGCCAAACGTAGGCCTATCCTAACCTTGCAGGCCGTGGATTTCGTTATTCAGCTGGTGAGATACCGCTGTACGCGGAAGCATTGTTGTAAAAATAACAGCTGACCTGAGTTTGGTTAATTCATTGACACACAACAATCTTCCGGACCACAGCACTACTGGGCATGCAGCCAAAAATAAGCCTACCCTGATCTCCCGGCCGTGGATTTTGTTAGCCGGAAAGATGCCGTACGCGGAAGCATTGTTGTTCTTAATTAAGAAATCACAATACATATTGTGTTTTAGAAGTAACAAAACAAAGGCAATAATTATAGTGTTTTCGCCGAAGGAAGAACTTTTCTCAGTGACGTTTGTGCACAATGCCAAGAAAATGTTCGACCAAAATCAGAACTAATTAAATGACAACATACCCTTAAATTTCAGAGTTCTATTTACCTTAAACTTTCAGCAGGGCTCGCACCTTGGGAGTATGAGTGCTTTCTCTCTACATGTGTCGTAATAGAGTTTTCGCGAACTGGGAATTTTCCTGCTTGTCTTCATATTTTTTGCCGTAGCGCTAGATGGGTTTCGCACTAAACGAACTTGAAAATAAAATATTGAATTTGTTCGTTTACGGCCTTTACAGGCAAAATATTATTTAAAAAAACAAAAACTTAAACATTGTTAAGTGTTTTGAACTCTAATAAAACACATTTTAATTTTCACCCTGTCCATATTGATCGACTTATTCAGATATCCAATTGTAAATTATAGCCAATAAAACAGGAATATTGCCTACAGGCAAGTGTTTACATATTTATTTATGTTAAAGTATATAAAGTAAAAATATTGTATTCAGACTTATATGTATTATGAATTCTTGAATTTAAACTACATATTTTAAAATCTCGAAGACTAGATTAGAGGACATAGGGTTAGTTTAAAACTCGATTCCGTTGATCTAGAGTGTATAATTTTTAAATCCGTCATTATAAGCATTTAGCTACGACAGCGGCGCAGCCAAGATTTTGTCAAGGGGGCCTAGGGGGTTCTTTGTTCACTCCCTGTAGAGAATATTGAATTTTTACTACTCTAAAACTCATATTTTAGGGATATCCAGCACCAAAAAAGACTCAAATTGAAACTAAATCTGTGTTTTTAGGTTATAGTATAGCAGGTTATTTAGTATTTTTCGACGAGTCTCTTGGGCGCTTTTACATTTTGATTCATGTACCATTGACATTCATTGAAGTTGTCTTGTTGTTGTTTTCCTTCTTACAAAATTAGCCTATAATAATCAAACAACATTTTCTAATTAGGGTTTATGATTTAATACCCTAATGGAGAGCAAAAACCAATCGACATTTAACAAATATATTGGATATTTATTGTTAAAAGTTGATTTGGCATTTTATAATGGTCTCAGAATTTGCACCTAAATATGTACAATGTTATTAAGACTGTTTGTCTGCTCCTCTTGGCATTTCAGAAACGTGCTTTAAACTGACGGAGCTAATTATACCTTAACGAACTTCAAAGTTGTGAATTATATATTAGGGTCTATTTATGGTTTTTGTTAAGCCTCATATTTATCAAGCAGTTATTTTTTAACTAACGATCCTTCTGTGGCGATAATATTTTCTACTGTCGTTCGTATTACCCTACACTTAAATTGCAGTTAAAACATATATTCTTTTTTTGTCATTTTTAATTTATTTATAGATTTTAATTTTTTGGTCAGGGTAAGGGAGGCGGCTCTCCTTGGCGCCTCCCTTCAGCGCGCCATTGCTCTCCGAGACTATTGCCACTGTCGAGCTGCTAGAATTTGATTTTATATGGATCAGTGTTATTTCAATGAATGAATTTGAGTTGTAATTTATTTACGTTTTGTCATTTTAAGCTTGTGAAAAATATATGAAACGTTCAATCCAGGAATGTCGTGAAAGCCTATAATGCCATATTTATTCATAACAAAACGTACTCAAACTAAACATATACCAGTATGTATTTATCTCAATGCGTTTTGCTGATTTCTTTCTTTATCGTCAATAAGAGCGCTAGAAAATCTTTAAAATCGTGTAGTTTTTTCACTGATGATGACGATACTAAAATCAAACCAGTTTGATATATAAATCCTATTTCAACCACTGCCCTGTAATATCTTTAGGATAACTGGATATGGGTATAGTTTTTCGGCCATGTTTACTTTTACCAAATCTAGACGTTTCGGGCAGTTTTCTATAAAAAATTTAGAATCGTTCTTATTGGATTCTACTCTGATTATACAACCTCTAAGAGCAAAAGTCTTCTTGAAACGCCTTCTTGCTGAGTTGATCTTCTAATGAACGAGTATTAGTTGTTTTAGCCCCAAACGCCCTTAGTATGTGTTTAAAGTTGAAATAAGACACGTAACAGGAATTCGTAGCTACTCGCCAAACTTTTCATAAAACTTTGAAGAAAGAGGAATTTTAAACTTAACGTGGAATATTTTGTACTTGGAATTGCTTCCAAGGTGGATATTTATAGCTATATTAATCGAAGTTTTTCAAACACACAATCAACCTATTTAATTATTAACTGATATTGTTTAACGGATTTACATCATCTATTATTTATTATTGGTCGTTTATAGGGAAATATTTGCTTGATTTTGACTGAAATGGACAAAGTAAACCATTTAACTAATGTTTCGAAACCATTAGGAATCCCAACCTGCAATCTGTGTTTGGGAATCCATCGTCACAATCCCAACCTGGAATGGGTGTTTAGAAATTCGACCTTATAGTCTTGATCCGGAATCTGTGTTTAAGAATTCGACTTTATAATCATGATCCGGAATCTGTGTTTAAGAATTCGACTTTATAATCTTGATCCGGAATCTGTGTTTAAGAATTCGACTTTATAATCTTGATCCGGAATTTGCGTTTAAGAATCAGACTTTATAATCTTGATCCGGAATCTGTGTTTAAGAATTCGACTTTATAATCTTGATCCGGAATCTGTGTTTAAGAATCAGACTTTATAATCTTGATCCGGAATCTGTGTTTAAGAATTCGACTTTATAATCTTGATCCGGAATCTGTGTTTAAGAATCAGACTTTATAATCTTGATCCGGAATCTGTGTTTAAGAATCAGACTTTATAATCTTGATCCGGAATCTGTGTTTAAGAATTCGACTTTATAATCTTGATCCGGAATCTGTGTTTAAGAATCAGACTTTATAATCTTGATCCGGAATCTGTGTTTAAGAATCAGACTTTATAATCTTGATCCGGAATCTGTGTTTAAGAATCAGACTTTATAATCTTGATCCGGAATCTGTGTTTAAGAATCAGACTTTATAATCTTGATCTGGAATCTGTGTTTAAGAATTCGACTTTATAATCTTGATCCGGAATCTGTGTTTAAGAATCAGACTTTATAATCTTGATCCGGAATCTGTGTTTTAGAATCAGACTTTATAATCTTGATCCGGAATCTGTGTTTAAGAATCAGACTTTATAATCTTGATCCGGAATCTGTGTTTAAAAATCCGACTTTATAATCTTTATCTGGAATCTGTGTTTTATAAAGAACCCATCACCTTGGGAAACCTGTCAACTAAAGTGAGGCTGAATATCTGTTTTGTCAAAGTTTTTTTTTCATCCACAAGTGTTATTATTTTTTCCCTGTTCCTGAGGTTTGTTTGCAATATCTGTGACGTGTGAAAGCTATATAAATACCAATTTGTATTAGGCTCTAACAAGAGTAGATTATACTTAATTTATAATTCTGAAACAACAACATTTCGGAAACACTAATTTTACATTATTTCAAATCAATGTTAAAGCCAAATTATCACTGAATAAGTAATTCGGTGTAAAAACATCAAGTTAATTACTATATAATTACTGTTCATAAATAAATACATTAAAACACGAGTAATACATGTCGAGTTTCAACACATCTCTAAATACCATTCTAATTGTTTAATTTGATCATAATAGTGTTGACAAGACAACTCTGCGTTGGCCCGGATTGAAACTTTTATTTACCTTTACCTCGAGACACGCTTAATTCAGTTTTCAAAGACCAGGTGCAATTAAAATGCCGTACAAAGTGTCAATTTATGCTTTTATAAATCATACGGCGATGTCAGTGAACGTTTTCGTAGATAAAACTCTACCAACACTGTACAATCTTCACAGATTATTGTTCTTTATATTGTCGTCTGTGAGGAAATTGATTGTAAGTAAAAATTCAATCCCGTTTTATATTTAAAGATGCCTGGTCTTTCATCATAGATTCGCCAATGCTAAAGCTACCAGAAAAGAGTCACTAAATAGTATAAGAATATTTGCCGATGTTTCTCTGTGGTTCACAATTATGCACACTCAAAGAAAAAACGTACCAGAATTGAGACAGAAAAGGTTAAGTTTCTATCTGTTGTTGCTAAAGAAGAAATTAAGATTTCATGAGATGTCTATAATAAAGCAGTGGCGTAGATAACATCCCCGAAGTGTGGGTGAGGTGGCGCGACAGTTTAGGAGCTTGTAAATATGAAATTTAATTTTGTGACGTAATTACAACCATGTTTATGAATAACGTTCCAATAAGGGACGGTTTTTTTATTGATAAAATGTGTTTGTATTGATAATGAGGATTTTGTATTGATAATAGGGTTTTTGTATTCATAATAAGGTTTTATATCGACATTAAGGATTTTGTGTTGGAAATAAGGTTTATTATTAAGATTTTTGTATTTATAATTAAGTTTTTGTATTGATAATTTTGTTTCTTTATTGATAATATAGTTTTCGTATTGGTAATGAAGTTTTTGTATTGATAATAAGGGTTTTTATTGATAATATATTTTTTTAATTTATAATATGGCTTTTATAATGATAATGAGGTTTTTGTATTGATAATAAAGGTTTTATATTAATATGTATTAAGGTATTTGTATTGACAATATGTTTTTTATTGATAATATTGTTTCTTTCTTGGTAATAAGGTGTTCGTATTGATAACGAGGTTTTGTATTGATAATAACGTTTTTGTATCGATAATAAGGTTTTTGTATCGACAATAAGGTTTGCATCGATAATAAGGTTTTTGTATTGATAGTAAGATTTATCTATTGATTATAAGGCTTTTGTGTCAATAATGAGGTTTTGTATCGATAATAAACTTTTTGTATCGATAATGAGGTTTTTGTATCGATTATAAGGTTTTTGTATCGATAATAATTTTGTTGTATCAATAATTAGGTTTTTGTATCGATAATTAGGTTTTTGTATTGCTTATAAGGTTTTTGCACCGATAAGTTATGGACAAGGTTTTATTAGAACGGACAGATTCTCATTGCGCTGCGGGTAGGTGCCATGGGAGAGAAGCTTCTACATTTTTTATATTTGTATCAAAGTAAAAATAAATACTTTGTAGACCATTAGGATATAATATCAAGGGGAACATACTCTGAGTAATGTACTAAAGTACGTACTTCGTAGCCTTATTGTTAAAGTAGTGCAACAGATCTAAAGTTGTCTGTGTGTTAAAAAGTGAGGTTATGGTTGTCTTTTTTTAATTTAAAATTTTTGTGGTGCATCCGGTTTTAAGGCCAGTGTTATTTAAAAATATGTTTCTGAGAATATATGTATTACATTTCCAAATGTATATATATTTTGTTGAAATATCGATAACGTTTGAGATCGATATAAAAAAAAAAACTTTCCATAAGACGATTTCCAAAGAGATTGAAATGTCGAGCAAATAAGGCTTACTAAATGGGAAAATAATAGGGTTGATGATTTGTGTACAACAAACGTTAATAAATAAATGGTAAATTTGTGGCACGTGCTGTTACAATATGTACAGTGCAAATGTACACTTGAATGCGTGAAGAGAACGGAAAGGTTTAACGAAATTGAGGAACTCATAACGTAGGCTCACGTTATGTTTTGGTTTAACGTAGAAATTTTTAAAACGTTTATGCATACTTAGGGTAATTCTGGGGGAGCTCAACGCTTATTTGAGATTTATTGGACAAATTACGAAAATGACATTAACTTTAGTAATATTCGGTCTGTCTACATAATACAGACACATTGCGGAAAGAAGCATTAGTCATTTGAACTATTTGTCAGTTCGAATCCGGCTGGACCCCATAAATTTTATAATTTAATTATTGAATATATATTTTAAAAAAACTATATTTACATCAGTTGTCATCCACTATAGGTAAAAAAAAAATGTATTTGAACTTGATTGGAGGAATAAAAACGTATTTTATTCACAAATTAAAATTTGTACAAGATATAAATCAGGAAAGTGTGAGTTAATAGGAGTTTTATTGGGGACAAAAAAAAATATATTAGTTGAATGCCTATAAATTAATTCGCAGAATATCACACTTGTGATATGTTTGTAAGAAGTTAGCTAATATTAATAAGATTTTCTTTCTAATGTAGCAGAAGTTTATTTTTCCGAAATCGGTGCAAATAGCGTTGGTATTTTCAGTTTTAAGGAGATCAAATAGCATGTGTATTGTCGCCAAAAAGGGTAGAATATTGTTGACAATTTGGTTAGAATTTAGAACTCTTGGTAGATGTTGTAGGAGGAGGGTGCAGGGTTGCTTGCCTGAAGTAGCCATACCATCGATCGCGGCCAGTTACATCATCTCGTAACAAGAAGGGTTGGTGGAGTTGCAAAGGCACCTAAGGTCGGAAATCCGACAATAGATTCGTCAACTAAGGCGGAGGACATACAGAAGGCAACTGGTGACGACAACGCAACGCAAACTTGAGTTGCTTTTTCACAGCATAGAGAGTTGAAAGCATATATTCATAGTGAAGTGATAGCAACGCGACTAGTGAGTGGCGTAGAAACTAGAGTTGCTCCGGTCATGACATGCTGTAAACTCGTTACTCAGTTTCTCAGTTGCCAGCAATATTTGTTGTATTGTGTATGCGTTTCTCAAGAGTGTTACCGTATTTAAATAATTATTATTTTTATTTCTATATTTTGTGTTTCTGTTTCAATGAATAGTCTCTTATTATACTGTTATAGTATGCCAGAAAAACAAAATATATCTGGTTCTTGTCATGATTTGTGTATCCAACACTTCAAGACAATATAAATGATTACAAACAATTTTTTCAAAATATATAAAATTGGCACTTGAACTATAAAATTTGATTTCCTTAAAAACTAATTATTATTTCATTGTAGTGTAACGCTATTTTAAGTTTTGCAGTTGTACATAAAAATAAATACATAAATAAGCAATTAACCTTAGCTAAGTGTTATTGTTAATCTTTCTCCAGCTGATATTTATTTCTCCATCTTTCTTAAAATATAGACAAGGACGCCAGGTTCCTCTGACGACGACTTAAGTGACAACTAAATAGCAAATTTATATGAACAATCTTGAAAACCAACTAGCAACGTTTCTAATAGCAACTCAAGTTTACGTTGTTTTGCCCTGACCAGTTGTCTTCTTTATGTCCGCGGCCTAAGAGTCATTTCCATGACAACTGGAACATAACAGGGTCGTCCGAATGTCTTGCAGAGATTACCTACTGTATACCTATCTTACCTACTGTAATGACAGGGCCATATACTGACGATGTCGCCAATGTGTTATTCCACCCAGACATTCAAACACGTCTTCCAATAATATTTCCACCATTATATAAGTACATGCTGCCTCGTCGCATATAGGTTATAATTACGTAATTGCAAAGTTAATATCCTTCGGTAGTAGATTTTCTTTATTATATCGTACAACTGATAAGAAGCTGTCAATTTATGCAGAAATAAAGTAGAGACGTAACATTTTATAAGCTGGGACTTGAAGGGGATGCGGGCCTTGGCGAGTGGCCGAGGACGACGGGAAGGTGGAGATGCTCACATGTCATTTTAAAAAACATCGACCCTTGGACTCCCGCTGACTCATTATTTTGTTACTTATTAATACTTTTTAATGTTTAGTGAAAATAGCAACAAATGTAAATAGCGCGTTCACGGAAGCGTGCTAACAGGATCATCTAAGGATTGGAACAGGTAGGCCGCGATTTATGGCCTCCATGAGGGTTGACGACAGTGCCTGATGTTTTATAGATCACTATTGCAAAAATTTCTACCTAAGAGCCAAGGTTTATAAAATTTTACCTATAAACCCCTTTCAAGAAGATCCAGTGTATTTCATGTTATCAAGTGTCTAGGGTCTGAAGTATACACCGACTCTCAGGTTCACCATATTACACCCAATACACCTTGTTTAAGAAGAAAGCTAAGAAATTCATATATAATTAGGAAAAACTGGAGAAAAATGTAATGTTTTCTCAATAATGAGTAAGAAAATGGTTGGATTTAGTTTTCCATACGCGAAGTAGATTTGAAAAGGCATAAAATTGCCACTAATTTTTTTTTTTACTGTCATTTAAAGCTAAGTTTTGAACTTAGATGGGGATCATTTATGTAAAAGTACAGCTTGGTATATTTAGGGCTAGTTTTAGGTAAAATTGAAGCATTTAGACTTCACTAACTTAGAGATTTTTTTTAAAATAACGATTTAGCCTCGTAAAATTTAATGCACTGCCTGGTTTTAATCCTATTATTTCAATATTGCTTCAACACCTGTGTTGGTAATGACTTGGTTATGGAGTCAAGTAAAACTCCAGGCTTTTCTATAGTCCTTATGATGAACATGCACGACTCTTTCACAGAGCCTTGAGATAGACTTTTATCATAATGTAAAACACGACCGCTAACATTAGAGTTAAGATATGATCCCGTGAGGTCTAAATAACTATTACGAACCTGTCGGAAGTCACGCCAGTGCATTAATTATGCACATTAGCGCACAATGTGGTATGCACAGTGACGTAAGCAACGAGCAGAAACATAGGCGCCTTTGAGATGTGGCTCTACTGCAGAGTGTACTGTTCAGGCCGTATCACAAAGAAGTGATTCTTCAACGGATCAGGAAAAGTAGAAAGGTATTAGCAAAAGTAAAATCACGAAACTTCCTTTGTTTTGGATATATCGTACATAATGATAGCGGGTATAAACTATTGCAGGCAATACGATGGAAGGTATTTGGGAGTAGATGTGCGGAGGGTTGAAGAATATTCGACGCTGATTCTCCTTGAATACTGTCCATCTGTTTTGAACAGCATTGAATATGATAAAGTATTCGATATGGTTGACAAAGTTTGAAATATATAAGAACTTTAAACACAAAGAGCATGCGCATTTGAACGAGCGGAGGTTTTTAATACGTGGGCGTGTGAGTCGCAACATTAACCGTAATGTATGTCGAAACATAAGCCGTGAGGATGTAGTGACGTTGAAGTTAGCAGTGGCAAATAAGAAGTCTTAATGATGTAACTCTCGCAAAACATTAGCCTAGAGATTATTCTAGAATTCTTGTATTTTATAGTCCATTACGTTCGGTGAATCTTATTAATCACTTAAACAATAGTTTATGAATAATAAATACACAAAAACCTCTTAACCACAAACTTTCTTTATTTTACCCTTATGTACATTTCAGTTACAAAGTAACCATCCTCAGAGGGATAACATACAAAGACTGATCAGTCTTTGTATGTTATCCCTCTGAGGATGGTTACTTTGTAACTGAAATGTACATAAGGGTAAAATAAAGAATGTTTGTGGTTAAGAGGTTTTTGTGTATTTATTATTAAATTCAACCACAGCATGTTCCTAATAAATAGTAATAGTTTATGACTATCCTAACTTTAAATTTAGTAAATTTGTTAAAACTTACCGAGACAACGTTTTCAATCGCTATGTGCCGATCTTCATCAGTGTCCTGCTTGGAGATGTTGGGTCAAGCGGTGACGGTTTTAAAGGTAGGTTTTCGATAGTATCAAAGAGTATGTGTGATTTGTATTGTGTTTGTTCGTTTAATATGTTTGTATTTTGTGTTTTGTGTGTCTGTAAATTTCACACTGTTCTAGTGTGTTGAGATGTGGTCCTTTTTTGTTGATGTGTAGGATTTCTAGGTTATGGTAAATGTCTGTGTATTTGTGTTCTGTTTCTTTTATGTGATTGTAAAATGCTGAGTTGGTGTTCTGTTTGTGTTCCTCGACTCTTTGTTTAAAGCTGCGACCTGTTTGTCCAATGTAGAATTTGTTACATTCGTCGCAGTTAGTTTGTATACGCCTGGTGCTTGTAGTTTATCTTTGTTGTTGGTGTTGTGTTTTATTTTGTATTGTAACTTGTTATTAGTTTTGTATGCTATTTTGTATCCTATTTTTTTATATATGCGGGCTATTTTGTTTGTTGTTTTGTTTATGAATGGTAATGTGATGTATTTGTTTTCCCTGTCTGTAGTGTTAATTTTAGTGTGTTTGTGTTCCTCGACTCTTTGTTTAAAGCTGCGACCTGTTTGTCCAATGTAGAATTTGTTACATTCGTCGCAGTTAGTTTGTATACGCCTGGTGCTTGTAGTTTATCTTTGTTGTTGGTGTTGTGTCTTATTTTGTATAGTAACTTGTTATTAGTTTTGTACGCTATTTTGTATCCTATTTTTTGATATTTGCGGGCTATTTTGTTTGTTGTTTTGTTTATGAATGGTAATGTGATGTATTTGTTTTCCCTGTCTGTAGTGTTTATTGTAGTGATTTTTTATATTTTGTACCATAGTTTGTCTATTATTGTGGTGTTAAATATTTGTGTATGCTAAATATTCAATTATGTCTAGTTCTTTGTTTATGTTTTCTGTGGTCTAGAGTAAATTTATCTAGAGTCGAGGCAACACTGAAGACAGTAGAAGAAGAATTTTCAAACATTTTGGTTTCAGGCTGAGAGATGCCTTTTAACCATGCTACCTTATTCCCGACTCTTACATGTTCTGGCCTTTATCACGGCATTTACATATCGTTAAGGCGTGATACTAAGATAAGTTCAGATATTTTGCTGGATGTAAGAAGGAACCACGTTTATTTAATCTCTAACAAACCTTTTTGGAGTAAAGACTTTTTGCGACCAGACCTATCCCTCTCTCTTCTTCTGTTCTGCATACATCTTTTTATTCTAGTTTGTCTTTTTATTATGCTCTGAGACAAATGTTCCTTGCTTTTACAAACAAGCCATTATGTACTACTTACTATCATGTGCGTCATGGAGGTTGTAAAACACCCGCATTTAGAGCTGCTATCTTGTATTCTTGAAGCGAAGGTGATACCTTGGCATTTAGCCTTCGCTTTCACTCTTCTTCCTTTGCCGATATTTCTGTATCCTTTATTTTATTCCACCTACTATTTGAAAGTGAACGTCAGGTTAAATGTTTTATTATGCCTCAAAGTAATCTTAAATAGATGTATTTTTTTTATAATTCAATCCCAACACTTGTCAAAAACGTACCTTCTGATTCCTTTTTTTATTTTATACAAGACATAAAAACAAGTAATGTTTAAAAAAATTCAAGTAAATTCCTACTGAGGTTAACAAAAGATAATTTTTTTTTGTTACTTTAGAGCACTATTTATAATATTGTGTGGTAACCATGGCAACAGTTTAGTTTGTACAAGAAAGATTTCGACGACAACAAAATGGGGGGAAAAAATTCATACACATCTTTGAGAAACATATTTCTAAGTATTGGCAAGTTGGCACAGTGCTGAGGCACGCTACACGTCGAACATGAAGATTCTCAGTTCGAATCCGGTTGGAGCCCACAAGTTTTATAATTTAATTATTGATTAAATATTAAAAAAAAACTGTAATAACATCAATTGGCATCCACTGTAGGTTAAGAAAATGTATTTGAACTTGATTGGATGAATAAAAAAGTATTTTATTGCTGATTAAAAATTTGTACCAGATATATATATTTATATCAGGAGAGTGTGAGCTAATAGAAGAAATTTAATAAAACAGAAGACCCTGGTGGTAATATTTGCGCCTCTTCAGGACGACTTCACAAGATGGCATTACCAGAGGACCATTATGTCTTTATTTATTTGTGCGTCCTTACAACGTTACTGCGCACGCGTTGTCTCAAGACGACCGCCTTGACATAATTAGTATATAAAACCAGTGACGCAACAATAAGCTGTGACACACAGTTTGCGCTGACCATTGTAGCAGATTCGAAATTAAACCTGGGTTTGATAAAAGTAGATTCAAAAATAGTATAACATCTTGCCAGCGTTTCCTCATTACCGAAGAGAAAGTTGCTTAGGTTAAATAGAGAAAAATATATATTTTCGCTTTTCAGAAGATATTTTAAAGAACATATCTCTCTACTGGAGGCGAGAATGGGGAATGAAGACAGCTTATCTAGGAACTATATTAATTACTTCACCCTACTGTAACCGTTGAGTAGTGGCGTGCGTGATATAATTATTAAGTGAAGTCATCCTCACAACGTAGTAGAGGGATACAAATGGGTTGGGGTAACCTGACTTTTACTGGATTTTTATAACGTTGATTGTTAAGTTGACATTTGAATTTTTTTTGAAGCCCACCATGAGATTTATTAAAAGTCGCTGACGCCTGGTATCGGGTAATGGTGAGGGCGAATGTGAAAACCATAGAGGCAACTCCCTTTCTAGTTGCACAGTAGGCAACTGGTGACGGCAACGTAACGCAAACTTGAGTTGCTTTTTCACAGCATACGGAGTTGCACATATTCATAGGGAAGTGATATCATGACTAGCGAGTGGCACAGAAACTAGAGTTGCTCCGGTCACGTCATGCTGTAAGGCTGCGGACATACAGAAGGCAACTGGTGACCGCAACGCAACGCAAACTTGAGTTGCTTTTTCACAGCATACGGAGTTGCACATATTCATAGGGAAGTGATATCATGACTAGCGAGTGGCACAGAAACTAGAGTTGCTCCGGTCACGTCATGCTGTAAGGCTGCGGACATACAGAAGGCAACTGGTGACCGCAACGCAACGCAAACTTTAGTAGCTTTTTCATAGCGTACGGAGTTGCACATATTCATAGCGAAGTGATATCGTGACTAGCGAGTGGCACAGAAACTAGAGTTGCTCCGGTCACGTCATGCTGTAAGGCTGCGGACATACAGAAGGCAACTGGTGACGGCAACGCAACGAAACTTGAGTTGCTTTTTCACAGCATACGGAGTTGCACATATTCATAGCGAAGTGATATCGTGACTAGCGAGTGGCACAGAAACTAGAGTTGCTCCGGTCACGGCATGCTGTAAGGCTGCGGACATACAGAAGGCAACTGGTGACCGCAACGCAACGCAAACTTGAGTAGCTTTTTCACAGCGTAGGGAGTTGCACATATTCATAGCGAAGTGATATCGTGACTAGCGAGTGGCACAGAAACTAGAGTTGCTCCGGTCACGTCATGCTGTAAGGCTGCGGACATACAGAAGGCAACTGGTGACGGCAACGCAACACAAACTTCAGTTGCTTTTTCACAGCATAGAGAGTTGAAAGTACATATTCATAGTGAAGTGATAGCAACGCGACTAGCGAGTGTCACAGAAACTAGAGTTTCTCCGGTCACTACATGCTGTAAACTCGTTTCTCAGTTGCCAGCAATATTTGTTGTATTGTGTATGCGTTTCTCAAGAGTGTTACCGTATTTAAATAATTATTATTTTTATTTGTATTTTTTGTGTTTTTGTTTCTTTGAATATTATTTTATTATACTGCTATAGTGTGTCAGAAAAACAAAATATTGCTGGTTCTGGTCATGATTTGTGTATCCAACAACTTCAAGACAACTATAACTATATGAAGCAACTGTGGCGTAATGTTTATTTTTAAATAAATAAAACCTCTAAACCACAAATAACATTTTATTTAAACCTTGTCTACATTTCGATTGCCCGAATCATCTTCAGAGGTATTTAAAAAATACAACTAACTTAAAACAACATAATACAACAAATATATAGCCATAAACCGGCAACTACTTCGCCACGCCCCTTATTTAAAAAACTAGTACGACCAATCACGTTGCAGTAAATTCCCCCTCTACAACTTGGTCCGGTCTTCCCCCTCTCGTGGTGAAGAGTTACCGTTACAACTATTTCAATTTTACTAAAAAACAATAATATTCCTTATTAACAAAGTTATAACTATCTCCTAATTAATGAATATAACTGAGATTTAGGGATAAGCCCTTTATCACAATTTAATAAATTATTTTCGTCCATTTTGACGAAATTATTCTGTAAGCACTAAGGACTACCTGCAACAGTGTTATCGTGACGTAATGCACTTCGAGAGCAAACGCAACACTTGGTTGGTGTTATCGTATGTATTGTTTGGGAAGATGAAGCTTGTGGTATGCGATGACGTATTGCTTTTAGCATTTTTTTGCATAATCATTCTGTAAGCAGTAAGGACTACCTGCATCAGTGTTATCGTGACGTAATGCACTTCGAGAGCAAACGCAACACTTGGTTGGTGGTATCGTACGTTTTGTTTGGGAAGATGAAGCTTGTGGTATGCGATGACGTATTGCTTTTAGCATTTTTTTGCATAATCATTCTGTAAGCAGTAAGGACTACCTGCATCAGTGTTATCCTGACGTAATGCACTTCGAGAGCAAACACAACACTTGGTTGGTGTTATCATACGTTTTGTTTGGGAAGATGAAGCTTGTGGTATGCGATGACGTATTGCTTTTAGCATTTTTTTGCATAATCATTCTGTAAGCAGTAAGGACTACCTGCAACAGTGTTATCGTGACGTAATGCACTTCGAGAGCAAACACAACACTTGGTTGGTGTTATCGTACGTTTTGTTTGGAAAGATGAAGCTTGTGGTATGCGATGACGTATTGCTTTTAGCATTTTTTGCATAATCATTCTGTAAGCAGTAAGGACTACCTGCATCAGTGTTATCGTGACGTAATGCACTTCGAGAGCAAACACAACACTTGGTTGGTGTTATCGTACGTTTTGTTTGGGAAGATGAAGCTTGTGGTATGCGATGACGTATTGCTTTTAGCATTTTTTTTGCATAATCATTCTGTAAGCAGTAAGGACTACCTGCAACAGTGTTATCGTGACGTAATGCACTTCGAGAGCAAACACAACACTTGGTTGGTGTTATCGTACGTTTTGTTTGGGAATATGAAGCTTGTGGCATGCGATGACGTATTGCTTTTAGCATTTTTTTTTTGCATAATCATTCTGTAAGCAGTAAGGACTACCTGCAACAGTGTTATCGTGACGTAATGCACTTCGAGAGCAAACACAACACTTGGTTGGTGTTATCGTACGTTTTGTTTGGGAAGATGAAGCTTGTGGTATGCGATGACGTATTGCTTTTAGCATTTTTTTGCATAATCATTCTGTAAGCAGTAAGGACTACCTGCATCAGTGTTATCGTCACGTAATGCACTACGAGAACAAACACAACACTTGGTTGGTGTTATCGTACGTTTTGTTTGGGAAGATGAAGCTTGTGGTATGCGATGACGTATTGCTTTTAGCATTTTTTTGCATAATCATTCTGTAAGCAGTAAGGACTACCTGCATCAGTGTTATCGTGACGTAATGCACTTCGAAAGCAAACACAACACTTGGTTGGTGTTATCGTACGTTTTGTTTGGGAAGATGAAGCTTGTGGCATGCGATGGCGTATTACTTTTAGCATTTTTTATGCATAATCATTCTGTAAGCAGTAAGGACTATCTGCATCAGTGTTATCGTGACGTAATGCACTCGAAAGCAAACACAACACTTGGTTGGTGTTATCGTACGTTTTGTTTGGGAAGATGAAGCCTGTGGCATGCGATGACATTTTACTTTTAGCATTTTTTTGCATAATCATTCTGTAAGCAGTAAGGACTACCTGCATCAGTGTTATCGTGACGTAATGCACTTCGAAAGCAAACACAACACTTGGTTGGTGTTATCGTACGTTTTGTTTGGGAAGATGAAGCTTGTGGCATGCGATGGCGTATTACTTTTAGCATTTTTTATGCATAATCATTCTGTAAGCAGTAAGGACTACCTGCATCAGTGTTATCGTGACGTAATGCACTTCGAGAGCAAACACAACACTTGGTTGGTGTTATCGTACGTTTTGTTTGGGAAGATGAAGCTTGTGGCATGCGATGACGTATTACTTTTAGCATTTTTTTCCATAATCATTCTGTAAGCAGTAAGGACTACCTGCATCAGTGTTATCGTGACGTAATGCACTTCGAGAGCAAACACAACACTTGGTTGGTGTTATCGTACGTTTTGTTTGGAAAGATGAAGCTTGTGGTATGCGATGACGTATTGCTTTTAGCATTTTTTTACATAATCATTCTGTAAGCAGTAAGGACTACCTGCATCAGTGTTATCGTGACGTAATGCACTTCGAGAGCAAACACAACACTTGGTTGGTGTTATCGTACGTTTTGTTTGGGAAGATGAAGCTTGTGGTATGCGATGACGTATTGCTTTTAGCATTTTTTTGCATAATCATTCTGTAAGCAGTAAGGACTACCTGCATCAGTGTTATCGTGACGTAATGCACTTCGAGAGCAAACACAACACTTGGTTGGTGTTATCGTACGTTTTGTTTGGAAAGATGAAGCTTGTGGTATGCGATGACGTATTGCTTTTAGCATTTTTTTGCATAATCGTTCTGTAAGCAGTAAGGACTACCTGCATCAGTGTTATCGTGACGTAATGCACTTCGAGAGCAAACACAACACTTGGTTATTGTTATCGTACGTTTTGTTTGGGAAGATGAAGCTTGTGGCATGCGATGACGTATTGCTTTTAGCATTTTTTGCATAATCATTTTGTAAGCAGTAAGGACTACCTGCATCAGTGTTATCGTGACGTAATGCACTTCGAAAGCAAACACAACACTTGGTTGGTGTTATCGTACGTTTTGTTTGGGAAGATGAAGCTTGTGGCATGCGATGGCGTATTACTTTTAGCATTTTTTTGCATAATCATTCTGTAAGCACTAAGGACTACCTGCATCAGTGTTATCGTCACGTAATGCACTACGAGAACGAACACAACACTTGGTTGGTGTTATCGTACGTTTTGTTTGGGAAGATGAAGCTTGTAGCATGCGATGGCGTATTACTTTTAGCATTTTTTTGCATAATCATTCTGTAAGCAGTAAGGACTACCTGCATCAGTGTTATCGTCACGTAATGCACTACGAGAGCAAACACAACACTTGGTTGGTGTTATCGTACGTTTTGTTTGGGAAGATGAAGCTTGTAGCATGCGATGGCGTATTACTTTTAGCATTTTTTTGCATAATCATTCTGTAAGCAGTAAGGACTACCTGCATCAGTGTTATCGTGACGTAATGCACTACGAGAGCAAACACAACACTTGGTTGGTGTTATCGTACGTTTTGTTTGGGAAGATGAAGCTTGTAGCATGCGATGGCGTATTACTTTTAGCATTTTTTTGCATAATCATTCTGTAAGCAGTAAGGACTACCTGCATCAGTGTTATCGTGACGTAATGCACTTCGAAAGCAAACACAACACTTGGTTGGTGTTATCGTACGTTTTGTTTGGGAAGATGAAGCTTGTAGCATGCGATGGCGTATTACTTTTAGCATTTTTTTGCATAATCATTCTGTAAGCAGTAAGGACTACCTGCATCAGTGTTATCGTGACGTAATGCACTTCGAAAGCAAACACAACACTTGGTTGGTGTTATCGTACGTTTTGTTTGGGAAGATGAAGCTTGTGGCATGCGATGGCGTATTACTTTTAGCATTTTTTATGCATAATCATTCTGTAAGCAGTAAGGACTATCTGCATCAGTGTTATCGTGACGTAATGCACTTCGAAAGCAAACACAACACTTGGTTGGTGTTATCGTACGTTTTGTTTGGGAAGATGAAGCCTGTGGCATGCGATGACATTTTACTTTTAGCATTTTTTTGCATAATCATTCTGTAAGCAGTAAGGACTACCTGCATCAGTGTTATCGTGACGTAATGCACTTCGAAAGCAAACACAACACTTGGTTGGTGTTATCGTACGTTTTGTTTGGGAAGATGAAGCTTGTGGCATGCGATGGCGTATTACTTTTAGCATTTTTTATGCATAATCATTCTGTAAGCAGTAAGGACTACCTGCATCAGTGTTATCGTGACGTAATGCACTTCGAGAGCAAACACAATACTTGGTTGGTGTTATCGTACGTTTTGTTTGGAAAGATGAAGCTTGTGGCATGCGATGACGAATTACTTTTAGCATTTTTTTGCATAATCATTCTGTAAGCAGTAAGGACTACCTGCATCAGTGTTATCGTCACATAATGCACTACGAGAACGAACACAACACTTGGTTGGTGTTATCGTACGTTTTGTTTGGGAAGATGAAGCTTGTGGCATGCGATGACGTATTACTTTTAGCATTTTTTTGCATAATCATTCTGTAAGCAGTAAGGACTACCTGCATCAGTGTTATCGTGACGTAATGCACTACGAGAGCAAACACAACACTTGGTTGGTGTTATCGTACGTTTTGTTTGGGAAGATGAAGCTTGTGGTATGCGATGACGTATTGCTTTTAGCATTTTTTTGCATAATCATTCTGTAAGCAGTAAGGACTACCTGCATCAGTGTTATCGTGACGTAATGCACTTCGAGAGCAAACACAACACTTGGTTGGTGTTATCGTACGTTTTGTTTGGAAAGATGAAGCTTGTGGTATGCGATGACGTATTGCTTTTAGCATTTTTTTACATAATCATTCTGTAAGCAGTAAGGACTACCTGCATCAGTGTTATCGTGACGTAATGCACTTCGAGAGCAAACACAACACTTGGTTGGTGTTATCGTACGTTTTGTTTGGGAATATGAAGCTTGTGGCATGCGATGGCGTATTACTTTTAGCATTTTTTATGCATAATCATTCTGTAAGCAGTAAGGACTACCTGCATCAGTGTTATCGTCACGTAATGCACTACGAGAGCAAACACAACACTTGGTTGGTGTTATCGTACGTTTTGTTTGGAAAGATGAAGCTTGTGGAATGCGATGGCGTATTGCTTTTAGCATTTTGTATTCGTAATTATTCTGTAAGCAGTAAGGACTACCTGCATCAGTGTTATCGTCACGTAATGCACTACGAGAGCAAACGCAACACTTGGTTGGTGTTATCGTACGTTTTGTTTGGGAAGATGAAGCTTGTGGTATGCGATGACGTATTGCTTTTAGCATTTTTTTGCATAATCATTCTGTAAGCAGTAAGGACTACCTGCATCAGTGTTATCGTGACGTAATGCACTTCGAGAGCAAACACAACACTTGGTTGGTGTTATCGTACGTTTTGTTTGGAAAGATGAAGCTTGTGGTATGCGATGACGTATTGCTTTTATAATTTTTTTACATAATCATTCTGTAAGCAGTAAGGACTACCTGCATCAGTGTTATCGTGACGTAATGCACTTCGAGAGCAAACACAACACTTGGTTGGTGTTATCGTACGTTTTGTTTGGGAAGATGAAGCTTGTGGTATGCGATGACGTATTGCTTTTAGCATTTTTTTGCATAATCATTCTGTAAGCAGTAAGGACTACCTGCATCAGTGTTATCGTGACGTAATGCACTTCGAGAGCAAACACAACACTTGGTTGGTGTTATCGTACGTTTTGTTTGGAAAGATGAAGCTTGTGGTATGCGATGACGTATTGCTTTTAGCATTTTTTTGCATAATCGTTCTGTAAGCAGTAAGGACTACCTGCATCAGTGTTATCGTGATGTAATGCACTTCGAGAGCAAACACAACACTTGGTTATTGTTATCGTACGTTTTGTTTGGGAAGATGAAGCTTGTGGCATGCGATGACGTATTGCTTTTAGCATTTTTTGCATAATCATTTTGTAAGCAGTAAGGACTACCTGCATCAGTGTTATCGTCACGTAATGCACTACGAGAACGAACACAACACTTGGTTGGTGTTATCGTACGTTTTGTTTGGGAAGATGAAGCTTGTAGCATGCGATGACGTATTACTTTTAGCATTTTTTTGCATAATCATTCTGTAAGCAGTAAGGACTACCTGCATCAGTGTTATCGTGACGTAATGCACTTCGAAAGCAAACACAACACTTGGTTGGTGTTATCGTACGTTTTGTTTGGGAAGATGAAGCTTGTGGCATGCGATGGCGTATTACTTTTAGCATTTTTTATGCATAATCATTCTGTAAGCAGTAAGGACTATCTGCATCAGTGTTATCGTGACGTAATGTACTCGAAAGCAAACACAACACTTGGTTGGTGTTATCGTACATTTTGTTTGGGAAGATGAAGCCTGTGGCATGCGATGACATTTTACTTTTAGCATTTTTTTGCATAATCATTCTGTAAGCAGTAAGGACTACCTGCATCAGTGTTATCGTGACGTAATGCACTTCGAAAGCAAACACAACACTTGGTTGGTGTTATCGTACGTTTTGTTTGGGAAGATGAAGCTTGTGGCATGCGATGGCGTATTACTTTTAGCATTTTTTATGCATAATCATTCTGTAAGCAGTAAGGACTACCTGCATCAGTGTTATCGTCACATAATGCACTACGAGAACGAACACAACACTTGGTTGGTGTTATCGTACGTTTTGTTTGGGAAGATGAAGCTTGTGGCATGCGATGACGTATTACTTTTAGCATTTTTTTGCATAATCATTCTGTAAGCAGTAAGGACTACCTGCATCAGTGTTATCGTGACGTAATGCACTACGAGAGCAAACACAACACTTGGTTGGTGTTATCGTACGTTTTGTTTGGGAAGATGAAGCTTGTGGTATGCGATGACGTATTGCTTTTAGCATTTTTTTGCATAATCATTCTGTAAGCAGTAAGGACTACCTGCATCAGTGTTATCGTGACGTAATGCACTTCGAGAGCAAACACAACACTTGGTTGGTGTTATCGTACGTTTTGTTTGGAAAGATGAAGCTTGTGGTATGCGATGACGTATTGCTTTTAGCATTTTTTTACATAATCGTTCTGTAAGCAGTAAGGACTACCTGCATCAGTGTTATCGTGACGTATTGCACTTCGAGAGCAAACACAACACTTGGTTGGTGTTATCGTACGTTTTGTTTGGGAATATGAAGCTTGTGGCATGCGATGACGTATTGCTTTTAGCATTTTTTATGCATAATCATTCTGTAAGCAGTAAGGACTACCTGCATCAGTGTTATCGTCACGTAATGCACTACGAGAGCAAACACAACACTTGGTTGGTGTTATCGTACGTTTTGTTTGGGAATATGAAGCTTGTGGCATGCGATGGCGTATTACTTTTAGCATTTTTTATGCATAATCATTCTGTAAGCAGTAAGGACTACCTGCATCAGTGTTATCGTCACGTAATGCACTTCGAGAGCAAACACAACACTTGGTTGGTGTTATCGTACGTTTTGTTTGGGAATATGAAGCTTGTGGCATGCGATGGCGTATTACTTTTAGCATTTTTTATGCATAATCATTCTGTAAGCAGTAAGGACTACCTGCATCAGTGTTATCGTCACGTAATGCACTACGAGAGCAAACACAACACTTGGTTGGTGTTATCGTACGTTTTGTTTGGAAAGATGAAGCTTGTGGAATGCGATGGCGTATTGCTTTTAGCATTTTGTATTCGTAATTATTCTGTAAGCAGTAAGGACTACCTGCATCAGTGTTATCGTCACGTAATGCACTACGAGAGCAAACGCAACACTTGGTTGGTGTTATCGTACGTTTTGTTTGGGAAGATGAAGCTTGTGGTATGCGATGACGTATTGCTTTTAGCATTTTTTTGCATAATCATTCTGTAAGCAGTAAGGACTACCTGCATCAGTGTTATCGTGACGTAATGCACTTCGAGAGCAAACACAACACTTGGTTGGTGTTATCGTACGTTTTGTTTGGAAAGATGAAGCTTGTGGTATGCGATGACGTATTGCTTTTAGCATTTTTTTACATAATCATTCTGTAAGCACTAAGGACTACGTGCATCAGTGTTATCGTGACGTAATGCACTTCGAGAGCAAACACAACACTTGGTTGGTGTTATCGTACGTTTTGTTTGGGAAGATGAAGCTTGTGGTATGCGATGACGTATTGCTTTTAGCATTTTTTTGCATAATCATTCTGTAAGCAGTAAGGACTACCTGCATCAGTGTTATCGTGACGTAATGCACTTCGAGAGCAAACACAACACTTGGTTGGTGTTATCGTACGTTTTGTTTGGAAAGATGAAGCTTGTGGTATGCGATGACGTATTGCTTTTAGCATTTTTTTGCATAATCGTTCTGTAAGCTGTAAGGACTACCTGCATCAGTGTTATCGTGACGTAATGCACTTCGAGAGCAAACACAACACTTGGTTATTGTTATCGTACGTTTTGTTTGGGAAGATGAAGCTTGTGGCATGCGATGACGTATTGCTTTTAGCATTTTTTGCATAATCATTTTGTAAGCAGTAAGGACTACCTGCATCAGTGTTATCGTCACGTAATGCACTACGAGAACGAACACAACACTTGGTTGGTGTTATCGTACGTTTTGTTTGGGAAGATGAAGCTTGTAGCATGCGATGACGTATTACTTTTAGCATTTTTTTGCATAATCATTCTGTAAGCAGTAAGGACTACCTGCATCAGTGTTATCGTGACGTAATGCACTTCGAAAGCAAACACAACACTTGGTTGGTGTTATCGTACGTTTTGTTTGGGAAGATGAAGCTTGTGGCATGCGATGGCGTATTACTTTTAGCATTTTTTATGCATAATCATTCTGTAAGCAGTAAGGACTACCAGCATCAGTGTTATCGTGACGTAATGCACTTCGAGAGCAAACACAACACTTGGTTGGTGTTATCGTACGTTTTGTTTGGGAAGATGAAGCTTGTGGCATGCGATGGCGTATTACTTTTAGCATTTTTTATGCATAATCATTCTGTAAGCAGTAAGGACTACCTGCATCAGTGTTATCGTGACGTAATGCACTTCGAGAGCAAACACAACACTTGGTTGGTGTTATCGTACGTTTTGTTTGGGAAGATGAAGCTTGTGGCATGCGATGACGTATTACTTTTAGCATTTTTTATGCATAATCATTCTGTAAGCAGTAAGGACTACCTGCATCAGTGTTATCGTCACATAATGCACTACGAGAACGAACACAACACTTGGTTGGTGTTATCGTACGTTTTGTTTGGGAAGATGAAGCTTGTGGCATGCGATGACGTATTACTTTTAGCATTTTTTTGCATAATCATTCTGTAAGCAGTAAGGACTACCTGCATCAGTGTTATCGTGACGTAATGCACTACGAGAGCAAACACAACACTTGGTTGGTGTTATCGTACGTTTTGTTTGGGAAGATGAAGCTTGTGGTATGCGATGACGTATTGCTTTTAGCATTTTTTTGCATAATCATTCTGTAAGCAGTAAGGACTACCTGCATCAGTGTTATCGTGACGTAATGCACTTCGAGAGCAAACACAACACTTGGTTGGTGTTATCGTACGTTTTGTTTGGAAAGATGAAGCTTGTGGTATGCGATGACGTATTGCTTTTAGCATTTTTTTACATAATCGTTCTGTAAGCAGTAAGGACTACCTGCATCAGTGTTATCGTGACGTAATGCACTTCGAGAGCAAACACAACACTTGGTTGGTGTTATCGTACGTTTTGTTTGGGAATATGAAGCTTGTGGCATGCGATGACGTATTGCTTTTAGCATTTTTTATGCATAATCATTCTGTAAGCAGTAAGGACTACCTGCATCAGTGTTATCGTCACGTAATGCACTACGAGAGCAAACACAACACTTGGTTGGTGTTATCGTACGTTTTGTTTGGGAATATGAAGCTTGTGGCATGCGATGGCGTATTACTTTTAGCATTTTTTATGCATAATCATTCTGTAAGCAGTAAGGACTACCTGCATCAGTGTTATCGTCACGTAATGCACTTCGAGAGCAAACACAACACTTGGTTGGTGTTATCGTACGTTTTGTTTGGGAATATGAAGCTTGTGGCATGCGATGGCGTATTACTTTTAGCATTTTTTATGCATAATCATTCTGTAAGCAGTAAGGACTACCTGCATCAGTGTTATCGTCACGTAATGCACTACGAGAGCAAACACAACACTTGGTTGGTGTTATCGTACGTTTTGTTTGGAAAGATGAAGCTTGTGGAATGCGATGGCGTATTGCTTTTAGCATTTTGTATTCGTAATTATTCTGTAAGCAGTAAGGACTACCTGCATCAGTGTTATCGTCACGTAATGCACTACGAGAGCAAACGCAACACTTGGTTGGTGTTATCGTACGTTTTGTTTGGGAAGATGAAGCTTGTGGTATGCGATGACGTATTGCTTTTAGCATTTTTTTGCATAATCATTCTGTAAGCAGTAAGGACTACCTGCATCAGTGTTATCGTGACGTAATGCACTTCGAGAGCAAACACAACACTTGGTTGGTGTTATCGTACGTTTTGTTTGGAAAGATGAAGCTTGTGGTATGCGATGACGTATTGCTTTTAGCATTTTTTTACATAATCATTCTGTAAGCACTAAGGACTACCTGCATCAGTGTTATCGTGACGTAATGCACTTCGAGAGCAAACACAACACTTGGTTGGTGTTATCGTACGTTTTGTTTGGGAAGATGAAGCTTGTGGTATGCGATGACGTATTGCTTTTAGCATTTTTTTGCATAATCATTCTGTAAGCAGTAAGGACTACCTGCATCAGTGTTATCGTGACGTAATGCACTTCGAGAGCAAACACAACACTTGGTTGGTGTTATCGTATGTTTTGTTTGGGAAGATGAAGCTTGTGGCATGCGATGGCGTATTACTTTTAGCATTTTGTATTCGTAATTATTCTGTAAGCAGTAAGGACTACCTGCATCAGTGTTATCGTGACGTAATGCACTTCGAGAGCAAACACAATACTTGGTTGGTATTATCGTACGTTTTGTTTGGAAAGATGAAGCTTGTGGCATGCGATGACGAATTACTTTTAGCATTTTTTTGCATAATCATTCTGTAAGCAGTAAGGACTACCTGCATCAGTGTTATCGTGACGTAATGCACTTCAAGAGCAAACACAACACTTGGTTATTGTTATCGTACGTTTTGCTTGGGAAGATGAAGCTTGTGGCATGCGATGACGTTTTGCTTTTAGAATTTTTTGCATAATCATTCTGTAAGCAGTAAGGACTACCTGCATCAGTGTTATCGTCACATAATGCACTACGAGAACGAACACAACACTTGGTTGGTGTTATCGTACGTTTTGTTTGGGAAGATGAAGCTTGTGGCATGCGATGACGTATTACTTTTAGCATTTTTTTGCATAATCATTCTGTAAGCAGTAAGGACTACCTGCATCAGTGTTATCGTGACGTAATGCACTTCGAGAGCAAACACAACACTTGGTTGCTGTTATCGTACTTCTTTTTGGGAAGATGAAGCTTGTGGCATGCGATGGCGTATTACTTTCAGCATTTTGTATTCGTAATTATTCTGTAAGCAGTAAGGACTACCTGCATCAGTGTTATCGTGACGTAATGCACTTCGAGAGCAAACACAACACTTGGTTGCTGTTATCGTACGTTTTTTTTGGGAAGATGAAGCTTGTGGCATGCGATGGCGTATTACTTTTAGCATTTTTTTGCATAATCATTCTGTAAGCAGTAAGGACTACCTGCATCAGTGTTATCGTGACGTAATGCACTTCGAGAGCAAACACAACACTTGGTTGCTGTTATCGTACGTTTTTTTTGGGAAGATGAAGCTTGTGGCATGCGATGGCGTATTACTTTTAGCATTTTGTATTCGTAATTATTCTGTAAGCAGTAAGGACTACCTGCATCAGTGTTATCGTGACGTAATGCACTTCGAGAGCAAACACAATACTTGGTTGGTGTTATCGTACGTTTTGTTTGGAAAGATGAAGCTTGTGGCATGCGATGACGAATTACTTTTAGCATTTTTTTGCATAATCATTCTGTAAGCAGTAAGGACTACCTGCATCAGTGTTATCGTCACGTAATGCACTACGAGAACGAACACAACACTTGGTTGGTGTTATCGTACGTTTTGTTTGGGAAGGTGAAGCTTGTGGCATGCGATGACGTATTGCTTTTAGCATTTTTTTGCATAATCATTCTGTAAGCAGTAAGGACTACCTGCATCAGTGTTATCGTGACGTAATGCACTTCGAGAGCAAACACAACACTTGGTTGGTGTTATCGTACGTTTTGTTTGGAAAGATGAAGCTTGTGGCATGCGATGACGTATTGCTTTTAGCATTTTTTTGCATAATCATTCTGTAAGCAGTAAGGACTACCTGCATCAGTGTTATCGTGACGTAATGCACTTCGAGAGCAAACACAACACTTGGTTGGTGTTATCGTACGTTTTGTTTGGAAAGATGAAGCTTGTGGCATGCGATGACGTATTGCTTTTAGCATTTTTTTGCATAATCATTCTGTAAGCAGTAAGGACTACCTGCATCAGTGTTATCGTGACGTAATGCACTTCGAGAGCAAACACAACACTTGGTTGGTGTTATCGTACGTTTTGTTTGGAAAGATGAAGCTTGTGGCATGCGATGACGTATTGCTTTTAGCATTTTTTTGCATAATCATTCTGTAAGCAGTAAGGACTACCTGCATCAGTGTTATCGTCACGTAATGCACTACGAGAACGAACACAACACTTGGTTGGTGTTATCGTATGTTTTGTTTGGAAAGATGAAGCTTGTGGCATGCGATGACGTATTACTTTTAGCATTTTGTATTCGTAATTATTCTGTAAGCACTAAGGACTACCTGCAACAGTGTTATCGTCACGTAATGCACTACGAGAACGAACACAACACTTGGTTGGTGTTATCGTACGTTTTGTTTGGGAAGATGAAGCTTGTGGCATGCGATGACGTATTGCTTTTAGCATTTTTTTGCATAATCTTTCTGTAAGCAGTAAGGACTACCTGCATCAGTGTTATCGTGACGTAATGCACTACGAGAACGAACACAACACTTGGTTGGTGTTATCGTACGTTTTGTTTGGGAAGATGAAGCTTGTGGCATGCGATGACGTAATGCTTTTAGCATTTTTTTGCATAATCATTCTGTAAGCAGTAAGGACTATCTGCATCAGTGTTATCGTCACGTAATGCACTACGAGAACGAACACAACACTTGGTTGGTGTTATCGTATGTTTTGTTTGGAAAGATGAAGCTTGTGGCATGCGATGACGTATTACTTTTAGCATTTTGTATTCGTAATTATTCTGTAAGCACTAAGGACTACCTGCAACAGTGTTATCGTCACGTAATGCACTACGAGAACGAACACAACACTTGGTTGGTGTTATCGTACGTTTTGTTTGGGAAGATGAAGCTTGTGGCATGCGATGACGTATTGCTTTTAGCATTTTTTTGCATAATCTTTCTGTAAGCAGTAAGGACTACCTGCATCAGTGTTATCGTGACGTAATGCACTACGAGAACGAACACAACACTTGGTTGGTGTTATCGTACGTTTTGTTTGGGAAGATGAAGCTTGTGGCATGCGATGACGTAATGCTTTTAGCATTTTTTTGCATAATCATTCTGTAAGCAGTAAGGACTACCTGCATCAGTGTTATCGTCACGTAATGCACTACGAGAACGAACACAACACTTGGTTGGTGTTATCGTATGTTTTGTTTGGAAAGATGAAGTTTGTGGCATGCGATGGCGTATTACTTTTAGCATTTTGTATTCGTAATTATTCTGTAAGCACTAAGGACTACCTGCAACAGTGTTATCGTCACGTAATGCACTACGAGAACGAACACAACACTTGGTTGGTGTTATCGTACGTTTTGCTTGGGAAGATGAAGCTTGTGGCATGCGATGACGTATTGCTTTTAGCATTTTTTTGCATAATCTTTCTGTAAGCAGTAAGGACTACCTGCATCAGTGTTATCGTGACGTAATGCACTTCGTGAGCATACACAACACGTGGTTGGTGTTATCGTACGTTTTGTTTGGGAAGATGAAGCTTGTGGCATGCGGTGACGTATTGCTTTTAGCATTTTTTTTGCATAATAATTCTGTAAGCAGTAAGGACTACCTGCATCAGTGTTATCGTGACGTAATGCACTTCGTGAGCAAACACAACACTTGGTTGGTGTTATCCTACGTTTTGTTTGGGAAAATGAAGCTTGTGGTATGCGATGACGTATTGCTTTTAGCATTTTTTTGCATAATCATTCTGTAAGCAGTAAGGACTACCTGCATCAGTGTTATCGTGACGTAATGCACTTCGAGAGCAAACACAATACTTGGTTGGTGTTATCGTACGTTTTGTTTGGAAAGATGAAGCTTGTGGCATGCGATGACGAATTACTTTTAGCATTTTTTTGCATAATCATTCTGTAAGCAGTAAGGACTACCTGCATCAGTGTTATCGTCACGTAATGCACTACGAGAACGAACACAACACTTGGTTGGTGTTATCGTACGTTTTGTTTGGGAAGATGAAGCTTGTGGTATGCGATGACGTATTGCTTTTAGCATTTTTTTGCATAATCATTCTGTAAGCAGTAAGGACTACCTGCATCAGTGTTATCGTCACGTAATGCACTACGAGAACGAACACAACACTTGGTTGGTGTTATCGTATGTTTTGTTTGGAAAGATGAAGTTTGTGGCATGCGATGGCGTATTACTTTTAGTATTTTGTATTCGTAATTATTCTGTAAGCACTAAGGACTACCTGCAACAGTGTTATCGTCACGTAATGCACTACGAGAACGAACACAACACTTGGTTGGTGTTATCGTACGTTTTGTTTGGGAAGATGAAGCTTGTGGCATGCGATGACGTATTGCTTTTAGCATTTTTTTGCATAATCTTTCTGTAAGCAGTAAGGACTACCTGCATCAGTGTTATCGTGACGTAATGCACTACGAGAACGAACACAACATTTGGTTGGTGTTATCGTACGTTTTGTTTGGGAAGATGAAGCTTGTGGCATGCGATGACGTATTGCTTTTAGCATTTTTTTGCATAATCTTTCTGTAAGCAGTAAGGACTACCTGCATCAGTGTTATCGTGACGTAATGCACTACGAGAACGAACACAACACTTGGTTGGTGTTATCGTACGTTTTGTTTGTGAAGATGAAGCTTGTGGCATGCGATGACGTATTGCTTTTAGCATTTTTTTGCATAATCTTTCTGTAAGCAGTAAGGACTACCTGCATCAGTGTTATCGTGACGTAATGCACTACGAGAACGAACACAACACTTGGTTGGTGTTATCGTACGTTTTGTTTGGGAAGATGAAGCTTGTGGCATGCGATGACGTATTGCTTTTAGCATTTTTTTGCATAATCTTTCTGTAAGCAGTAAGGACTACCTGCATCAGTGTTATCGTGACGTAATGCACTACGAGAACGAACACAACACTTGGTTGGTGTTATCGTACGTTTTGTTTGGGAAGATGAAGCTTGTGGCATGCGATGACGTATTGCTTTTAGCATTTTTTTGCATAATCTTTCTGTAAGCACTAAGGACTACCTGCAACAGTGTTATCGTCACGTAATGCACTACGAGAACGAACACAACACTTGGTTGGTGTTATCGTACGTTTTGTTTGGGAAGATGAAGCTTGTGGCATGCGATGACGTATTGCTTTTAGCATTTTTTTGCATAATCTTTCTGTAAGCAGTAAGGACTACCTGCATCAGTGTTATCGTGACGTAATGCACTACGAGAACGAACACAACACTTGGTTGGTGTTATCGTACGTTTTGTTTGGGAAGATGAAGCTTGTGGCATGCGATGACGTATTGCTTTTAGCATTTTTTTGCATAATCTTTCTGTAAGCAGTAAGGACTACCTGCATCAGTGTTATCGTGACGTAATGCACTTCGAGAGCAAACACAACACTTGGTTATTGTTATCGTATGTTTTGTTTGGGAAGATGAAGCTTGTGGCATGCGATGACGTAATGCTTTTAGCATTTTTTTGCATAATCATTCTGTAAGCAGTAAGGACTACCTGCATCAGTGTTATCGTGACGTAATGCACTACGAGAACGAACACAACACTTGGTTGGTGTTATCGTACGTTTTGTTTGGGAAGATGAAGCTTGTGGCATGCGATGACGTATTGCTTTTAGCATTTTTTTGCATAATCATTCTGTAAGCAGTAAGGACTACCTGCATCAGTGTTATCGTCACATAATGCACTACAAGAACGAACACAACACTTGGTTGGTGTTATCGTATGTTTTGTTTGGGAAGATGAAGCTTGTGGCATGCGATGACGTATTGCTTTTAGCATTTTTTTGCATAATCATTCTGTAAGCACTAAGGACTACCTGCATCAGTGTTATCGTGACGTAATGCACTACGAGAACGAACACAACACTTGGTTGGTGTTATCGTATGTTTTGTTTGGGAAGATGAAGCTTGTGGCATGCGATGACGTAATGCTTTTAGCATTTTTTTGCATAATCATTCTGTAAGCACTAAGGACTACCTGCATCAGTGTTATCGTGACGTAATGCACTACGAGAACGAACACAACACTTGGTTGGTGTTATCGTACGTTTTGTTTGGGAAGATGAAGCTTGTGGCATGCGATGACGTAATGCTTTTAGCATTTTTTTGCATAATCATTCTGTAAGCACTAAGGACTACCTGCATCAGTGTTATCGTGACGTAATGCACTACGAGAACGAACACAACACTTGGTTGGTGTTATCGTACGTTTTGTTTGGGAAGATGAAGCTTGTGGCATGCGATGACGTAATGCTTTTAGCATTTTTTTGCATAATCATTCTGTAAGCAGTAAGGACTACCTGCATCAGTGTTATCGTCACGTAATGCACTTCGAAAGCAAACACAACACTTGGTTGGTGTTATCGTACGTTTTGTTTGGGAAGATGAAGCTTGTGGCATGCGATGACGTATTGCTTTTAGCATTTTTTTGCATAATCTTTCTGTAAGCAGTAAGGACTACCTGCATCAGTGTTATCGTGACGTAATGCACTTCGTGAGCATACACAACACGTGGTTGGTGTTATCGTACGTTTTGTTTGGGAAGATGAAGCTTGTGGCATGCGGTGACGTATTGCTTTTAGCATTTTTTTTGCATAATCATTCTGTAAGCAGTAAGGATTCCTGCATCAGTGTTATCGTGACGTAATGCACTTCGTGAGCAAACACAACACTTGGTTGGTGTTATCCTACGTTTTGTTTGGGAAGATGAAGCTTGTGGTATGCGATGACGTATTGCTTTTAGCATTTTTTTGCATAATCATTCTGTAAGCAGTAAGGACTACCTGCATCAGTGTTATCGTGACGTAATGCACTTCGTGAGCAAACACAACACTTGGTTGGTGTTATCGTACGTTTTGTTTGGGAAGATGAAGCTTGTGGTATGCGATGACGTATTGCTTTTAGCATTTTTTTGCATAATCATTCTGTAAGCAGTAAGGACTACCTGCATCAGTGTTATCGTGACGTAATGCACTTCGAGAGCAAACAAAACACTTGGTTGGTGTTATCATACGTTTTGTTTGGGAAGATGAAGCTTGTGGTATGCGATGACGTATTGCTTTTAGCATTTTTTTGCATAATCATTCTGTAAGCAGTAAGGACTACCTGCATCAGTGTTATCGTGACGTAATGCACTTCGAGAGCAAACACAACACTAGGTTGGTGTTATCGTACGTTTTGTTTGGAAAGATGAAGCTTGTGGTATGCGATGGCGTATTACTTTTAGCATTTTGTATTCGTAATTATTCTGTAAGCAGTAAGGACTACCTGCATCACTGTTATCGTGACGTAATGCACTTCGAGAGCAAACACAACACTAGGTTGGTGTTATCGTACGTTTTGTTTTTAAAGATGAAGCTTGTGGCATGCGATGACGTATTGCTTTTAGCATTTTTTTTGCATAATCATTCTGTAAGCAGTAAGGACTACCTGCATCAGTGTTATCGTGACGTAATGCACTTCGAGAGCAAACACAACACTTGGTTGGTGTTATCGTACGTTTTGTTTGGAAAGATGAAGCTTGTGGCATGCGATGGCGTATTACTTTTAGCATTTTGTATTCGTAATTATTCTGTAAGCAGTAAGGACTACCTGCATCAGTGTTATCGTGACGTAATGCACTTCGAGAGCAAACACAATACTTGGTTGGTGTTATCGTACGTTTTGTTTGGAAAGATGAAGCTTGTGGCATGCGATGACGAATTACTTTTAGCATTTTTTTGCATAATCATTCTATAAGCAGTAAGGACTACCTGCATCAGTGTTATCGTCACGTAATGCACTACGAGAACGAACACAACACTTGGTTGGTGTTATCGTACGTCTTGTTTGGGAAGGTGAAGCTTGTGGCATGCGATGACGTATTGCTTTTAGCATTTTTTTGCATAATCATTCTGTAAGCAGTAAGGACTATCTGCATCAGTGTTATCGTCACGTAATGCACTACGAGAGCAAACACAACACTTGGTTAGTGTTATCGTACGTTTTGTTTGGAAAGATGAAGCTTGTGGCATGCGATGACGTATTGCTTTTAGCATTTTTTTGTATAATCTTTCTGTAAGAAGTAAGGACTACCTGCATCAGTGTTATCGTGACGTAATGCACTTCGTGAGCAAACACAACACTTGGTTGGTGTTATCGTACGTTTTGTTTGGGAAGATGAAGCTTGTGGTATGCGATGACGTATTGCTTTTAGCATTTTTTTGCATAATCATTCTGTAAGCAGTAAGGACTACCTGCATCAGTGTTATCGTGACGTAATGCACTTCGTGAGCAAACACAACACTTGGTTGGTGTTATCGTACGTTTTGTTTGGGAAGATGAAGCTTGTGGTATGCGATGACGTATTGCTTTTAGCATTTTTTTGCATAATCATTCTGTAAGCAGTAAGGACTACCTGCATCAGTGTTATCGTGACGTAATGCACTTCGTGAGCAAACACAACACTTGGTTGGTGTTATCGTACGTTTTGTTTGGGAAGATGAAGCTTGTGGCATGCGATGACGTATTGCTTTTAGCATTTTTTTTGCATAATCATTCTGTATTCAGTAAGGACTACCTGCATCAGTGTTATCGTGACGTAATGCACTTCGAGAGCAAACAAAACACTTGGTTGGTGTTATCATACGTTTTGTTTGGGAAGATGAAGCTTGTGGTATGCGATGACGTATTGCTTTTAGCATTTTTTTGCATAACCATTCTGTAAGCAGTAAGGACTACCTGCATCACTGTTATCGTGACGTAATGCACTTCGTGAGCAAACACAACACTTGGTTGGTGTTATCGTACGTTTTGTTTGGAAAGATGAAGCTTGTATCATGCGATGACGTATTGCTTTTAGCATTTTTTTGCATAACCATTCTGTAAGCAGTAAGGACTACCTGCATCACTGTTATCGTGACGTAATGCACTTCGTGAGCAAACACAACACTTGGTTGGTGTTATCATACGTTTTGTTTGGGAAGATGAAGCTTGTGGTATGCGATGACGTATTGCTTTTAGCATTTTTTTTGCATAATCATTCTGTAAGCAGTAAGGACTACCTGCATCAGTGTTATCGTGACGTAATGCACTTCGAGAGCAAACACAACACTAGGTTGGTGTTATCGTACGTTTTGTTTGGAAAGATGAAGTTTGTGGCTTGCGATGACGTATTGCTTTTAGCATTTTTTTTGCATAATCATTCTGTAAGCAGTAAGGACTACCTGCATCAGTGTTATCGTGACGTAATGCACTTCGAGAGCAAATACAGCACTTGGTTGGTGTTATCGTACTTTTTGTTTGGGAAGATGAAGCTTGTGGCTTGCGGTGACGTGCCAGCAGCGGTCTTTATTACAATACCTAGCTGGCGTTAGTTTTAGTTTGAGTGGAAAACAAAACCAACTTGATTGTTCACACATCTTTTTACACTCTCAGGAAACTGGTTTCATTTTGACAGTTTTACTAAAAAGACTTTCATCTTATCTTCCTTCATTGGGTTTCCAAGGACAGCTCCAGGGGAGGGGCAATTGTCTCCTCTAGAATTTGGGTACTATTTTTTTAGAAATATATTTTTCATATTCGGAACACATTTAAATTTACTTATAAAAATGTATTTTTCATTTGACTTTTATTTTAAAGCAATGTATATTGTTTTTTACATTTATGTAATGTTAAGTGTAGAAATTCATCTGATAACATTGGTAGTTCCACCCAGCATAAACAACACTGGTATGTTACAAGTCGCACACTAGTTCCGTGCCGACTCGGCTGTACAACAGTCTGTGTACTACGACTCCGTGTCGTCCTCGTCAAACCGAGTCGTTTGATGAAACGATTAAAATTAAACTATATTCTGTATTATGTTTAAAATAATAATTTTAGTATCTATTTAAATTCAGATAAAATGCATGTTTTATTTTTTAAAAAATGCCAAGTACATGTTTTGATTTTCAAGTACAAGAATAGCTTGAAATTTCATTTCCAGGCATTTATTTTTAAAAGTTTTTTGCCCCAAGCTACCCCATGTTTTTCCGTCACTTTCCCCCTCCCCCGAAAGCCTATCCTGAAGCCGCCCTTGGCACCAGTAATGGATTAATACTTTCATTACGTTTGTAGATAATCCTGTTCGTTGTAAACGACGTTAATAATGTGATAATATTTTGAAATTATGTCGTAGTTTACCACTTGAGGAAATCACTTTCCAGAGCAATGAAAAAATTAGTTTCGCTAAGATCTGTGCTGGTGGAACCTCATCAGACAGTACTAAAGCCATCTGGTCAAGTTTGTGCCTTTACTAAAGCCACCCGGTCAAGTTTGTGCCTTTACTAAAGCCATCTGGTCAAGTTTGTGCCTTTACTAAAGCCACCCGGTCAAGTTTGTGCCTTTACTAAAGCCATCTGGTCAAGTTTGTGCCTTTACTAAAGCCACCCGGTCAAGTTTGTGCCTTTACTAAAGCCATCCGGTCGAGTTTGTGCCTTTACTAAAGCCATCTGGTCAAGTTTGTGCCTCTACTAAAGCCACCCGGTCAAGTTTGTGCCTTTACTAAAGCCACCCGGTCAAGTTTGTGCCTTTACTAAAGCCATCTGGTCAAGTTTGTGCCTTTACTAAAGCCATCTGGTCAAGTTTGTGCCTTTACTAAAGCCACCCGGTCAAGTTTGTGCCTTTACTAAAGCCACCCGGTCAAGTTTGTGCCTTTACTAAAGCCACCCGGTCAAGTTTGTGCCTTTACTAAAGCCATCTGGTCAAGTTTGTGCCTTTACTAAAGCCACCCGGTCAAGTTTGTGCCTTTACTAAAGCCATCTGGTCAAGTTTGTGCCTTTACTAAAGCCACCCGGTCAAGTTTGTGCCTTTACTAAAGCCACCCGGTCAAGTTTGTGCCTTTACTAAAGCCATCCGGTCGAGTTTGTGCCTTTACTAAAGCCACCCGGTCAAGTTTGTGCCTTTACTAAAGCCACCCGGTCAAGTTTGTGCCTTTACTAAAGCCATCCGGTCGAGTTTGTGCCTTTACTAAAGCCATCTGGTCAAGTTTGTGCCTTTACTAAAGCCATCTGGTCAAGTTTGTGCCTTTACTAAAGCCATCCGGTCAAGTGTGTGCCTTTACTAAAGCCATCCGGTCAAGTGTGTGCTTTTTCCGTCGTTTAATTTATTTAACGTTTGCCAAGCAGCGATTACCACTATGTTGCATATTTCAGGAGGTGGTATTTCGCTAAAGGTAAATTTTCTTTGCATTAGATTACGTTCCTGATGAGGATCAGTTTACACTAGCAATGCTACTTGTCACACATGTGCTTGTCGCACAGCAATCTCAGACCACGCATGCTTGCTGCATTATTATTGTAACCACGCACACTTTCTAACTTGGTTAATATAAAAGAGAAAGTAAATGATAGCGTTTTAGAAACGCATTATTTCCGCATTACATCTCTCGCTCTGTAATGAGTGAGTTGTGTACGCTGGAGTGTTACGTCAGAATCAGAGCAACGTGTGGAGACGTTTAGTGGTGAGGACATGGCAGAAATGTGTTATTGAGACTCCTCTTTTGGAGTTTAATCTCTATTTCCTTGATCTTTGCGACCAATGACGTACCACTTACAAATATCTGCTTTCCAATCTTTTTTAGTTTAAAATTTATTTAAATAATATTAGGTTACAAGAGGAAACGTCGGAAAAAGTGAAAAAATTCCTAAATCAGAATAGGAGAAAAATGTTACAAGTAAGTGACAGTATTTCGAAAATCATAATAGAAGTTAGGAGGTAAAACAAGCTTTCAAGGATCATAATAAGAGGATAAATTCCATAAGTGAGTTTAGTTTAAATGACAGAATGAAGAGAATCAAGCTTTAAAGGATCATAATAGGAGAAGAGATTTCAGAAGTGAGAGGAATTTAAATTACAGGAGAAGAAACAAGCTTTCGAGGATCATAACAGGACAAATAATTTTAGAAGGGATTGGAATTTAAATTACAGGAAAAGAAACAACTTTTCGAGGATCATAATAGGACAAATAATTTTAGAAGTGAGTAGAATTTAAATTACAGGAGAAGAAACAAGCTTTCAAGGATCATAAAAGGAGAAGAGGTTTCAGGAAGTGATTAGAATTTAAATTACAGGAGAAGAAACAAGCTTTCAAGAATTATAATAGGAGAAGACATTTCAGAAGTGAGTGGACTTTAAATTACAGGAGAAGAAACAAGCTTTCGAGGATCATAATAGGACAAATAATTTTAGAAGGGATTGGAATTTAAATTACAGGGAAAGAAACAACTTTTCGAGGATCATAATAGGACAAATAATTTTAGAAGTGAGTAGAATTTAAATTACAGGAGAAGAAACAAGCTTTCAAGGATCATAAAAGGAGAAGAGGTTTCAGGAAGTGATTAGAATTTAAATTACAGGAGAAGAAACAAGCTTTCAAGAATTATAATAGGAGAAGACATTTCAGAAGTGAGTGGACTTTAAATTACAGGAGAAGAAACAAGCTTTCGAGGATCATAATAGGACAAATAATTTTAGAAGTGAGTAGAATTTAAATTACAGGAGAAGAAACAAGCTTTCAAGGATCATAATAGGAGAAGAAATTTCAGGAAGTGAGAAGAATTTAAATTACAGGAGAAGAAACAAGCTTTCAAGGATTATAATAGGAGAAGACATTTCAGAAGTGAGTGGAATCTAAATTACAGGAGAATAAACAAGGTGTCAAGGATCATTATAGGACAACAAATTTCAGAAGTGAGAGGACTTTAAATTACAGGATAAGAAACAAGCTTTCGAGGATCATAATAGGACAAATAATTTTAGAAGTGAGTAGAATTTAAATTACAGGAGAAGAAACAAGCTTTCAAGGATTATAATAGGAGAAGACATTTCAGAAGTGAGTGGAATCTAAATTACAGGAGAATAAACAAGGTGTCAAGGATTATAATAGGAGAAGACATTTCAGAAGTGAGTGGAATCTAAATTACAGGAGAATAAACAAGGTTTCAAGGATCATAATAGGAGAAGACATTTCAGAAGTGAGAGGACTTTAAATTACAGGAGAAGAAACAAGCTTTCGAGGATCATAATAGGACAAATAATTTTAGAAGTGAGTAGAATTTAAATTACAGGAGCAGAAACAAGCTTTCAAGGATCATAATAGGAGAAGAGATTTCAGGAAGTGAGAAGAATTTAAATTGCAGGAGAAGAAACAAGCTTTCAAGGATCATAAAAGGAGAAGAGGTTTCAGGAAGTGATTAGAATTTAAATTACAGGAGAAGAAACAAGTTTTCGAGGATCATAATAGGACAAATAATTTTAGAAGTGAGTAGAATTTAAATTACAGGAGAAGAAACAAGCTTTCGAGGATCATAATAGGAGAAGACATTTCAGAAGTGAGAGGAATCTAAATTACAGGAGAATAAACAAGCTTTCGAGGATCATAATAGGACAAATAATTTTAGAAGTGAGTAGAATTTAAATTACAGGAGAAGAAACAAGCTTTCAAGGATCATAATAGGAGAAGAGATTTCAGGAAGTGAGAAGAATTTAAATTACAGGAGAAGAAACAAGCTTTCAAGGATTATAATAGGAGAAGACATTTCAGAAGTGAGTGGAATCTAAATTACAGGAGAATAAACAAGGTGTCAAGGATTATAATAGGAGAAGACATTTCAGAAGTGAGAGGACTTTAAATTACAGGAGAAGAAACAAGCTTTCGAGGATCATAAAAGGACAAATAATTTTAGAAGTGAGTAGAATTTAAATTACAGGAGAAGAAACAAGCTTTCAAGGATCATAATAGGAGAAGAGATTTCAGGAAGTGAGACGAATTTTAATTACAGGAGAAGAAACAAGCTTTCAAGGATTATAATAGGAGAAGACATTTCAGAAGTGAGTGGAATCTAAATAACAGGAGAATAAACAAGGTGTCAAGGATTATAATAGGAGAAGACATTTCAGAAGTGAGTGGAATCTAAATTACAGGAGAATAAACAAGGTGTCAAGGATTATAATAGGAGAAGACATTTCAGAAGTGAGTAGAATCTAAATTACAGGAGAATAAACAAGGTGTCAAGGATCATTATAGGACAACAAATTTCAGAAGTGAGAGGACTTTAAAATACAGGAGAAGAAACTAGCTTTCGAGGATCATAATAGGACAAATAATTTTAGAAGTGAGTAGAATTTAAATTACAGGAGAAGAAACAAGCTTTCAAGGATCATAATAGGAAAAGAAATTTCAGGAAGTGAGAAGAATTTAAATTACAGGAGAAGAAACAAGCTTTCAAGGATCATAATAGGAAAAGAAATTTCAGGAAGTGAGTAGAATTTAAATTACAGGAGAAGAAACAAGCTTTCAAGAATCATAATAAGACAGAAATTTTCAGAAGTGAGTGGAATTTAAATTACAAAAGAAGAAACAAGCTTTCAAGGATCACAATAGGAGAAGAAATTTCAGAAGTAACCCTGAACTTGGCCTTGCAAGATTTCCCGTGTACTACTTCTTAAAACATTTTATATTCAGAATGTTCTATACATAAACAGGTTCTGCATCCGATATGTCTACACATACTTTAATATTGTTTGTTATTTCATACGTAAGTTAATTGTATCATTGAATTTATTTAATATTAACCGTCTCATGGAAGTGAGTGTTTTCTTAGACGTCATCATGTTTTTAGAAAAGTATTTATACTGTCCCTCTATTAACATGAATGTTACTTAACGTTTATGTGGGAAATTACTGTACTTTACGAAAATTTATAAAACACTGATACAATATTTCTACACAAACGAAATAATTAATTAATCACTTTAACAATAATTTATGACTATCCTAACTTTAAATTTTGTAATTTTGTAAAAACTTACTGAGACAGGACGTTTTTGATCGCTATGTGGCGATCTTCATCAGTGTCTTCTGTTTGGAGATGTTGGGTCAAGCGGTGACGGTTTTAAAGGTAGGTTTTCGATAGTATCAAAGAGTATGTGTGATTTGTATTGTGTTTGTTCGTTTAATATGTTTGTACTTTGTGTTTTTGTGTGTCTGTAAATTCATATTCTTCTAGAAGGTAATGGACTACAAAATTCAAGAATAATAAAATTAAACAAGATATTAGTTTAGGGCATGTGAATTAAGGGATAGATTAGTAAAAACAAGTTACATTCTATATCGGTAAATAATCTGGTTATAAAATATAGACAGTTTTAGTAATCAAATTTATTTAGCTCAGTAGTTGATTATATTTATTATTAATGTGGTTTTCATGGTGCATTGTGAAATACGTTAATTTA